>JAWWES010000001.1:104961151-105001392 GCA_035583135.1 Lophotriccus pileatus | reverse complement strand
ACACTGGACCTTACTTTTTTAATTTTTGTCAAGTCTACATTTACACAGTCTACCTTGAAGCTAATTGACTTGGTCAATGGAACTAAATAAGCACTAGTAAGATGCAATAAATCTGATGTGTTTTGGACATCATTTGTGTTTACTCCAAAGGATATCCAGATCAATTGATAAGAAGAAACTACCCATTTCAGATTCCTTAATTTGTTCAGGTGACTTTCACCTCTTTTTTTGGATCCTGTAGGACTTTACATCACTGTATGGTAGAGACTGTTCTGGGCACAGATGTGAAGTCACAGATGAGGCTTTTAACAAAACTGACTAACTGCTCTGAAATAAAGCTGCGGCATTCCTGCTAGAGGTAGCATTTAAGTTCTATTTCAAAGACTACAATTGTTTCTATTTCAAAGACTACAATTTTTTCTATAGAAGGCCTGAAGATCCCCTACACTTTTCAGTGCCTAAATTCTTGTACCAGACTCTACTGTAACAAGCAAAATTAGCGATTCTGAGGGGTTTTTGTTCGTTTGTTTGTTTGTTTTTGTTATTGTTTATTACACCTTCTTTTAAATCTGGTGTCACAAATGGCACTACAAGAGAGAATTATATTTGGCAATGTGTCAATACCTTGCAGGCAAAGTACTCAGAGGTTAATTGTTTGGCCCTTTCTCCAGCTCGTCTTCTGAGACTATTCCAAAAGCATGGGTTTTGTTACTTAACATACTTCTAAAAAGTACATTTCTTAGCTTTCAGAACCAAGCTCAAGAACTATAAAAATCCTTCAGCAACATGTGTATTTCCTGCTATTAGACAAAATTCTATTTTTTATTATTTTAATTTTAATATGTAATAAAGATTAGAAAACCATATTCTCACACTCTAGAATTGGCACAGCTAGGGCTTGCTGTAGATTCTAAAGAAGACAGAGCTGCCTCATTTGGTTTTAAAATGGACACATTAAATATAGCACATGTAGGGAAGAATTAACTAACTGTAGCAGAATGCTTTTCTCAACTGCTTCTCTCTGCTGGAAATCCCACTATCATACTTGAAATCTAAGACAATGAGAAAGCCTCTTAGTGGAAAAAGCACTACCTTTAATAATTTCAATCCAAGTATAATATACAATTTTATAAGACAGAACATCCTTCCTTATCCCAAATTCAGATTCTAATATTTTCTTTTCAAATTTTAAGATATTGTGTTACAGATCCTTACAATGTACTGCTACCCACACTGGCATCCGAGTAAGAGCAAACAGACTCTCATTACACTCAGGACACAATAGTGACTATGAATGTGCAAGAGCCCACCGAAAAAAGCTGGAGGGGTAAGATATGGAGTGTGCACTGAGGTGTGACAACAATCAGCACCATTACAGCAACAGGAAATGTAAAGATCACATGGATGTACACAGTAACAGGATCTAATCTGAAATAGCTGGGGTAAGCGAGAAATACTGCCAACTGCAATAACAGTTCTACTTAGCTGAGAGGAATTTTGTTCAGCTGCAGTAATGCGGTTGTGGTGACCTTCCTCTTTGGCTTGTGTCACCATGGGGCACTGGGGACAAGCAGAGAGAGTATAGGAGTATGGGATTTTCTGTGTGTGCTATTTATAGTGTCTGACAATAAACATTTAAAGATTTTGTGCCTGGTTCAAAAAAAAAAAAAATCTACGTTTCTTCTGTTATTATTAGTAAACATTTGCTTCTTGAAGAAAATTTAGCCTTTTCAAGCTCATGTCTAAGATGGGGTAAACCTTTGCTGGGATGTGTCCCTCTCTTACCCCTAAATATATAGCAGTTCTAGATGCTAAACTTTTAGATAGACAAAACTAGGAAACTGAATCCTGTTGAGTTTGGGGAGGTAGGGCAGGGAAGCAGAACATGTGAGGGAAGAGAGAAGGAGGTTTCTCATTAATGTTTATGTTCTTTTCCTCTACTATCTAATACTCAACTAGTAAAGATTAATATTAATTCCAGTTAATAGCACATGCAGCACATGAAATAAATAGCATCTTATTTAAAACAACCCCATAAACATATTGAGAAACATTAATATATCAAGGTGATGAAAAAATGAGGAAACTCTGCATGCCTGAAAAACTTGGAAGCCACTTCACTTGAGTCAATTGACTGCAAGTAAAAATAACTTTCAAAATCTAGTACTGTTCCACATTTTGTACTATGATGTGGTAAAATGGAAAAGGGAGTGTATATGAATAATGCAGATAAGATTTCTGAGTAAATCCAAGGCATTCAGCACACCTACCCACCTCTCCACTGAGGAAGCATGTCAGGAGTTTGGCTGCCATACTGGGATATGGACTGGAAATTTATTTATATGCAAAGTAGATCAACCTAACTTCCCAGCACATATTAAATTAAATCTAAACTGCTTTCAAAGTACGTGAAAAAGATAAAGAATGCCTGATGTGCTAGTCTTCACTGATGGACAGGAAGAGTATACATTTCATTGCTTGATGACATAATAACTTTTTAAAAGAAAACTCTGTTTTTTGGTCATCAAAGGGACAGTGTTTATAAAAGCTTGATTTAATACTGTATTTATGGAAATTGCATTACTGTTGTTGTATGCAGAACATGCAAACATAAGTTCATATAATTTCATATAATTATTTAATAATATCCAAATCTGGGGGAATTACTGTGGAATTGCACAACAAATGTTCGATAGGATCAGATATTTATGCAATAACTAGACTTTTTGAATTAAAAATTAAAGTAAGGAAACTTTAAGTAAATATAACAATTTTAAAAATAATAATTTAGCTTAAGGATAAAAGATATAATCTGCATATCTGAATATATTGTATGTACATGACTTGGGTTATGTGCTGTTTTTCACATTACATTCTTTAGAAAAAGCAACATTATAATGCAAGTATAAAACAGAGAGGAAAGTTAATAACATTTGTGCAGTATATTCTTTTAGAAGAAAGTATATGAGCTATTTCAAAAGCATGTTGGCAGTTTGCTAGTTATGCCTTCTGGAAGTAGTCCCATAAAATGACTGCAAGCTGCTCTCTAAATTACAATGTAATTTTCTTATTTTAGTGGAAGGTAAGCACTTGGAATACCATCTTGTTTATCACAAATAGAGAATATCACATTTGCTCAATGGAAAATTTTAATCAATTAAGTGAAGTTTGTGGATTCAGTTTAACCTTTGTTAGAAGTCTGTTTTAAATACTGTACTATGGAATATGCTGCAGTTTAATTGATTAAAATGACCTGTCTGCAAGAATTATCATCATTGCACATGTGAAGTTACTACATGAAATTTTTTGTACACTTTAATATCAACCTTGCCTACTGCATGTATTTTCACCAGTTACAAGAGAACATTCCAGAACATAAAAAAAGGACAAATACTATCCTCAGATCCAACACATCTTCCCTCTAGTTTGAGTTGTTCTGTCTGGCTCAAGATCCTGGGGCAGGGATCTGTCCGTTTCTTCAGTTGGTGTACATTTGAGTGTTTACTTCCCTAAGATGAGTCTAAGATATGTTGGACCTACTGTACTTGTATGACACTGACACATTATTATGAATAATTTTTCATTTGCAGTTAATCCAACATATTCACCAAGGCAAACTTAATGAGCAAGGTAAGATCACTCTCTGGGATGTAAACAACATCTACAAATCTCCCCAGATATGTCAAAGCTCTCTTCACTATGGAGCCCTCTTTATTTTATGCACGCTTTGTGTATGAGAACAAGGTGTTTTATGTCCCACAGAAAGTTCATTATACATGTGCTATTCTATTTATGCATATAAGATCAAGGCAGAAATACTGCATTCCTGTCTGGAGGAGATGAATCATTACTCTGGAAAGTCATGTTCGGGTCCACTGTAATTGAACCACAAAAAGTGCTTCTATCCAGCTCTTGTAGCACTAAAGCCCAGAGTGCAGGAAATGTTACTCTGTAAAACTGATGTTCACTGAGCAGCACTCAGGATGCTACAGTGGCTTGAGTAACCCCAGGTAATCAGGGTTATAAATTCTCACAGGGCTTTCTTAATGAGCAGAGGTCAAACATTACCCTGCACAAAGATGTGCCAGAGAGGAATACAGGAGGGCAAATAAAGAATTAATACTGAAGTCTGTACAATTATTTCAGTCAAAATCATAATACATGTGAGAACTATGTCTTAAAAATTCAGACAGTATTTTGCTTACAAGTGCTAAAACAGAATGAGGTTTACACACATTGGACATGCAGTGCCAATGTCTTCAAAAGAGGTTACTGGTAAAGGAAAATATGAGAAACAACAACATAATGTAAAACTCGGAAGTTTCACTGGTTTTTATCCAGAGGGAACCACTATGATCATCCAAATTTAATTTCCAGCAAAATAGCCCCAAAAATATTGACCAATAACTCTTTCATTGAGCCCACAACTCTGGTGGACTTTGAGCATATCTTTTAAAATGACATCTAATCTTAATTTAAAGACTTTAAATGGTGGAAGATGCACCACAACCCCAGCAAATTGTTGCACATTTTAATTACATTTTATTGCTGAAGATGTCTTCATTTTGACTTTGAATTTATTAAACTTCTAATTCCAGCCACTGGGTCTCATTCTCCATTCATCTGTAACATTAAAGAACCTTCTACCACTGGAAAACTTTCCTCTTGTGGGCAGCTGCAGACTACAAGCAATTCACCTCTTAACCTTTTTTTGTTTAGTTAAATAGATTAACTTTTTTTTTAGTCTTTTACAGTTGAGACAGGTTTTTCAACCTTACATTATACTTTGAGTTCTTTTCTAAATAATTTCCAAACTACTGACATCCATTTTTTACTCTTTAAATGAGAACTGTACAAAGAATTTCAATAAGTTCTTGTTAATATCATGGATAGCACTACCACCTTACAACTGCTTGTTAGTCTCACCTTTATTAAAACAAAGTCCATGTATGGCTTCATAGCCACAAAATCACTTTGTAACCTCAAGTTCAGATGCTTGTGCCCTGTGACCTCCAACTGCTCTATGGGAACTGTTAGAGGTTCTTTTGAAACCTTTAATTTTGGCTAGAGATTTCTTTAAGTGATACTTCTAAATAACTTTCAGACAGATTAAGAAATGCCTATATATATAAATTTATATATATACACACATACGTATATATATAATATAAAATTGTCACACATGGAAAAAGCCATCTGCTCTTATGCATGTATTATCCCAGGAATAAAACCATTCATGAATTGAATAGGCAACAATTTACTGCTACATATTAATATTTTTATTGATTATAATATGATTGCTTAATTGTCTAGAAAAAAAATCAAATGGTTATAAATCATTGCTTAATAGAAACAGTTTCCACTTGGGTAATGTGAAAGCTAAAATCAAGGAGTTTAGCTCTTACCCATTAAAGGCATAAAGAAGTCCATGCCTACTAAGATAGACATTGAAGGTTATGCTGAATATGTCTGACAAAAAGAGGTTTTAAACTAAAAATGCCGGTCTAAGAAATCTGTGATATTAAATATCTTCTCTGTATCTAGAATCTTTCCATTTACAGTCAAACTGAAAGAAAGCATTACTTCTCCTCCAAGTGAGTAAGAAAGCCAAAAGGAAATTAGGTATTTTCAGCTTTCCTCTTATAACATTTTTACCACCCATGCTTTGGTTCCCAAGCAGCAGAGAGATATTCGCTACGGTGGTTTAGTGGTTACTCATAGCAAGGTTTTTTTTTAAAGCAGAGTTTCTGTCTTCACAGAATTTTTGAGGATTTATGCTACAAGACAACTTCTTAAATATGAGTTAAAGTTTGAATTAGTGGCTGAATTGGTTTTGTTCCAATGCAAACAATTTTAAACATGATTTTACAGTTCAAAGTCTAGTGATAAACACTGTTCTTGGCTTCTGCTCTGATGCTCGTTCATTTTCCTGAGGGCTGGACTGATCCTTTTCTCACCATAATAAGGATTTCCTTCTTGTAAATAAGAATCTAGGCAACATATTTTCCTTTGTATTATACTTCTGCCTTCTGACTCTGCAGCACTATGTCTTTTGAGGGATGGACAATGGGCAATTAGTTCTTGGTACAGATTTGTAGTCTGCAAATTCTTCCTCTGTGGGACTTTGAGCTTTTCAAGACCTCAGAAAGAGAGCCATCTCCCTTTCTGCAGATTCCTTATGAACACACACCCACAGAAAAGAGCCACTAGGAGTGAATATTATTACTTTCCTATTCCTGCTTTCCCTGTTATTGTAGACATCCAAGGAGAACCTACAGATTAGAAAATCCAGGCTTGTGCAGATCCATCCTCCACATGTTCAGACCAGTCCATAGAAAGCAATATTAGGGTTGTTCAGCTGCTGGTATTTCTTCAGTGTAACTTCTGACATTTTGATACTATGAGATAACCTGTAATTTTCACACAGGTAAGAGAAGCTGCTGCACATCTGTGACATTTGGTAGATGAGCTGTATTTTTTCTATTCTGCTTCTAAAGAAATTACTAGATATTGCTTCAGTGACACAAAACTGGGGATATTTTCGTTTCTTTCCCCATGACTTTTGGCAACTATTTAGAAAAAAATTTAGCTCCTTTCTCAACAGTTAGTAGAGCTGTGTGAAACTGAATTTCTCAGTTGCTGGAAGGAGTGCATTCAGTTTTTATTTGTTTTACTTTTTTCATTGGTGTTCTGCTTGTGCATGTTGAGGACTTCTGTGGAAGCCAGATTCTAACAAATCCTAAACATCAAACAAGATTGACAAATTTTGCTTGTCTTTGCATATGAAGCTATGTAAAGCCCTGAACCCCTCACAGAATTGCAAATAGCATCTTAGTACACGACTCAGACGCTTTTTAGAGCAGAGTCAAACCTGGATGCATTCCCAGAGGCTGTGCAGTCCTCCAGCTCCCCTGTAACTTTGGGAAATTAGACTTGACCTAAAGTTTTGCATGGTGCTAACAGGTAATGCTTTTCATAGACAAAGGTGAATTTGAAACCCTGAAGAGTATTAAGGTACTTCCTCTGGGACTTATTTTGCATATATGAATCGCAGTCAATGCTATAAATCATAATCAAAAGCAATGCTGTAGTTAGAAAGATATCTTGATCTTTGGTCTACTAACAGAAAACAAAGGATTTCTGTTAAGAAACATGCAGAACCACACAATGAATTCCAACTGCAAATATTTGCTGTTATTTGTAAGGATTACTGATCAAAACATCACAGGATGCTCATATGTTTCATTGTCCCTTAGCAGTATCCCAGACTGAGTGCAAGTTCTACACTGCTCCATGCTGAGTTATAAATAATTCCTGTCAGGCTCAGAACAGACTTTTGTCAGCCTTCTGAGCACCTGTATTACATGGAAGATTGACTTCACCTGCTGTCCATCATTATGGTGTCTGGAATAAATTTCAAAATGTTGCTAGACCTTGCTTCATGTCTTTAATGGATGATGTGTTATTTTGGTGGAAGTGTATTTGTTCACACTTTTTTCCAAGATGATCTTTTTAGGCTAAATTTCTAATCTTCTTATAAATATTAAGTCTCAATATAAATTTTATTGTTTCTTGTAGGAATGTTACCCATATTAATTCTCTCTCCTGCTTTATGTATCATCAGTAAAAACCATTCATGTGAGAATCATTCCAGCTTCCATAGCAAAAGTTAAGATATTAATGAAGATGGATAATAAAATTTTGTCCTATGGAAAGCCATTTGACATTTCTAGTCAACAAAATACTATTTATGCTAATAATTAGCTTAGGATAAATTAAGCTATAATATAGCTAAATTATATAAATAAATTAACTTGGACTTCTGAACAATGTAAAGCAATTTGTTGATATTTCCTGCACAGAATCTTTTCCTCCATAAAACAACCAGCATCCATTGTCAGGAAAGAGAAAGGCAAAAACATTTGTGAGAGTACCACAATTAGCTATTTATAGTTACTATGGAAACAAAAGAGAATCAAATAAGCATCAGAGCTTGTGTGATTATACTTCTGTTCATTTGACAGGCTATCGAATCATAGACTTGCTTTTAATAGCATTTTCTTTCAAATATTAATAAAATTTGGTGTTATGGATTTTATATTCAGGTGTACCTTGTTTGATGATAATAAGTAGAGACACAGGAAGACTTAAATTCTGCTAACTATGTGCAATGTAGAAAGTTTTACTAGTCTAAAAGAACAATTTTCAAAGTAGGCTTTAGAACAGAAAATGCTGCTGCTCATTGTCCTCGGCTGCAAAAAACCCAAACCAAAACAGAACAAAAAACCGCCCCCAAAAAATCCAACCTTTGTTTTTAAAATTCATAATGATGATTTTACTGTCATGACAAAAAACTATTTGAGCAGACCTTATTGGGCTGTGTGGATTAATGTCACTGGTAAGAAGCAGCAAGCTTCTCAAGCTGTGCTGAATCTGAAGAATATTTATACGAATGGAAGAACTTAATCAAAATGCTGTATTCATTTTAGATTCTTTTTGCTAATGATTCTGGTCAGTGGCAAGTGGAATATGAGCCAGCAGTGCCCTAGCAGACAGGAGGGCCAACTGTGTCCAGGGGGACATCAGGCAAAGCATCACCAGGTATAGAGGGAGGGGATTGGCCTGCTCTGCTCTGCACTGGTGCTGCCTCACCTTGAATATTGTGTGCAGTTTTGGGCACCACAATATAAGAAAGGTATGAAGACATTTGAGAGCATCCAGAGGAGGGCAACAAAGATGTTAAAGGGCCTTGAGGGGAAGCTGAATGAGGAGCACCTGGAGAAGAAGAGGCTGAGGGGAGACCTCATTGCAGTTACAATCTCCTCATGAGGAGAAGATGGGGGAGCAGGCACTGATCTCTGTGGTGACCAGTGACAGGACCCGAGGGAATGGCCTGAAGCTGTGTCAGGGGAGGTTTAGGTTGGATGTTAGAAAAAGGTTCTTCACCCAGAGGGTGGTTGGGCACTGGAACAGGCTCTCCAGGGCAATGGTCACAGCACCAAGCCTGACAGAGTTCAAGAAGCATTTGGACAATGCTCTTGGGCACATGGTGTGACTCTTGGGAATGGCCCTGTACAGGACCAGGAGCAGGACTCAGTGATGCTTGTGGTTCCTTTCTGACTCAGTATATGCTGTGATTCTGTAATTCTGTGACAATAATATATGGGGGATAAATTCTCAGCAATATTGTTACAGCACAAAATTTTTTCTTTGATAATAAATACTAATTTAATCATTACCATGTCTTTATTGCAGATGCTCAAGAAATTATCTCTTTAGCTGTGTAACAAATTGACTGAGAAAATTAACTCTTAACTGTGTAAGAAATTTGTATCAAGACCAACATAAAAACTGCTTTCTTTGTCATATCTACGTATATACAGATTTTTAATTTAAAAAAAAATGATTTTAACTTTCCATATAGTTTTCAGGAAAAAAAGACAATATACAAAAAGTATCTATACACATATATAAAATTTGCAACAATAACATTTTCTCAGTGGATCAGTTTTCAAATAATTATATCATTCATGGTTTGTATCCTTTGCTTGTACTGTATTTATATATTATATTAATATCTTATACTATATTATTCACATATATAACTTGTGTGCAGTAATAATGTGTGTAAGGATATTAAAAGACAAGTTTATCCAGTAGCTCCATCACAGTAATACCACTCTTTTTCTCTGATCCCTCTGAACTCTGTTAATTATTTGACAGGAAGAGTTAATTGTATAATTTTAAAAAATAATATCTTCAAAACTGTAAAGGGTGCTAGTGAGATTTGCACAAAAGTGTCTTCCCTGCAAATCGCAGAAATTGTTTCTTAGCAAAGAAATTAAGGATTGCTGCTTTGGGGTTTTTGTATGCAGTGAGGTCACCATCAGAATTTTAAGAGTGTCATTGCACATCATGCAGAATCTTTACTCATGAAGAAGTTATATTACATCATTTCTGGTTTGATTCTTGAAAAATTTCCGATGTCACTTTACTGAAATAAGCCCATAAACAATACCCACATCCTTTTGTTGAATGGAAATATATTTTTATACAATTTTTTCACCAATTCTTTGGGAAGTAGATTTGCCATTTAATAACTTCAAAAACAATTTTTTTACTATTCTGGTGACAATTCTGATATTAATTTAATATAACTCTGAAAAATGTAGCAATGATATTGACAATAGGTCAATATCTTGTTTAACTTTTTCCCCAATTGAATTTTGTCTAAACAATGCACAGCTATACCATATTTAAGTGTAACAAAAGATTGTGATTTCATTTCCACAAAAGTCAATTGTCTCATTTTTGGGGCTTTTTGCAATCCTAAATAATTAGATTAATAATTATTATTAATAATAATTATTAATAATATAGCTCTAGGAAACGGTAACTTCACAAAGAACCAGAAAGACTGGAATGATTCAAAAAACCCCCATCAATCATGAGCAACTGCTACCTATTGTAAATGTTAGCTCAAGCCCTGGAATATGGCATTAACTTGAAAGGGAACTTGAAGTTATTTATAAAAATAACATCTTAACAACTGTACAGAGAAGGTTTTCTTAAATGTGGAAGGAGGGCTGCAAATGTCATGCTTTTTGACACCTCAAATAAATTTCCTTTTTTTTTGCACTTAACAATTTAAGTAAAAAAATGTATAATTATTTTACATTTAGATTATGCGCTTAAAAATATCTAAAATTTTACAATGTGCCTTTTATTCATATTTTTCTAAGCTCCAGATAGGCAAAGAATGTAGCATGTATGTTTATTTTGGGAGGAGTCAGGTGGGTCTAAATACAAAACTTGGAGAGATGTGTAAGGTAACCTAGAATACATAATGTTATATAAATGAGTCATCAACTGGAGAGCAATCCATTGTTTTTCTTCACACAGTGTTACTTCCTGTCTCTGATATGCTCCATGCAATTAGTGCATCTCCTCCTTGGACTTTACCAAGTGTATCTTGTTCATGGAAAACAAGAGGAATGACATTCTGTTTCTCCGTGTTCCAAAGATTTACATTCTATCCAATTTGTGTACTAGAATTGTGCAAAATGCAAATCCTAGGATTAATACCTAGGGGGGAAAAAAGGGTCATGTTTTAACTTTTTATGTTATGGCACAGGTGAAAATACGGCTTTATATGTAGGATATATGTAGGACTGGGATGCACCCAGTCCTATCAAATCACTGAAGATGAACCAAGCAGTAGATTAAAGGGAAGAGGTGCTTAGTGACATTTATGAAACATTAAAAAAATGCAGACAGCACAATTTATATTTGTGGAAGCAATTGCAGTGTTTTACACAGTCTTGAGGTGCAACTACTTATCTCAATTTAAGTGTATTCAAATACAAAAAATACATTACCATCAGCTTATTGCAATTCATGTCCAGCAGGTACAGGACACGTGTCCCTGACATTCAGCACAGATTCAGATGGATCACACGGATTTACTGCTCTCACTGTTGTTACCCCTCATAGGCATTACTGTGGCAGTAGCTCCTGAGGACCTCCATCACAAAGAAGTATATTCAGCAACAGTTTGCTGTCTCCCACACACATCAGCCTGCTATCCTGAGACTCATTCTATGATCTTAGGCTCGTTCTGATTGTTCGTGGGTTTGTCTTTGCTCCCTTTCTGGGGGTAGGAGGAAGTTCATCTCCACACCACAGACAGAATCACAAGGCTGCTGCCACCACCCTGCTTTGCTGTTCCTTCCACAGAAGCTCACAGTAGTAAAACACTCTGAAGGGAAGAGCAAATTGTGGATGAAAATGGATGTTCCCCCACAAACGCCACAAGTTGTAGTTGTAATGGTGATTTCATAGCAAGAAGAAATAGAAGCTCTTGGTTACAAGAGTCCAACTTGTTCTCATACCCAGAAAGATTCTGACTGCAACCTCTGCTGTATTTCAATTAAACACCAGTTCAAAGAACCATTTCAGACATGTAAAGAGAATTACAGTGATGGCAGCACCTAAATTTTCTAATTACAAGGGACTTGCAGGTACTAAGATTGCAATCAAAGTTTTAAAAAATATTTTGACAGCATATACAGTGCACACATTACTGTGGTGTGGGATAATACTTTTATTGGTACCCCTTAGGAAAGCATCCTGTCTCCCTTGCCTCCCTTCATGGTGATAAAAACATCATAACTCAGATTTCTTTTTCTCTACCACAGCTCTTGACTCTAGTTCCTCTACTGGGCTTGTTGTAAGTTCCATATATAAATCAGCTTTTCTGTTAAGAAGAAAATTACTTTATGGATGACATCCTCGTTCAATTTACATCAATAGCAATATTGCTTTCCCTTCATTGGAGCCAGAATTTCATAACAGTAGCTCAAATTAATTTTAAAATTATTACTGCAGGAAATGCAGCTTCCAGAGGCAAAATTTGTCCTGTTTTCCAATGTTTTTAATAACATGCACAATTTTTAACACTTTCATTTAAGTAATGTGTATCCTCGTCAAGAAAAAAAAAAAAAGGGGACAATGACAGATAAAAATAAATAATTCCTACAGTGATACAAATAAAAGATGAAAAACAATAATTTAAATAATAAATTAGGTACAAATATGACCACAAATATGACACACTAATTTACCTGACACTTTTTTACAGTGTTATTTGAAAAGAATGTTATTCTATAATGCTGTTTCAGAAGAATGATTTAATCAATGACGTATTTCTATATGTTCTGCTTTCCCATATCTTAATATATTGGCTTCATTTTCAGTATGATTAGAACTGCTGAGTTTTCTTACTTTAGAAGTATAATAAAATCCATGTGATTAGATAGGTTTCCAAAGACCAACAGTTTCCTGAATCTACTCTATTTTCCTTTGGACTGAAAACATAGTTATATATGTTATTATATTGCTAATTGTTGACATCAGTCAAATCTTCACGCCTGAAAAATATGTCTATAATTTCAGTGATGAACTTGCTTTGGAATTGTTGATAATACCTTAATAAATAAATCACTTAATATCGGATTATTTTATCTGTTTTCCAAACTAAAACTGACATTCACATAAAGCCTTTAAGTTTTGAAATGTAATAGTAATAATTACATTTCTTAGTGTCTCTTTCAGGTCTTTTTGACGTTTGATTCTCATTTCTCTGCCACCTTTCTCTAATTTCTGACATCATGTTGGATGAAATTGAGTGAGTCAGTAAGAAAGAATGTGCTGCAGACTTCTGTTTATAACCCAACATCTGACTGATTCATAATATTAGAACATCTTGTCAGCTATGCAGGAAAACAAAATGTGTTTGTTAGCTAGATTCTTCGTTTAGAATGTTTCTGGTTTTGTTGTTAGAAATTACTATTTTTCACAATACTGTATCATCAGAGAAAGGAAAGAGGAATGTTTCCTCTTCCTATTACAATTACAGAAGGCTTTCTGCTGCCAACACATGTACATGTGTTTGCTTCTAAAGACAGAGTCCTTATGAAAGAATTGCACTAAATACATTTTGGTTGGTTTGAACAACAGATGGCTGACAACTTCTACAGTTTCGTTTCTCCAGTGGTATTTTACCACCACCCGAAAAGCTTGAATTGTAGCACTTCTTGTGTTTTTGTTGATTTTGCCATAGGAACCAATCTGGAAAGGAGTAATGACATCTCCGTGAAGGGGAAATGATTTCCAGGAGTTTTCTGCACATAAAGTCTGAGATGGGGAAAAGGAATAGGTAATCTGAAGGGTTTAGGTTTAGTTATGTAGCGTCTCTGGTGAGAGATCGGAACAAATAAAAACTATGTTAGCAAGAAATTTCTAGAAATGGCAATGTGCCTCCTTCCTCCTTATTGAAAAATGTAAGAAATTGTTGCAAACATCCAGTACTCATTGCTACACCGAGACCTCTGACTTTGGAAATAACTGACATTTAAAAGCTCCTTTTTTCTTCTCTAGGCAATTTAGGATTTGGAAGATGTAATGGAAAGTTGAATGCAGATGGAAAAACTGGAAGGTTTCTAGATGAAACAGAAACATTTGGTCTGAACTCAGAAATTCCTTAGGCGTGGATTACCCAGTAAAAGCACTCAGACCAGTCAGTAGAGGTAAAAAATTAAAGCTTTCTTCTTGTAAACAAATGTTAGCATGACCGACCTCCCTGTGAAAGGAGGAGAGTCGTGCTGCTGCACGCAGCTGCTTTCACCTCCTGCCTGGGGTCAGGCAGGGCTGTCCTCATGGGCAGCTCCTCTGCAAGCAAAGCTCACCTGTCCCCTTGACACATGAACAGCAGAGACACACTGGGACAGGCACTCTCTGCCTGTCCTCCACTCCTTATTTTCTCTGTTCTCTCCACCCCACCCAAAATACCTTTCATGCTTCTATAGGCTTTAATCTGTATGGGTTATTCAAATGGATCCTCAGGAGGCTTACACTGAGCAGATCACTGGCAAAAGTAGAATAAGTGTCTTTAAAGCACAGCTAGGTAAATATGAAAATGTTGTTTTTTGCAAAGCAGAAAAACAGCCCAGAGATATCAGTTTAGACAATGACGAACTTTTTAAAACAAAAAGTGTGTGAAGAGAGACAGAGAGAGATACAATTCAAGGTACAGGCATAAAGGTATCCATATTCTCACCCAAAATGCTCAGCCAGCATAATTTGGATATTTGAAAATATTCGTAGGTTTTATTTACCTTTAAACAAGCAATTTCAAAAGAGAAAAAACAAACAAACAAAAAAAACCCACCCAAAAACCAAAAGCCCCAGCACCTTAAAATTTGATGCAATAAAGAATTGGGACTTCTCAATTTTAGACAACTGAAAAATAAAAATAAGGCGTTTTATTGAAAACCATCAAAAAATCTTGTAGCAGTTTGCCTGTAGTATATTAAAATAGAGCTTTTTAAGCTCAATTATTGAAGACTTTAAAGCTGCAACTTGAGGGAAATCTTAATTAAGCTATTTTCATACAATATGCAATGCAGCAAAAAATATCCAGTATGACCTCGCCGTAATTGAAAACTAACTGAAGATTGTGCTAACTTGAAAAATCATGCAAAGAGGTAGGATGAAATATAATTGCATCTGAACAGTGTCATGTAGCTGCTTTTCTTTTCTGTTGTTTTTTTTGTTCGTTTGTTTTTCCACATTTTTTTGAGCAGCGTTCCTTATCAAAGTATATCATGTCATCTGAGACAAAAAATAAGCTGTAAAAGAGCTATCTGTATAAATTGTCATCTTTGGGGGAAGAGCAAGCAAGATCGAAGCACACTTCAGTATCCAACATATCCATATTGATTCAATGTAAAGGTGTGCTAGGAACTACAGTATGATATGAATTTATAACTTGGTCAGCAAAGGAAGAATTATCTTGGAGTCAAAAATTTCCACTGCTCTGAGATCTATAGTGACATTTTTAAATGAAAATCATTTGGCTTTAAGAACAGTGGATAAAAGAAAGCAATACAGTGCATTAATCTCTGAGGTATACAGCATTTCATAGAAGTTTTTGGGAAAATCAGTCAGTTATATTGACTTGGAAGGCAAAGAAAGGAACTTCCCAATAGGATAAAAGGATAAGGAACTTCACATAGTCTCTTAAAGACCAGAACAGAATCTGGGCTGCCCTATACATTTTTTATACTGTCTTTCCAATGGTAATTCAAGGTAGCTCCGAATGTTTAGTTCAAAGATACTCTCAGCATTTGGATTTTGGTTTGTACTATTTTGTGTAAAGCTGTCTTGCCTCCTTTCTTGACAGAAATTAAGATAATGAAACAGCAATGGCTGTAGAAGACCCCAAGAGGTTCATCCTGTGTGAGACCTGGTGGAGTGGGAAGTAGGACAACTACAAGGAGATTACAAGAAAGTCCTGTTTTCATATCAGATGGGCTGTACCCTTGTGAATTGGCCACCACAGTGATGGAGAAATGAAACAGAATGGTTCACAGCCTCTCTCTTTCCATGGCATACAGAACATATGCCACTTTGGGAGGTCCTACCTGAACTCACAGATGCCCAATGAAAAGGAAGGAACATTTCCACAGGCAGGCTGGCTCCACCACTGCCAACGCAGCCCAGGGTGCTGAGACTGCCTTTGCCACAGGGCTCACTGCTGGCTCACATTAAACTTGGTGACGGTCTGGAGTCCCTGGACCTTTCCGACAGATCTGTTTCTGAGCAGTCGCCTCCCACTTTGCATTGCTCCATGCTTTTGTTCCATTCCATCTGAAAGCTTTTGCATTTTGCTTTGTTGAGCTTTCAAAATTGTTTTCCCACCCATGGCCCAAGTCTGTCGAGTGCCACATTCCAGCCCTGCCCTCCAGCAGATCAATGCTCTGCTAAAGAGATACAGTGTTAACAAGCCATCGGGCAGGTCAGGGATGTGTATTCCACACCAGTTTGATGAGTTTGATGGCTACCTGCTTGTGCTCTGGGAACACTGCAAGTAAAAGTTGTGTCTTTATTAGTTGTGAAACTTAAAAGTAATTCTGCCATTGCAAAACAAAAGGATTCAAATTTTGCCCACACAGAGAATTTTTCAGTGTAACACCGTCAGATTTTCCTTCTCACGATGAGAAGAGCTCATAGGTCATATGAAAAGAGGATATGAGAAAAAGCAGGAAGCAGTGTTATGCCAGCCCCATTCTGAAGTTAGAATTTATTTTACATCTTATAAAATGCTAAATTAAAGGTGTCAGTGTGTTAGGCATATAGCCTCATTAACACACAGAGCAGAGAGAGGATTCAGCAGCCAGATGAAAGGCTGGCTGCTGGCAGCTCTTGCCCAGTATCTTTCTACACGACTCTGTGAAAATGCATTTTGTCCTGCAAAATTTATCCTTACAGGTACAGCACTAGGGTGCACTTGGCTCCATAGCCAGAGGCCCAAAATTTTATCCCTGAGGTCAGTGAGTCATAGACAATGGTTTGAATTCACTGCACTGCTACATGTGTACGAAACTGTGAGCGAGAGAATAGGCATGCACAAAGCATTTCATTGCTTCATGTTTAAGCTCAGAACTGATTATTTCTGCCTCTCATAAAAAGACACTGGATAGAAATTCATAATGCAAATACTGTCTACAGATAGAATAAATGAGTAAAAAAAGATACAGTTACTCTAGCCACTAGTAAGACAGTATTCTTTTAAATGTTTGTTTTAAAGTATGGGATGAAATGGAGAACTTTTTTAATTAAGTGGCTGGCATTAACAAAAATAATATACAAACCAATAATAAAACCAAGAAACAATATGAAGTCTTGATGAACGTAATGCAAAGAAATATTCTGATTTAGGGCTTCAAAAATGAACTAAATCTAGTATACAGAAGTTATTAAAAAGATTATTAATGACATGAAACTGTATTGTAATTACTAATTATTGGGGTATTATGCAAAGTTCTTTAACACAAACAACTTCATTTGCATGTGTGCTGTTGCTAATTAGGTTGATGTGTTGTGCTAACAGAATGGTCACACGCTAGGAATGTATATTTAGAATATCTGTAACAAGTAATTTATTCAAGTGTAGTTTTCTACATTTGGTTATGGTGGAAGTCTTGGTAACTTTGTTAAACACTGAATGCTGTCATTGCCTTTTCCCAGCTGTGACAAAGGAGGGCAATGCATTCTCCATAGTGACTGATGCAAAGAGATGGCAAGAGTCATTTATGTATCTAGGAGAAAATAACCCATAGCACTTGGTGAAAATGACATTTAGCAAACAAATATTGAAAATGACAGCTACAGGCTGTTGAAATTCATATCGATAATATTCTCGTTTTCCCCTACCAACTGAGAAAAAAAAGAAGAAACACAGTTAGTTGGATTACACAAAAATTCCTTTTAAACCTCTGGTTCCAGGGAAGGAATAACCAGGAGGGTGAAATTTGGTTGGCATATTCAAGGCCAGGTTGGCTGGGGGTCTGAGGAACCAGGTCTAGTTGCAGGTGTCCCTGCCCATAACAGGGGAATTGGAACTAGATGATCTTCAATGTCCCATTCCAACCCAAACTATTCTGTGAATCTATGATTCTACAAAGACACTCCTCCAGACGCAGTTTACCTCCAGAGAAGTACTTGAAAACGTTAAGAAGATATACAAAAATACCATGCTGTCATTAAAGAGTTTTCAATCTACTTTCAATTTGACAGGATGCAAGTTAACATTAAATAAAATAAATATGTCTACTGTTCCTTTAAATAAGGAATTTATTGTTATTGCATTGAATATTTTAAAAACTTATATGCAGTAAACACTGCAAAGAACTTTATAGCAAACTCATTCATTTTAATTAGTCCTGTTATAAATTATACAAGTGACACTGCTCAGCTGCCTAGCAGTAAGTGAAATGTCCTTTCTGAATTCTCATGTAAATAACTGTGGGTGACAGGAATATCTTGACAAAAGAGTAATAATTACTGTTATTAACATTACAACTTAAAAACAATTAAGGACTGAGTTATATCTGTTAAAATACAAAGATCCTTTGAAGACAAACCCCAAAATATTCTTTTCATGTGCTCATTTCAATCCAGTTTATTATATGTTTAATGAATGCACGATACAAACCAGTATGGAAAACAAAGCAATACAAAACAAAGAAAAATATATTTATTGTTCTGATGAGTACATGGAATGAATTCTAACATACTGTAATAAAGATTTTAATTAGTCTGTGTTTGATGTAAGATGAGGATGAGAAGCAACAGCTTTTTATTTAAGTTTTGCATTTCTGCTGACATATTTGATTGGGTAATTGTGGAAGCTTATGAGTAGATATGGACCAAATTTTTGTAACTACAAAATATTTTTTTAATTCATTTTGCAGTGAAAAGCTGCTCAGATTTAAAAATGTATGTGCTTAAAAATGTAAAAAAATATTTAAAGACACTTTAAATAGTGGTTAATTTGGTTTGATTTGCAGTTTCTTCAAATCTCACTTTAAGAAATGTAAACAGAATTTATTAAAATGTTATCATTGTCATGTAACTATCTTGTTTTATGGTTCATTTGATCCAAAAGAAGTAGTTTTTACTTGTCAGCAAATTGAAGGATTTTGTACATCCCTATTTGTATCTTAACAACCCCAAACTTTTACTGATGCTTAGGTAAAGACATGGGATTGTCTGCATCACTGTCATGTCAGAGATATTTATTAGGAAGTCATCACTTGTGTTGGTGATATATTGGCAAATGTTATGAAATAGTAAATGATTATTTTCCTCACCCTTTGGCCAGGAAAAAAATTGCCAGTCATGGTGTCAACCAGGTTTGCTTTTTTTTTTCCTTAACTGAAATGTAAGTTTTTTAATTTTTATTGATCACATAATTCCCATGGTATTTTTTTCTAGATCATGGGAGGAATTAACCTTTTGGGCTCAGAAGAGTAAAAAAACAACAAAAAAACTAACAATGATGTCATGTTCTGCCTACAGTGACCCTTTCTGGTTCTTTCTCTAGTATGTCCATATGAGAGACATATGTTATGCACTAATTTTTTTCTCCCTTCCCTCCTCTCAAAAGTCAAAATAGGATGAAGCTATGGTTCTTTCCAAAGTGCACTAAGCCCATCTGCATTGGGGAGGTCCTAATTGCTTCTCACTATGCCAGCAATACCATCATGACTCACACGTTATTTATACTCCAACATTTCTGCCCCTAAATTCTGCCTATTTTCCTTGTCACAGCAAGCCACAAAAATACGCTGAGATATTTCTCTCAGTGTGTAGCAAGAATAGATTCAGCTGTGTTGTACATGGAGCACTGTGCACCACTAATGTGCTTCACTCATCTCTGAGCATATAATATGCTATGAGTTATGGGTCATAAAGTTATGCCCAGTCACCACATTAAACCTGATCTGTAACTATTCCTGAATACTTAGGGTGTTCTGTCTGAAACATTTTTAGAAATACAGCAATTCAGTCATTTTCAAATTGCCCTGTGCTGATTTAGTTGTCCTTAAAATTGGACATCAAATCCCCATTGCTGATAAAAGTGTAGAGGAAGAAAATGTGTGCATAGCAGTTCCAAATGGAAGCACTTCAAGTAGAAAGATATGAATGCTGCTGGGAGCACTTGCAGCAGACTGATCTGGTTATGGATTGATCTCTTTTGTGCAAGCCAAGCCTGCTGTCAGCAATAGCTTGTCTCTTTTTCAGCTGATTTCAAAAGCATCACACAAAAAATTAGTAAAATGAAAGGTGGTGCTTCTCCGTTCTGAATTCCATACCATGTATGGTACAGAATTCTGTATGGTCTGGCAAAAGATTGCAAGGCAATGAACTTGCAGGCAAAGTGTAAGAGTCCACAGTGACTTCTGGCTGGGGAGTAGTTTAGAATTTACAGTGTCTGTAGAGAAAAAATATGGTTGCCAGTGGGTCCCTGGGGAAGTGAATGATGACCAAGTAAAAATAAAAGCAGGAAAGACAGTCTAATATTTGCTTTAGAGGACAGAGTGGAAATGACAATGTACTGCTGGATCATTAAGCTCCCAATCCAAATAACAATGCCAGACTTTTATTAGCTGTATCTTCCTTTTTGACACATAAAAGCCAAGTTTGATGGAAGACTTTGTCTGAAAATTATTTATTTTAGCTCTTCCTTCAGATTCCTTCATTTTGATTGAATTCAGAGCCTTTGAGAGTGGACATGAATAATAAGTAAATGAAGATTTTATTTGCCTTTTTCTCTGTTTGCTAACAAATGGTATTACTAACAAATGGTATTGCTAACAAATGGTTACCAACAGTAACAGCAAGACATATATTACAGCAGTATACTATCGAAGTTTATTGTGGATTCAAATGAAATGGAAAAGAAAATTAGAATAAATTCTATTTGTAAACTTTCTGTAAAAAACAGATGAGCTGCCATCCTAAGAGGTATAATTTCCACCTTATTTCTTTTCTCCAGAAATGGAAAGGGATCATTAGGAATATATATAACCCAGGAAGCAAGGGACTGTTAGACACCTCTGCAAATAGAGCATAATAAATCAGTGAACAAAACCCATGAAGATTCCACTGTTCAAAATATTGTTTTAAAATTCCTATGACAGATGTAACTGGGTGGTCTAGCTTAAAAAAAAATATCCCCAAAACATGAAAAAGGTTCTTCCCAGCAGCAGAGTCCTCTCATTATTTCAAATCTCAGGTTTAAGGCTTGAAGAAGCAGCAGTAGGGTTATTATCCTCTGTAAGATTCAGTCTCCTGTGACAATTTTTTGACACGCTCTAACAGGATAACAAGGTATGCAAGGCTGACACAGGAGGATGATAATGCACTCGAGATTGCCTTTTGAGTAATTATGTGATCCCAATTAAATTAGTTTAGAATGTCTTAAAAGGCAGGTCAAAATTCCGTATTCATTGTCCATCTTTCTCCAGGAGTTGAAGGCCCGCTCAGTACACTGCTTAATTGCCATGAAAGTAATGATTAGAGCCTCCTTGCCAGGATTCATTACTGAGCTTCCTTTGTAGCACTCACAGCTAAGGTTGCTCTCCTGTTTTTCCTGCTTTTGAAAGCATGAGGTTCTGGCAATAAATGTCATTTAGGATATATATAAAGGTACTGTAACTCCAGAGATAACTTCAATCTAATTAAGCATTTGTAGAATTTCTAGAATAAAAAAAAGGTTACTTATGCTTGTTCTTTTAATAACATATGGATCTGGACTCTATGCAGTCAAATACCCCTTCTGATCATAATCAGAATATGGATGCACTTTGGGAAAAGATATCCTTTGGTTAAAAATTAACTGCTATACCAATTTTGTCTCAGAAGACTTTTTACACTAGTATTCCAGAAGTACTTTTTCAAAGAGGCACATTTCATCATGCAGGCATTTTTGATTATTTTTCTGCATGAAGTACATGGATTATTTGTCCTAAAGGACTGCAACTGACAGTAAAGAGACTGTTTCATTTACTTTAAAGAAAAGGATTAGCATTCAAAGTGTCATGGGATCTTGGCTGCTCTCTCTTTATATTGAGACAGCGAATGACTTGCATTTAAATATATGCATAACTGCTATGCAATTATTTTGATCAGTGAAAAATAACTAACTCAGATCTACAAGAAATGTAGGCCAGAATTGGTCAGTTAATTTGGTTTTTTGTAATTAACTGTACCCTCCTATGGTTCTCTCTTCTTGCTTTTACAGCCCAAAAATATCTTTGTAGTTAGCATCAGTTACCAAGTTCACCATTCAAGTAGAAGAAATTTGCCCATCTAACAGCAGTGAATTTTCAGCTCAGATGTTAGAAAATGAGATGGCATCCAGCTATTCAAAAACAGATTGGATGCAACTCCCACTAGGCATACAGTGTCAAATCGGTCAGGGCCCACAATTATTACTTTGCTTAAATGAGTGAGGTCTTTCAATAATTTGAATTAAAAATATCAAAGCTTCATCAGTCTGCCTGCATACATAAGGGTGAATGTTTACCCGTTAGAAAACCCTGAAACCATACCCAAGCTGATGAGAGGGAAATGTGAAAAGATCACTGACAAAAAAGCTGTGAGTATTTAGTAAAGTATGTGCACTTATTTAAATTTGCATTAAATAACAAATTCATGAGCTGTGATATTGATTCTCTCTCCAATGCAATTGCTGCACAATTATTTGTTCACTGAAGGAAGATACTGATAAAAAATGCCTTCCTCATGGGCTGAGATGGTCAATGCCTTCTGGAAGGAAGGGTGCTAACCCATGTTTAGAATAACACCGTAAAACTGACTATTTAAAAATACTAACTTCTCATAAAATTGATTTCAGCAGTTTCAGCATATATGTGTATATATAATCCTGCATTACAAACATGATATGGCAGTGTGCTGTATTGTTCAAACAATAACTATCTACAGTGGTTCATACTTCTTAAAAAGCTTTCATAATTCTAAATATCCCATTAGACCAAAGAAAATAATCACAACAGTGTTTGACCAAAAGCTTTTCTGAATATATATACTCGTGCTGGACAAGTGGAAACATGTCAGACTCAGGGACAATGAGGGGAAAGGGCTGCGGAGACTCAATGGCTTGCTACAATCCTTAGTAATGAATTGCTTCATTAATTAATTAATAACTCACTTGTGAGTTGAAATCCAGAGGTGAAGCCAAGAGCATCTTCTAACTTCAAAGTTGTTACCAGTTGGAAAGTAAGTTTGCTAAGTTTGTTTCCTTAAATAAGTCTTCAATTCTATTAAAAATAAATAAAATCCATCTTTTTAGGAGCACATCCAGTGTGTGCAGCTGGAATTTTGTGATGGAAAGAGCACAGTGTAACATCTGAGTTGATATAACACTGGCCTTTCCCCAAGAGAAAATTATAGATTTTTCTACCAATCACAGAGTAAAACAGAGTTTGCCAGACTTAAAGTGCTTAGCAATATTCTTGGCAAAGGCTGATGTATAATCATCTGTCAATTACACTACTGCTGTGTGCAGGAAAAAGAATTCATTTTGACTACATTAAAATTTGATCTCCTTAATCCAAGCTTTGATATCTTTGTTCTAAAGGAATTTTTTTTTTTATCATGCAGCATGAAACAGAGATTTCAAGCTTTTCAGTGTATTCCCACCATGCATTACCTGCAGTAGAAATAAAAAGTGAGGGGAATATTTTGCAATTCAAGTTGCAATATAGAAAAATACTAGAAGCTTAATTGGAACTTTCTTTCAACAAAAAAAATGCATCAGTTTTAGTCCTAGCCTGGCTCAAAGAAGGAAAGCCAAGATCATCCAAAGCTCATGGGAAAAATGCTGTTGTTCACAGTATCATTTCACAGGCAACACAACAGTTGTCTATTGCAACAGTAAGACACATTTGTGCTAGAAACAGAGTTTTAGGCCCTCTTAGAATTAAATAATGTTTCCGTAATGTCATTTATATCCCTTGATAGCTGTGGAAAGCTTTGCATTTTTCTGATTTTATGTTTACATATGTGAGCATCCCTCTGAACTCATCCCTAATAAACTAGAGTTGTTTCTACTTTATGATTGAGCTTCATGTAGTTGAAGAGCTTGGGATTCAGTCATGAGGGTTCTTTTTTAAACTTCTGGTCCAACTTTCTGCATTGAAAAATATTAATGTGTCCTCAATATAATGTCATTAAGGAATTCTGAACTCTCCTGAGCCTCCCTTTTTTTTTTTTTCAAAACATAGATTTTCCTCTTATAATCAAACATACCAGTCCTTGGAGTTTTAATTTTGCTTTCTTTAGGCTTCTTGTCTCTGTTGTGATGTCCTTTCTACTTTTTTCCTTGAGAATCAGAGGGCCTCATGAGTAAGAGTCATCTAATTCATTTCAGTGATCAGAGTCAAACTGAAAAGGTCTTTTTTCCCCCATTTTGCAAAAAAAGCCCCAAACAACTTCAATAACTGTCAGAGACTTTGTGCTTTGCTGCATTCTTCATCTGGCAGCTGCCTGAGTAAGTCAAGTCCTCTCTTACTACCAAATCATGTATTTCTTTAATCACGGGGAAATATCTTCATCTGTAAGATTCCTCCCTCCATGTGCTTCTCCATTTTACCATAAACACACATCTTCCTTCTGTTGTACCAATAAAATGAGAATTCAGTGTTACTGCTAATGTTTTGGGGTTTGGATTTCTTTTGGCACACACATACACAACCAGTAATTAACCAGAACATAAAAAGATTTTAAGTAAACTTAAAATGAAAACCTTATGTTTTTGCATTAGAAATGGAGAGAAAAATAAAAGCATATTTTGGTGAGAAAATTTTTTCGCTCACTCAGTACACTGAAATAGTTTGTTGAATAGTCTATTTCATTTTAATCTCAAAGAAATAAATACTACTTTAATTCTAGAATTTTATTTTCTTGAACACTATTCCATACAGTTCAGAAGTCCACAGACTTTTTAGATGTTGTATAAAGTAGAACTTCTCATTTTGAATCTTTGCATTTTAATTTTGAATGGCCTCTTCTCCTTCTGGTATTGAAAAGGGCACATAGATTTTAGTCTAAGCAATTCATGATCTTATATATCATATCATATAAAGTTTTTAATTTCTTCCAACAGTAAATAGGATTAGTCTACATAATGTCTTAAAAGCTTCTGATGTTCCTGCCTCCAAACAGGAAGTACTTTGCAATACTTTCCTGAACTTTTGAATTCTATTTATTTGTGGTATTAGCTAAAATAGCCTTGTAAGTCTAAATCCCATTGCAAATCAGACCAGATATTATTAAAACTGCTGCCTCAGATGTTCCTCTCCTTGCAAGCTGAATATAATCTAGCACCTTTTGCCATAGACTATAAACTGAATCGCACCCATAGCATGCTAATTTAAACTGTCTTCTTACTTTTAGCCTATCTCTTTTGATAGGCAAGAAAATTTAAGATATTTAGAAAAAACACTAACTATGAAGGAGGATCTGTCCCTGCCTTTTCTCTAAGCTTTCTTTCTGTTCTTCTAGAAGACAGGGCCTCTGAACTCTCAGCCTGTATGGTCAGGTCACGCTGTGCTGTGCCATACAGGGCTGATACCACTGAGGATCTGCAAGACACACCTGCATATCCAAACCCTCACACACATTTGCTGTTTCCATGGTGTTCCATGGTGTTTGTGGTTGTGCTCAGTGATCTTAAATGACCTTTTCCAACCTCAACGATTTTATCTTTGCACAAAGGATGCACCAGTGAGGTTGGTGCCAGCTTAAGGAAGCAGCTGATGGAGCTGGTGTTGTTTAGCCTGGAGAAAAGGAGGCTGGGGATGCCCTTATTGCTCACTACAACTACCTGAAAGGAGATTGTAGACAGGTAGAGGGGTATCTCTTCACCAAGGAACTAAGCAACAGGAGGAGTGGAAATGGCCTCAATTTGCACAGGGGACATTTAGACTACATATGAGGAAAAAATTTCTCATTGAAAGGGTGGTCAAACATTGCAACAGGTTGCCCACGGAAACAGTGGAGTCACCATCCCAGGAAGTGTTCAAAAACCATGTAGATGTGGCACTTAGGGACATGGTTTAGTTGTGGACTTGGCAGTGCTGGGTTAATGATTGGACTTCATGATTTAAGAGGTCTTTTCCTACCTAAATGAGTCTTATTGCATTGTGTTCTACTTCTACGTGGGCCACTATGCTCTGGTAGACCTTGTTTAACTTCAGGAAGTTATTTGAATCTTACTCTTCACAACTTACTGTAATTTATATTAGTTGTTTATAGCTGCATGTCTCTTTTTTTTTTTCTCTCTATAAATATGTTAAGCTTGCAGAATCAAGTCCCTGATGTGCAAGTTAATAAAGTTTAGGAGAATATACTGGGAAACTAATATATGTTTGCTCTCATCTAAGCATTTGTTACAGCCTGTCTTTGAATGAGAGTAAAGGACTAAAGAACTCTGGTTTGTTCTGCTTCACTTCTGGCATCCTTTACCTTTGCGAAGCTTTCTTCAAATGTGCAGGTTAG
The DNA here is from genome assembly GCA_035583135.1 of Lophotriccus pileatus. Classification (NCBI taxonomy): domain Eukaryota; kingdom Metazoa; phylum Chordata; class Aves; order Passeriformes; family Tyrannidae; genus Lophotriccus; species Lophotriccus pileatus. The sequence continues at coordinate 104,974,962 of JAWWES010000001.1, read as the reverse complement.
CTACCTCCCAAGAATAAGTTACCTGTATAATAACAGACAACAAACACACAACATTTGACTATCAATAAAAGGAAAAGAAATAATGTATTAGGCAATCCATCCCTTCATGCACCTTAGCACAAACACACACAAACTGCACTGAAAAACTTGGTTTTCCCTCACAAGCGAACTCCCCACAGACTCTCCAGCTTTCTGCATGAATGTCTGTATATATTTTCCCTATTCACTTAGATGAAATATAATAATGAAAAAATATGATGTGGAATTAAATAATGCACAGAAGCTGTTTATTGTTTAATATTATGTCATCACTAATTTTATCCTTCAATTAATTTTCTGTTGTATTTTCTCACATCACATGAGAAAAATATTTGTACAAAGTCATCTTTTTAAAATTCATTTCATTTTCCTATCTGAAACAGACCATCTGCATGAATACACTGAGAAAATGAAAGGAAAACTTCACATTTTAATTTTATAAATCAGAATTATTCATATGATTAAGCTTTGTTGAGTTTAAATAATGAGCTTATTTAACATACTCCTAATCAGCTTGCATAACCATTACCTTAGGAAAGTAACTGAGATACAGACTGTCTGACTGCATGTGGAATTAAGCATAGGAATCCCTGCCAAAGCCTGGTGGCAAGGGAAAGGAAAGGGCCCTCCACTCTTTCTCATTGCATAGGATTTTATTTTTCAAGGTGGGTGGTTGCCAGGAAACAGTAAATACAACTGAAGAAATAGATTGATTTGACGTGAATCCCATAAGTGAGGCGAGGGAGCAGAACACAGTGCAGTGACTAAGCTGAGGATCGGTTCAAGAAATCCACATTTGTTCAGGTGATTACTGGGAAAGCTACACACAGTATTTTATTTTTGAATCCTTTTCTACCCTGTGTCCACCTCCTGGGGGAGAGGAAGATGAGTGTAGTGCTGGAACCATGAGCTTTGAAGGCAGCTTTGCTGCAATGATTCCTGGCACCCAAGAAGCACCTCTATTATTCTCACATGCTCGGAGGGACCCTGGGGGAGTGAATCTGCTTGACAGTGTCAGTCAGGTACCAGGGTGTTCCCCACAGCCCCAGCTCCATTCTCACCCCTCTGATTCCTCTCTTCCCCACCCTGTTCTTACCTTCTCCCTCATCTCCTCCTCCTTCCCCAGCACTTACAGCCATGGAATTAATGTTAATTTGCTTCCAGCTCTGCTTACACAACATTCTGTGAAACATTCATTTCCCATGCATGTATTTCATCCAGACTGAAATTTGCTGGATGCAAAGCACATATCCTTCTTGGTATTTGTTTGGGGTTTTTTGCTTTGTTTTTGTCTGGTACAATCAGGCGCTATTCTTGTTTTTTCCCACGCATCATCACTGCAATAAATGTAAATAATAACAGTATGTGCAAATTATCCATGATTAACTGTTTCTGGGGTGAGATTATCAGTTCTCTGGGATACACCCCTTCCATAAGAAGTCTGTAATCTTATAGTCATATTAAATCATTGAAATGATTCAGAAATGTAAAGCAGGAAGATTTCAGCAAGGGAAGCTGAAATCTGTAACTCCCTAATAACTGCTCTGACACTTTTATGTAAAGATATTTTTCAAAATACATTTTAATTGACAAATTTTGTTATAAAACTTGATTATATCCTACCCTGGTAATTATATGTACAATTAATTTGGAAGTGTACTAGAGAAAAGAATTAGTGCAATTACTTTTACTGTAAAAACAGGTATCTGTGGACATATAATTTAAGACCACATTTAAAAATATTGCACTTTCTTTTTAACTCTTAGTTTTTGAAGATGGTAATTGGTGAGAAATTCTTGTGTAATGGATCATATTTCTGATTTATTTTTGTTGTAAAGTTGCAGACACATAATATTCTGCGAAAGATGTTCTGAGTTGGGTAAAAAGATATGTCTATCTAAGCAGCTCAAGTTATAAAAACTCTGTTGCTCCCAGAGTTATATATTTTATTCAAAGATTCTCCAATGTTTAATAAGAAACTTTGATCTAAGTAGGGGTAATATCATTTATCTATATAAAACATACCTGCTACTTATACAGATTTGAGAACAGTAGAATATTCTTGACCTTGTATTATTTAATCCCAGTAATATCAGGTTTAAGGATGAGTAAAAGGCAAAATTCTTCTCCAGCTAAAAAGAAAAGCCATATTAAACCTATAAGAAATCAAGTTTATCAGAGAACTTGGGAATTCAAAAGTGTAAATATATGTTGCACTGTGTAAACAACTACATCATTCTAACATTAATGAATGCCTTGTTTTACTGCACACATTTTGCAGAGAAAGAAAGATGAAAGCACTTGTACCACCCAGGCTCATGAAGAAAAGGGTGGGAAAGCATAACTTCTCATGGAGTCTAGATAAGAACTGTCTGGATGTCTTTGGTGGCTTATGGAGCTGAAAAAGACGCCATTTCCTGGAAGTGGTACCTGCCCTGGTGCCACAGCAGTGTGTGCTATGGAAACCTGGCATATGCTTACCCTCAGCACAGTGGACGTCCACCAAAATAAGGAGATGTCATAGATGTACAACTTACCCCAAGTGACTTTCCTTATGTCAGGGCATACACTGTCAGGAGCACAGGGACCAGAAATCAAAATTTCCTGAATTGCAACGCTGTATTGCTTCTCTCAAACCCATTGCCTTGAGTGTTTACAATCTTTACAGTACGATTTGCCATAGGGAAATACTATCAAGGTAGGTCACACTTCAAGTCTACCAATTTTGACAGTATCCTTTCAGCACATTTCTTTTTCAAAGGATCAGTGTGAGCAACTGCCACTTCTTATTGTGTAAGAACACTTGCTGATCTTACTACTGCCAACTTCTTCACTGAATTACTTACTGAAAATGTGGTGACAAGCTAGAGCTGTCAGGAAATCATGTCCTCTACAAATATCTGGCTTTAGCAAAGTACTAGTTCATAGTAACATACTATATATTATTATATAAATATATAAGTTCCAATACGTACCTGATAAACAAAACTATTATTTATGCAATACAAAAAGGCATGGAAAATTTGTTATTGTACATGATGTATATGCACAGTTGCAGAAAATAAATATTCATAGGGTTTTACTGTTATTTTTGTTGGTTTTGCTGCTTTTACTTACATATTGTTATGAAATATTACTTTGAATTAAATAAAATTCCATAGCAAATTGCCCCTTAAGTGCATGCACATGTGTGCATGTAGACAAATGATGAAGGCAAGAACCCAAAAATAATGCTTGCTCTGTCTCTGTGCCTTCAGTGTTCTCCTCGGTTTATAATTGTGCTCATCATGCTATTCAGAATACCACCCAGATTTTTATTTCATTTTTGATTTTATTTTTAATCTTTAAACATGAGTCTTTAAACTTTCAAAAATCGGTCAGTTATTGTTCCTGTGCTGTTGATAGGAAAGAGGAGGCAAAGGAAGATGAACTAATCTATTGATGATCATACATTGTCAAGCATAGTATTTGTCATGCCAGAGGTACACTTGCACTTTTCTACACATGGCGAGGTGTTCCTCTTCTCTCTAGCTCTGTCCTCAAGTAGCTCAGCATTTTTCTGGACAGGAATTATGCAGAAAATTCCAGTCTAAACAAATTCCATGGGAGTTTTACTGATGATTCTCATGTTTCAGGATTATATTTTTTTCCCATTTTTAATGTCCTGATTCCTTCTAAAAACAATATTTAATATCTATTTAGAACAGAAAAGGTGTTTCTTCCCAGAGAAGATAGTTCATCCACATTTGTATGTGTTTCCTTGTTTAGTCAGGAGGCTCCATGAAGTCTGTACAGTTAAACATCAGACAGCTAGAATGGCATTCATTCCCTGCTTCCTGATATTGCTCTTTTCTTAGTGCTTTATAAGAACAAGGCTGTGCATTTTTTCATTCATTTTCCCACCTCTCAAATATAGGAAATGCAATGTCACAGCTATGCAAAATAATTTCATCAGCCTGACTGTGGTGGAAAAGCCTGTATAGATTTGACTTCAATAATCTGGAAATGTGGGTGTGCTGAAATGAAGCAGATGTGGGATGGTAGAAAAGCAAGAAATGCATTGGAGGGAATGTGAAGGGAGGGAAGCCGAAGGCATAGGGACTCCTATTTACTCTGGAACTTTCTTCTAGCTGCTAATCCTAAACATATCAATAGCATACTTTGTCTGTTCAAAACAGAGATCTGTTACCTGCTGAGCTGTCAGATCCACTTGGACCCCAGTCAATCCGTTCCTATAGTTCTTCCCATTTGTCATTAAGATCACAGCTGTATCTATATAAGCAGCCAGCTGCCATAGAATACTGGATGGTGGTAGCTTCAATTATGACTGGTATAATCTAAGATTTAATTAGTAAAATAAAAATAGCATTTGCAATAATGTTATTAAAAAATATGTACTATTTCAAAATACACATTGAGAAAAAAAACCCTTCTGCTTGAGAAGAAACTAAACACAGCCACATGCCAATTTCATAAAGGAATTGGTTGGGTTTTTTTCAGCTCCCTTTTACAAATTTCTGAATTTCTTTGTACTTTGGAAAACGTTTGTCAAATCAAGAGTGTCACCAGGTCAGGACTGACAAGTCCTGTTGCAGTTAAGTGTGCCTAATTATCTAATGTAAAGAAGAGGAAACTCAGCCTATGTACATTTCATGTTCATGCACCCTTTTCTATGGTTAAACTATGACATCTGCACTTATTTCAAAGATTTTTTTGCAGAAAAGCCAGTTAATGTTATCCTCCACTGAAATATGGCACAAATATCAAATGTTTCTGACAGCACATGCTGACCTTGATACTTCTACTTTTTATAATATAGTATATAGTAAATGGCTGTAGCATGGTTCCAAAGCAATTCAAACTAAAGCCTAATTTTAATTAACCAAGGGAAAACAAAAGCAAAAACCAAACAAGAAACACTCTCAACAATTTTTTTTCTTTTTGATAGAATGATCAATTTCTGTCTCAGTTATTTTGAATATGGACTTAATTCTTTTAAATACTTATGGAAAATTACGATGAAAAATTTTCACAAAATTGCATAATAAACTAAGACACCTCTGGACTAAATATAACTATACAGATAATATATTTGCATGCATTTCAAAACATCTGCAAAAGCAGGAGTAAATCGGTAATTTTAGCTTACCAGAAACACATGTGGTAAGGGAACATGAGCCCATTTACAAGCAACTTTCCTCTTTATTATAGACTTAAATTCCTTATGATACTGTAGTGTAGTGTGCAGTGAAAACAGAGAAAGCGTATAAACCAGCAAGACTGCTAGAAAAAATATCTTTTTCTTCTGAACTCCACTGAGAATTTATTTTGGACCTTGCAGTCTGCCTTTCTACAGTGCCATAGTACCAGCTTGATGTGATGTAAGTCCAGTTCATGGCCTCACTGGCATAAATGTTTGAGTCTCATCCATTGATACTGGTATTGGAAAAACTCAAATAAAAAGAATTCTGATATAAAACTGGGAAGTTCTATTGGTTTAATTGTTTTCGCTATGGTGTAAAATAAGGAATACACCAGCAATTTGTAATTCTTTTTATTTAATATCAGTTGAATTTAAAGGATTGGCTTGTGCAGTGTGTTGATTCCAGCCAGGAGCTAATCATCACTTGTATAACTGTTCTCTCACTCCTCCCCTATGGTGGTATGGGGGAGAGAATAGGAAGACAAAAATAATAAAAAAAAAAAAGTTGTGAGTCAAGACAGACAGTTTAACAAGTGAAGAAAAGAGTAAAACCTATAAGCAGTGCAAACTGAAAAAGCAAAAAGCAGCCACTAACAAACCCTGGAATTGAATGTACAGTGAGAAAGTGAGTGAGCAAGAGATCAGGTGAAGGAGCAAATAAGTCAACATCGTGACCAGCAACAGAACTAACAGCCCTTCAAGTCACAGCTAAACTCATATAACAGCTGTAAATTCAGTGTAGCGCACTTTGGTCAGATCTGTCATTATCTTGAATCCCATTAGCCAGGAACCAAATAGAACTGTGGTGGGTTGACACTACCAGCAGCCAAGCACCTACACAACTGCTCACTCACACCCCGCTCCAGCAGGACAGGGAAGACAATAGGAAGAAAAGACACTAAGAAAAGTTGTGGGTCCAGTCAAGAGAATTCAACAAGTGAAAGAAAGAGAAAAAAACGTAAGCCATGCAAAGCAGATCCCTCACCACCTCCTATAATCAGACTGATGACCGACAAGTTCTGATCAAAGGCCATCTTGGAAGCCAAAATGAAAATGCCTGTCTTTACCTCAGTTTTTATTGCTGAACATAATGTTAATATGGCATAATTTGGCAAAATATCCTTTTGACCAGTCTGGATCAGGTGTTCAGGCTGTGTCCCTTTCCAACGTCTGACCAATGCCCAGCCTGCCTATTTGCTTGGGGGGAAGGAGACAGAATGAGGAAAAAGAGAAAACATTGGTGCTGTGCAAGCACTGTTCAGTGAAAGCCAAAACATTAGTTACCAACACTGTTTTAGACACAAATCCAGAGCACACCACCATACAGGTTGCTATCAAGAAAGTTAACTCCATCCCAGCCAGAGCAAGTACAACTTGCTACAAAAGATACTTAATCACTTAATTTGCAAAATTAGCAAAAAAACCCCAGCAATTAGCAAAATCAACTGTTACTTATGTCCTTTAATACAACAGAGTTTGTAAGAAAAGAAAGTAAAACTGAGACCTGCCTAGGTCCCAGGAGTTTCTTGAACAAGCACTGAAGGCTCTACCACTCCCAAAGGAGGAGGTCATTTAAAGGAAGTTCTTCCCCACATGGGAGATGTTTGGATGACTACAGCACTAGCTGAGCAGACCTCGTTCACATCCTGCTACATAAATATCTAACTTGACACAGAAGCTGGATTCCAGACTTCCTTTAGTTTGAGAGAATTACATTAGTCTGTTTAGATGGGAAATGCAGTTCTAACATAACCTGATTTTTAAATGTTACCTTAAAGCTAGCCTGTCAAGGACCCCTCAGTAGTCACTGAAGGCTACAATATATTTCCTTAGGGAATTCAGCCAACTACTTTACAGAGGTATCAGGATGGGATGAATCATCCACTTTAGGTATTTATTGCTCTCCAGGTATTGATGCACTTGTGTAAGTGCCAAAATTCAGTATCAGAAAGCAAAAATGAACATCACTGATTGAAGAACTATCTTGAAACAAGGCTCCAAACTGTAACATTTAGCAAATCTACCCAACGTAGTCACAGTTCATAGAATCATAGAATAATAGAATCATCGAGGCTGGAAGAGACCTTCAAGATCATCCAGTCCAGCTGTTAACCCAGCACTGCCACTGTAACCCCTAAACCACTAAAACACATCACGCAGCACCAGATCCAGATGCCCCTTGATCAGGGGGATCAGTCACCAGGGATGGTGACTCCTGGGCGACTTATTCCAATGCCTGACCACCTTAACAGTGAAAAAGTTTTTTTCTAATATCTAATCTGAATCTCACCTTAAAGCCATTTCCTCTTGTCCTCTCACTGTAGGCCTGTCAGAAGAGACCTGCCCCACCTTCACTATAACCTCCTTTCAGGTAGTTGTAGAGAGTGTTGAGGTCTATAGCCGATTATAAGTTCATAACTGACTGGGGTTTATTTGCTGGTACTAACTGACCTGAATGTTTCTTCTCTGAAGAGGAAATGAAACCCAAACAAAACCAACAAAACCAAACCAAAACCATGATCAAGAAAGATATATAAATGCAAAACCAGAAGACAGTTGGACATTTTAGGAACCATGTTCTGTCCCTTGAAAGTGGTTTTTAAACGCTAGCAAAATGTAGACTGGTCTCTTGTATAAAGTGAATTTACTTCAAACAAGCTGAATTGAGAAACTGTAGAAAATTAATTGTTACAAAAACCAGGGGGAAAAGAATTATTCGAGGTTTATTACACAAGACATAACTTTTCTAAGTATTGAGTTAACATTTCTAAAAACTAATTAACTCCTTCTTACTTAGGTGGAATAAATAAACAGATGATAAATAAGTACTTTGATGGTTCTGATCATATTCCTTCACTCCATACTCTCCTGTGCATTTATTGCCACTAATTACTATGCTGCAGTACTGTCAGAGTAGTAACTAACAGAATAAAAACCAGTCTGGTAAATAAAATCACTGGGTATGACAATCATATATGCTATAGTCATTAGTAATTAAAAGTAAGCAGGCAAACAAAATTACGACATTTTCATCCACTAAAGTAACATATACATGAGCTTGGTGAAGACTTCCATTCAAGCACATGCCTGAGAACATACAATTCTTTCCTCAGGCTTAGGAGAGTTTTTGTTTTCTCTGCATTAATCCCTTGTTCTGTTTGAAACCATATTAAAGATCGTAGTTGTATCACATGGTTGTAAAAATAATTTTAATTATTCTAAAGAGTCCACCATACGGGTGGCATTGAAAGAGGATGATGAAAAACTATTATAAATGGTTTATAAATATTACGTTAGTAACCGCTCCTTAACTGTGGACAGCTTTAACCTGGCTCCAGTCTTCTTTCATAGTCTGAGAATTGGGTATGCCAATAGATACGACAGTATGGGCAAAGTTTTTTCTACCAGTTCTTCTTTTTTTATGTCAACAATATTAAAATACATCTTGATAATTAGCCTGGATTGCTTTTCTGGTAATTTCTTGTTTTTGAAGAAAATGAAAAATTAATCTGTGCAATTATAGCTAATAAAACAGCATTAAAGACGGGATAACAACATTTTTACAAATTAGAGCTGAATTTTTTTCAGCCAACAGTGACACCACAGAGATGCTTTACTGCTTGCAAAACGTAAAAATAAATCACAGCGTAGAACTGAGATTTTTTTTGAGAGATCATTCATAATATTAGGCTTTTAACTAGAAATTTATCAGTTTTGTTTTTATTTTAATTTTTTGTCTTTTTGTTTTGTTTTGCTTTGTTTTGTTTTTTAGTGGGGAAGGGAAGGAATATTCAGTAAAAGGTGAAATTAAGAAATTAACGAGTCATGGTTTAATTTATATGTACTGGTGAAAATACCTAACTGGAAAATAGCCTGCAGCCTCTAAAGTCTCCCTCACAATAAGGAAAGTAGAAAAAAATACAATCTATACTGTTTCTGTAATATTTTACACATTTGTTACAGAAGTGTTACATGGTCTCTGAGAACCTGCAAAAGCTACAGACAAAGTGTAAATGGTCTAGTAAATCCCAAACCTTTCATTTCACAGACCATCAATTGTCAAATGCCTGGGCTGAAGTATAAGCTCTACAAGGCAGAAATTCCACTGCAGAGATTTTTAATTTTTATTATTATTATCCACCTCTTTTTTTTTTTCTTTTTTTCCTTCTTTGGAAAATGTGTAAAAAACTTAAGGCTTTTTCCATGATGCGGCTTTTATGAAAACAATTTTCCATAAAGGGGTTAGTATTATATCTAAAATGAACATTTCTCTTCTATGCAAATATATAAATGGTGTTTTTATAATGTGTAGAATATAACAAAATTTATGTGACTGAGAAAATACATAAAGCTCTTCAGGCTCTCAGAGAAGCTGTTCAGCAGCTGCTAAAATGAAAATCAATCCTCTCCATTTTGATATCTGAAACAGGGGTCATAGATTATGATATAAAAATGCATTGAGATAAGTTGGACAAATAGAGATGTGGAATGTTTCTATTAGTTGAGGAATTTCTGTGAAAGATCAATTCAGTCGTTAAAAATGAGGCTCTGCTTTCCTTTGAAAGTTGATCAGAAAGTTGTTAACACCTTTGTTCTGCAAATTACTTATTTCTGGAATATGTATAATAGTGCTTTTTTACTTCACCTGAATCCTAGAAGCCTTCAGTGCTTAGAAAACATTGAGTTTCTTGGATAAGTAATAAGACAGCTGTGTAAAGTATTTTTCCCAGCCAGAACAATGTGACAAATGAGCTACTCTTTGGAGTATTTTAACAGTTTCAGTGAACTGCAACAGGAGGTGAAGAGACACCCCATTGTCCAACCTGTATATCTCAGGGATAGACATCAGCATGATTTATTACAAGAGCTTGAACTGAGCCTGCAGCAAAGGAGAAGCAGTTACAGATCACTTGGGAGGGCTGGGCTAGGCTAGCTGCTTCACTGAAGTCAATCACTCTTACACAAAGCATCTGCCAGAACTCTGCTACGAGACATTTACAAATCAGGGATCATGACAAGTACAGAATGTTCTATGCTTCATCTTCTGTTTTTGCCTTGTTGAAGTTAGTAGTAAGATGATTTGTATTCAGTACTCTTGTTTTTCACCATATTGCACTGCATTTTGCTTTAAGTGCAGTTCAAAATTTCTCATCACAGCATAGCCAACTTCTTCCCTGATTTTGCTTATGTAAAGGTACTACAGGAGAGAACACTGGAAACAGATGCACTGCACTTGTTTAACAGTGCACATACAAAAGCTTTTTCCTCTGCCCTCTCTGCCCTGTAAAATCATTCCAGCATATCTCCTGAAGCCAAACTCTGCCATAGAGCTCACTCCATAGGCTGTGGTTAGGTGAAAGACATACTATATGGTACCAGTCACTTAGCTTCACACTAAAAATATCACCATTTGGACATCCACATTTGCCAATTCCTCTCTTTCTCCATGCTTTTACCCAGTCTTCTTTTTCTTTCAGCAACTTATGAATGTGATATGACATATTGATATGTGATATGACATAATGACATGCAAAGTATAGCACTATTACTTTAGAATGGTTGTCAAAATTGCATTTAGAAAACCATATGGGCTGCATCTATGAATACACATCTATTGCTGCCCCAGTGAATTTGGCACTAAATTTTGCATCATGCTTTAACGGAAAATTGGGAGATTAGGTATCAAAATATAAAAGCTTGTATGGCCCCCAAGTGTTTCTAAGTGGAAAAATGGTGAGCATGCATGAGATTTTCATGCCCAAAGTTTAAAAAAAAAAAAAAAACCAACAAAAAAAATCCTAATTAAATAGTTTAAACTGTGGTATAATTATAGTATGTTATCCATGGTGTGTGTGGGGGGTCTGTTTATTTGAATGAAAATCAGTATGAAAAGGATTGGTAGGGTACTTCCATTATCATTTAAAATGGGAGTCCATATTTTAAAATGTAATATATCCTATATTTGGTATTATAAATGAGAGCTAAATATAGCATTAATCATGATGGATAACATGTTTTTGATTCGAGAAATCAGAATGTTCTAACAATTGTTACAGCAACAAAACCCGATTGCATTTTCTAAAAGCACAGATTTACCCCAGGATGAGTTTGAAAAGGATAGTTAATTTCTGCTATTCTTACACAGGGAGATAATAAAGATTCGGAAAACTAGGCACAAGAGTTTTGTATTATTGGTGAATTCATAAATAGGTGTAAAAAAGGAAACAAGTCAGAACCTGGCTGCATTACAGAATACAGAGCAGTTCCTTCAGTGTGTATGATAACACCTTTACTCACTCTGACTATGTAAAGGAAGGGAAAAGGCGACAATTGTCAGTACTTATGCAACACTTTGTCAAACACGAAATGTGCTCCCTGCCAGGAAGCCTCTTTTCAGTTTAACCTCAAAATGTCAAAATATCTCTGTTTCCTAAGTTTCCTGATCACCTCTTTTCCCAGTGAATCCTGTTCATAGAAGAAGAAAGAAGAGTTTTAGCCTGCCTCAAAATGTGTCTAACATAAATAAATATAATAACAAAAATATTCTAACACTGTTTTCAAAGACTTAGTTATTGGCTCCTTTACATTGATTTTATAGCCTCATGTTATGCCCAGCAGTGATCTTTGGGCCACTAGGTATAAAAACATCAAAACTTAAAGTAAATAGTTGCCAAAAAGGCAGCTTATGATTGCAATACACTATATTTCTTTCCGAGAGCTGACAAAGAGCTGAAGGTTTTGGTGACTGTGTGCTCTAATTGGCAAAAGTACAAAGTGTGCACTCTGATTTCAGCAACTGCATCCTGATTTCAACTAAGACATCATGTTAGTTCGAGACAATTACCTAATTAGCCTTCTTCCACTGTAGCCAACAGATGGAGAATTCATCCTAAACTTAGACACAGGGAAAAACAAAGCTGACAGCTGATAATACTGTTTAAGGGTTTTTCTGTGAATTGGTTTTGTTTAGTAATAAGACTAGCTTTCCTTCTGTTCAATCTTTAACACTCAGGTTACATTACAGTTAATCTCCTGTGCTGACAGACTGAGAGAGTAAGAACTAGAAGAAATATCATCTCGAGGTGATCCCAGAAGTCATTCTGCATAAGGCCTTAATTAGAAATAAACAAAAATGATGGACATTTTCAACAGTTCAAAGAGCTTTTCTAAGTAGTTTTGCTTTATCTGTATTAAAAGCAGTGTATTATTCCTTGTGAAAAAGGAACACATTGAAAGAATTTGCCTCTATTCATGTCTTCTGTATAAGCTTTGGAATGAACACAGCAGAAAGAGAAGCAATTTTAGAGAGCAGGTTTGGATTTTTTTTCTACTGCAAACCTAATGCCAATAGGGACACAATAAAATCTAACCAGGATATCAATAATCAGTTTTGTACAATGGAGCCAAAAAATTTTGCTCCCCACTATAAACCAGGCTGCAGATAAAAAATACTTAAATCACTCTGGTTGCACAGATTTATACCAGCTGGGAATTTCTACCCGTTCTTTTAGGCTGACAATATTAGAGTTTTCAGTATGTCTTTTTTTGGCTCAAATGTGGGTTTTCTTAAAAAAAGAAAAATCTTTCCTAAATCTGTTCCTAAACTAATTTTTTTTTTTTTAATAGGACTTTTTAAAGACTTTTGAGTGGGACAAACATCATGTATATTTTTCCCAAGAGAGTATTTTTAGATCGAATTATATTTACTAATACAAAATATAATATTAATAATACAATAATGTATTACTAATGATAATATTTGTACTACCACTAATGCCTACTTGTAAATATTTGTATTTATACACACAAATTCATACGTAAGTATATATAGAGAGAGAGGAGAGAGAGAGAGAGATGTGTATGTATACGTTTACAGCTTCCTGGGACTCTGAAAGAAAAACACCAGCCTTTCTCATTTAGTGTGTTCACTGCATTTAAGTGTAAATGTATGGAATGTCTGAAAAAAATGTGCCAAGCTACAAGAACTTGCTGAATTTTACAGAAGAAAGTTATTTCTAACCATAAAATGTTTCACTTTCTTCCATTTTCATTTCTAAATAATTAATACTATAAAAGAGTAGTAAATTTCAAAGTAATCATCATGCTAACATACAATGTAAACCCTGATGGAAAAAAATATATTATACATAAAATTTGTCACCAGAGAGACTTTTAATCTGACATAAGTGAGTAATTTTATGTTGTTGTATTTTAATGTGATTTGTGAATGTTTTTTCTTACAGAAATAAAAAGAAAAACATCTGAAAATGAATGTATGCTGATAAACACTGGTTTAATTTGTACAAATATGTTTATCTGAGATTTCAATTTTAAAATTCCATTCTTCATTATTACTTAAAATATATAATACAAAACCAGATAAAAATCTGTAATAAAAAACACCCTTATGAAAATATTATATAAATAATTATTTTAAACCATTCCTTGAAGAATAAGAATATCCTTCCTACTTTATGCTGTTTCCTTATAAAGTGGCTTTTATGTCATATGAGGTATTAACTATACCACGGCGGGGGGGGGGGGGGGGGGGGGAGAAAAACAAAAACAA
>JAWWES010000001.1:104838086-104961141 GCA_035583135.1 Lophotriccus pileatus | reverse complement strand
CCCCCCCCCCCCCCCCCCCCCCCCCCCCCCCCCCCCCCCCCCCCCGCCCCCCCCCCCAAAAAGACACACATCTTCTAAAATAATTGCCTTAAATTCAGTTCTAAAAGGTATCTCTTTGTCCACCACGTCATGCACTCTATAAGAACATAAAACTGCCATGTAACATTGGTAGTGAATAAGTTAATCAGTCTCATGACCTGTTCATGTCGTATCAGGACTTGTATGGCTCAAATCAGACCATCAGTGGCACTGGCTCTGTTTCCACAGATGACAAAAGGCCTGGTGCACAACTTTAACATCTAAACTTTATGAAATAAGGATAACTTTCTGATCATCAGGGATGCAAAGAAAGCTTGGATGCTGGTCTAGTTATTCTACAGATTGTTCTACACAAGGCACTCTTAAGTTTAACAACTATCCTTCATTAATTTTGCAATGGTTTCTTTTTTCTCATATTGAATCAGATCTCCTTTGTGGGCAACTGCTGCTAAGGGAGTTCCACTTGCTGTCTTTGAAAACAGGACACCTGAGAAAAGAATTAATACCGGCTCCCAACCCATCTCTGGGGAACGGAGGACCAGCTCTACCTGTCAGCAGCGAGGAAGATGGAAAATATGTTATCAATGTCTGATAACAGATGGTGAAAAAAAAATGCTTGATGTTACTATCAAAGCACTGTATTTCACAGTGTAGGGCTACAGTCCATAATATCACAGGGATTGCGTGCGGAGGGGGAAGTGGAAAGAGGATTGTTAATCACTTCAAAGAAAGTTACCTGAGAGGTGCTTTTGGCTCTGGTAAATCTCTTGGCCTTGCATAATTGATAAGCTATTTTCTTCCAGTCTGACTAAGTAATGGCTTTTCGTTTTAAAGGAATTTTTTTTCCTTTGAAGAAGCACACAGTTTATATATTGAAGGAGAAAGTGTTGCAACAAGTAGCTCTCTGCTTCTGTTCAGTTGGATATTTTTATTTGACAAGAGTACTGAACAGAAGTAAATAAATAAAATTTTCCTTCACATACAATAACAGGCACTTCTGGAGAGATTAGGTACTGGAGGTTCAAACTGTATACAAATATTCCTTATTTTACCCCAGGAAGAGACCTAAAAAACACATTGTAGAGCTGAGCACTTGGCCTGGGGATTCTGAGGTAGAGGTTTTATAGGATTCAGACTTAACTTCCTTAAAGCTAAGATTCTGTCTTTGAGAATAATCATGAACACTAAGAAATACTTTCTAAATCCTAAAGAATCCGGAGTATTTATCTCAGAAGATGCTCCATGACAAAAGTGAAAAGCAATTTTCTCATTTCTCTGAAAGGCAAGAATAGGGAAATTAAAGGAATTTATAATTTACTCTCAGGATTAGGCAAAAAAATGAATTTTATTTCCTCTAACTCTTTTTCTTCAGAGGATGTTATAGTGTTGTGATAAACCCCTAATACTTTTCTTAAGCAGCAGCAACAGAAGGAAGCCTTGCATTCTGGATGATTCTGGATTCCTGTTACAACAGGAATGCAAACGTGGATACTGTGGTTATCATGAGACTGGCCTATCTTTCAAAAAGAATAAAAGTTTGAAAGTATTTTCCTTTGTCCTTTGGACATGTTTCAGAAACGTACAATCCTTTTTCTGAACCAAAACCATAAAAATTTCATTAGTGATTAGTAAACATTAACCTGCTCCAAAAGCTTCAGGGAAAGACCATCAAAACATTAGTTATGTGAGAAATCATTGGTCATATATCTATTTTGTATCTTTTTTTTTTCTTTTGAATGAATGAATGGTTTTGATGACTGAAGCATAGGATTGACATCTTATTTTCTAAAATTCAACTTCTCTAAAATTCCAATTATCATTTAACTAAAGTAACTATAGATATTTTATTTCATAAACATTTCCATTGCATTCTAGTTATGCAGCATTAACTTTTACAGATATGTCCATTATTCTAACCCACATATTTTGATTAAACTTGATTTAAGTTTTTGAGTTTTCTCAAATGTCTGATTCTCTTACTGCTTCTTTAATTTGCTTTAGATCTTGCTGATTATCTGAGTCAATATGTTTATGTTCCTCTTCCTGATCAGAGCTGCTAATTGACATGCTGTTTTTCAACTAATAGCTCCAAAAAAACCCCAAGTGTTTAAGCAGTAAATAAAACTGGTCATTACATTTATCTGAAAGTGGAGGTTTCTTCACTGTGAGAAATGTGCTGAACACCCTGTGTAAAGAATGAGTGTGAGTATAAAAAGTATCCTGAAGCTGGAGAGAGCACATTCCCTGATGCCCTTCCTGACATTTACAGATCCCAGCCTTTGCTCCTTGAGGGGCCAAGCACCTCCCAGGCACAAGGAAAGCAGTCACCAACACTGATAGGGCATTCTAAACTATCATTTCTCTTGTACATTTTATCTTTTAGCAGCTTCTAACATCTCTCTGGTTTAGAATTAATAGTGAAAAGTCAGAATTGCTGATTTGATTGCAAACTTTTATAACCATAAACTGATGGCAAAATATAGATTAAACAGATTTTACAAATATTTCATCCTGAACATTCACATTAGTTATCTGTGTATAAACATTAGAGTATCTAGTTTGTAATAAATATTTGAAAGAAAACCAAAAAAGTCTATGAAGAAAAGTTTGCAGATAACAAGAAAAATACATATATAAGTATTTAATGTGTTTTAACATATTCATGCCATGTTCATTTGTTTTAACAGAATGTTTTTAACATGTTCATGCCTTTTTCTGTCCTCAATACTCATTGAACTCTGCTGGCAAATTTTAGAAAACCTTACAGAAATGTAAACAGAAGCAAACCCAATTCCTCTACACAATTCATAGCTCCCAAGATTTTGTACACATAACTTAGATTTCTGTACACTGTGTAGAAGCACATAGCTGCAGGCTTTTCTGTAGACCATTTTAAATTGAGAACTTTTCAAAACACACTGAAACATTTCCTTACTGCTGGGTTACAAATTTGTTCATTCTGGAATACAGTGTATGTACTTATTATCAATTTATATAGCCATGAAAAACATAATAAAATAATAAAGAAAACAATATTTTTGCAATTATTAAAATAATTTATTGTTAAGATATGTATTTTAAAAAGGTTGACTGCCTGGGATTTTGGTATATTCTGCCTGAGGCTCTTTAATCTCTTTTTGGACTTCAGTTCTTTCTCACAACACTGCAACAGAGATTGTAAATTATTTTCCTCATTTTGTCACAGAGCAAACACTTAAAAAAAGATATCTTTTATCAGATGACAGAACCACTGCAAAATTTAGTGATGGAAGACTTCTTTATCAGAACAGAAGCTTTTAATTTTTTTTTTTTTTTTTTTATTTACTTCATTTTTTTTTTTTCACCTGGAAGGATGGCATTCTAGCCACTTCTGGTACTCTGGTTTTTCATGTAGATATAAATGTATCTTCATGCTTCTGTTTGATTCAGTCTCTGTCCTCATGTCTGTTTAAAGGACATTTTACTGTCTATGAATAAAAACACACATGTTGGGTTTTTGTTTTTTTTTTTTAAGCAGAAATAGGAAACCACCCCCCCCAAAACACAGAGACATATTTCCTCACTGATGTCTTTTCAAAAATGTTATAAACAGCTTTTCTCCTTAAATGATGAAACCTTAAAACTTTATATAAAACAGCATTATCATTTTATACTTTCTAGATTTTAGCTGTAAGCGCAAGTGAAAAAAATCATTATCTCTGGGCTCTGAGAAATGATGGCAATTGACATTATTATAACATCTATGAATTTCAGCCATGTAGCAGACTATTATCATGGCAGACTACAACACTCGCAGATGTGATCCTAAGTCTGTAATACATGTTTCAGATAAGAGGCAACAGATTGTTATAGGCATAAGGAACAATGCAAAGGAAAATTATGTGATGGAATTAAACCCAGCAGTTTTCACATACTACAATCTATTTTCCAAATTTCATCATAGCATCATAACAAAGGAGACTTTTAAGGAGGATTTTGAAGGATAATGTTAACATAGCTCATGGTCTCAAGCTCTGACAGGGGAGGTTTAGGTTAGATGTCAGGAAGAAATTCTTTGCAGAGAGGGTAATCAGGCATTGGAATGGGCTGCCCAGGGAGGTGGTGGATTCTCCATCCCTGCAAGTGTTTAAGAAGAGACTAGATGTGGCACTGAGTGCCATGGTCTGGTAACCATGGTGGTGGCGGATCAAGGGTTGGACCTCATGATCTCAGAGATCCTTTCCAGCCTGTCTGATTCTGTGATTCTATGATAGCTTTGTGGAAGCTCTTTCTAGCAGCAAGGACACCACAAAAGAAAGCAAAAAATTCTTCCTTGACAATTTGCACTATGGAAGTGTAGCACATGGCTCACAGAAGATCTGAAGTAGGGCAAATGTGCATTAGCCGGCAAGTCTAGATGGGGACACCTAACCTTAGAAGAACATGGAGAATAAGACTTGCAAAAGAAATCAATAGGAAAGAAGTAATAATATGGATTTAAAGGGCAGCACAAAATGATCAGATTGCAAGTGCGAAAACAGAGAATCTTATGTGCCTGGCAGATTCCATCCCACTCCAGAGTCCAGAAATGACAGCTTCATCTCATCAGTACCACCATTTTCCATACTGTTATACATATCCAGGCAGATGCAGACTTGCTTTGCTCATTGCCTCCACCAGCCAGATGAAAACCTACGCTGAATTGAAAGTCAAGGTATATTAGCTTACTCACTCACTCTGCCAAGGGTGGCTGCATTTCTGGCTAAGCTGACATTCAAGTAAGCAATATTGGCCTTCATGGAGAGGGCGGAGGAGTTGGCATTATGCTTCTTCTGAAAAGACCTTCTAGATATGTCATAAAAGTCCTGACTATCTAATGTCCAGGCTTTGTATGTGGTATTTGATTTGCACTGCAAAACAGCTGACTAGTACCTAATACTAGTAATCAATCAAAATCATATATATTATTTCCCCCACTCCAATGGCATGTAATAACAATGTAATTATCAGAGAGGTACAGGGTTTGACTTAAAGGTAGAAAGATGGATCACTGCAGGTGAATCATTACCACTTCTTAGTAAGGTGCTTCCTTAACTCCCTAACTACCAGTTGGACACAAATGTAGAAGAGGAACCTGCCAAATGGTAAGAGGGGTTTCCATAGAATATAGTATATGTCTTACTGAAAAAGAGCTTAGTTTCCCTTTTCAGAACACTAATACACTTTATGCCTGTTTTTCTCTTTCACCCTTTTTCATTTGTTTCCTCAAGCTACTTACTTTGACAAAGTGGAAAATGTTATTGAGTCCTCAGAGGTCACTGTAAGGGGAATGGAAGAAAGTTTGGGCAACCTGAGAATATCACCCAGTGAAAGACCATCCAGGTGTTGGAAGCAGAGCAGAAGATGCTCTGACTCCTAAGCATTGTGCTACAACAGCATGTGTTGCCATGAAGCCAACAGTAAGTGAAAATCAAGTTAAATGAAGCTGTAGAGGCTTATGGAGAGAGGATGAGGTGAATATGTGCAGAGTTGTAAAGGAAGTAATCACATTAACCTATAAAGGTGACACACAAGTAATTAGACTGCTTAGAATGTTTAACTAGTTCTGTTCTTTAAAAAAAAAAAATCAAACAAACTCTACTGAGCAATACAACTTTCAGATTTAAACATGTATGCACACAGAAACATAACCAAAGACAGCATGTGAAAGTGCAGAGTTTATGAGGGTACAGAGTTTCCACAGTATTTGTTGGCTGACTATTTGATTTATCAGGTGTGGAAGAATAAAGATGCCTGGTCAACAGCACAAAGTTAATGTGTGTACTTTTTCAGATATTTAGTAGGTAATTTAGTATAATTACAAAGTACATATTTGGTAGAAATATCAATAGAATTGACTTAGAAAAGAGGAAGCAAAATTTAAAGAAATTTATAATTTATGATTATCACAGCCAATTAAATCCTTATTTACATTGGCTCTTATATTTTGACTTAAATGAGTTCTAATATAAAGCAAAGACTACATATGGTTAATACTAGGCATTCATGATACTGCTAATATTTAAAAGCCCTCACCAACCCAAATGTTTAACTTATTTCCAATTTTGCTTGCTTTTCTTGGAAACACTATTAGATGTTAGTGAAAACAAAAATATAATCCATTAACTCACACTATGATACTCTGACTAATTGAGGGAACATAAAAATTGTCTGTGCTTTTTGCATCTAGCTCCACTTGTATCTTAAAATAACGTAATTGTTACTGTACTCCAGAGGGTCATGGATGTTAAGAAGTACTTTCTCGTTTTTATTTTATTGAAACTTTTAGTCTGAAAACTTCAACAGAATTGAAGATTTTGCAATTTTAGTTAGGAAAATTTGTGTTCTAAAAGGAAAAGCATGTTTTGTTACTGTGATTGTTCTTTCAATAATAAATCTGGAATCCGTGAATTCTTTAAAATGGCAAATTTGAATATTTAAGAGCCTGAAGGAGTCTATTACTGCCTTGCTATGCAGATGAAGGTCCTGTAAACATGAGCTTAGGTTGTGCACATTTCAAACGAGAACAGATTCTTCTTATATTTGGAGTAGTTAAGTTAGTTACATACACCATCTTGCATCAATACTAATAGGAGAAATGTATGAAATGTATAAATTGAAATTTGCAGGTGAATATGCAGAAATCGTATGAGTTCAAAGGTGCAATTTGTGTGAACAGATTGTTCTTGATGCTAAACCGAGAGTTTGTCAACCCCTCCCACAGACTCCTACTAAGAAAGGTGGATCACTTTAAGCTTATTCTCTGTTCCTACACACTAGACTACTTCCATCGCCTTTTCTAGCGTTTCAACGCTGACATCAATCATCCTTGATAAAAGATGCTCATTGGATTCTTACATATGCCTCATTTTTCACCCTTTTCCACCCGCTGCTCCTTATCTCCCTCTCACAGTAAAAGGCTGGAGCAAGCGCTTCTAAGAGAAGTGAATTTATCTTGAGTCAGGCCCTTCTGATATAAGGGGATGTTAAACCTTGATGTAAGGCTTAGCAATGGGCAGCTACACTCTGCTGTTAGAGGGTGTCAGTCTCCTTAAACTGACTGCAACACTGCTTTTTTTTACACACATACTTCCCAACTCCGACATCCAGGGCCAAATTTCAGTCTACGGTTTCCAAGGTTTAATTTCCCACTGGCACCTTGCTTAATTGCTCCTTCAGCAGGCCATCTGAAGAAGGAGGCACGGTGTCTGCACAGCCTGTTTGGTGAATGTAGCACTTATTCGTGAGTCCTGTGCAGAGAATGATAAACTGGAGTGACTTTGGAAACTTTGAAAGTTTTTGGCTCACAAGGGAGATGAAGCACCTCAAGAGCTGCACAGAGGAGGGAAGAACAGATATCCTAAGTCCTTCCCAACTTTGAAGAAAAAACAGCCCACAGCATACCCATGGGTGAGAGGAATGGTTGAAAATGTCATATACAAAGTACTGTGTAAAAGAGCTTTAGGCTTTTCCTATAATAATGCAGTACGTTACTGACCAAGAATAAAATGTGCTTTGTCATCTTCCCTAAGGCCCAGACACTAATTTGTGACATGAATCTGTACATTACAAAAAGAAGGTTTATAGGCAGCCCAGACTTGTGGGCTGTTTTGTCTGCTATGATGATGCTTCTGGCTTTTTTTCTGAACTGTTAAAAAAGATGTAATCTTGCAGTAACAGCACATCCAGTAAAACTCATTAGACAAAGCTTATGTTCCATGAATAATTACTTAACTGCCAAACAGTGAGTTTGACCTTAAAGTTAAAATAAAAACAAACCACTTTGAAGTACAGTATTTATCAGATGTTAAAATGCTGCACATTCTCAGTGGTAAGACTATCTCATTATCTAGTCGATATAAGTTAAGAATAAATACTTTTGTTGAACACTGAAATTTATAAACCAAAGTCCCATGAAAGAAAATTTCAGGCCCTAATTAATAAATATATTTAAATTTGAAAGCTAAACTATGTTATCAGGCTGTATATTTGCTGGGTAAAAACTGTCTGGACAGGCCCAGAGAGTGGTGGGGACTGGAGCTACATCCAGCTGATGTTTGGTCACTGGTGGTGTTCCCCAGGGCTAAGTCTTGGGGCCAGTTCTGTTTAATATCTTTATTAATGACATGGACAAGGGGATTGGGGGCACTCCCAGTCATTTTGCAGACAACATCAAGTTGGGCAGGAGTGGTGATCTTTGGAGGGTAGGAAAGGATGTGAACAGGCTGGATCAATGGACCAAGGCCACTGATGAGGTTCAACAAGGCTAAGTGCTGAGTTCTGCCCTTGAATCACAAGAGACTCAAGCAGTGTTCCAGATTTGGGGAAGAGTGGCTGGAAAGCTGACTGAGAGGGTTGGTCAACAGATAGCTGAACATGAGCCAGCAGTGTGCCCAGGTGGTCAAGAAGGTCAATGGCATCCTGGTGTGTATCAGAAATAGTGTGTCCAGCAGGACCAGAGCAGCGATTGACCCCCTGTGCTGGGCACTGCTGAGGCTGCACCTCGAATCCTATGCCCAATTCTAGGTCCCTCACTACAAGAAAGACACTGAGGAACTGGAGCTTGCTCTAGGGAAGGGCAACAGAGCTGGTGAAGGGTCGTGAGCACAAGTCTGGTGAGGAGCAGCTGAAGGAGTTGTGAGTGTTTAGCCTGGAGAAAAGGAGGCTCAGGAGGGATCCTATGTCTCTCTACACCTACCTGAAAGGAAATTGTAGAAAGGTAAGAGTTGATCTCCCAAGTAACACGTGACAGGAGGAGAGGAAATGGCCTCAAGTTGCAGCAGGGGAAGTTTAGTTTGAATACTAAGGAAAAATTTCTTCACAGAAAGGTGAATTGCCAAGCATTGGAACAGGCTGCCCAGGGAAGTGGCTGTGTCACCATCTGGGGAGATATTTAAAATCCTATAGATGTGGCACTTAGGGACATGGTTTAGTGGTGGACTTGGCAGTGCTGATGTAACAGTTGGACTCAATGATCATAAAGGTCTTTTCCAATCTAAATTATTCCATGATTCTAAGACATCATCTAGCCTAGAACTGAGGAAAAGACAAATCAAGGAATGGTGTTGCAAACTTGTTCTCTGTATATCTCTTCCAGTTTCATCGTCAACTTCCAGAGTACAAGCCATTCTTACTCTTCCTCTCTGAGAGTTAACAAATAATTTCTTGATAGTATATCAAATATACTCTCATAAAATCTATTTCAGACTTGAACAGTGCAGTTTATCAACTCTTTCCAATCCCCTTGCATGAAACAGAGTAAGGGGTAAGGGTGATCGAAACATTTTCCACTGTTCTTTTTGTTCTGTCGAGAGGAAAAAAATTCTTAAGCATTCCCAGATGTTCAGGTAGACCTATTCACTGATCTCATGCTTTCTGAAATGCAGAGGCAGTGCAGTGCAAAGATTCAAGCAGACCTTGATCTTGTTTCATTGCTATCCAGCTCTGATAACTCTGGATCAGAATAAACACCAGTCTGATTTGAACATATGCTTTCATTTATATCTTCCAGGTCTGTAACTTGAAAGGGGTAGGGTATTCATATGAAGCCAGAATCTCTGCATTGAAGTCAGCATCATTGTGTGAAGAACAGTGGAATTCAACCTATAAGTTGTCTCTATTTAAGCTTTGCTGCTTAAGAAGATTGTCATCTGATGAGTCTTGTGACCTACAGCACTAATACTGAGGTGGAATACACAAATTCTGCTGTGATGTTTGCTTGGGTACATGGTAAAAGGTTTGCTTTTACCCATGGAGTTACAGTCATAAATATTATGAAGGCTATAACTACAATGTGAACGCATTCACAAAACTTGCATGTTTCAGAAATTGTTCTGCCTCTTACTGATAGTGGTAAATTTCTCAAATACAATTAACAGGTCACACAATCTGCCCAGGTTTACACATTTCTGTCTGCACTCGAATAACTCATATAAAAGATTCATATAGAAAAGTATTATATTAATATTGAAGTAACTGTATAACAATTCACTCAACAACAGCCACCTGAACTTTGAAAATCCTGTTTCTATTACCCAATAGATAGTACTTCAGTCTCAAAAACAAAGGAAACTGTCTATGAAGGCAATTGGGCACCAAAAGTAGTTACACAAAAGTATTTTGTCTATGTGTAAACACTGGACAACTGCAATTAATCCTTTCTATTAGTGCTAGTCATGTAATTATGCCTACCTCATGGTTGCATGTCTAAGTAAATAACAATAAATCAGGGATATATGATCTAAGAATGCAAAGAAACCACTTTCAATTATTCTGTAAAAAAATTAGGTATTGTTCACTTTGTTTCAAAATCTACTCTCTTGAGTAGGGAAAGATTTATTATCATCACATTCTAACTTCAGAGATCTTATACTATTTTTTTCAAGTATCTTCATACATTAAGAGCGTCGGAACAACTAACAAGAAAAGAAGACCCTTCAGGAAAATAAACCTCATATACTTAGCAAATGTATCTGAGAGTTACACTTTGAATTCCTGCTTCTGATATGTGTTATTACACCCGCTTAGGCAGCAATTAAATCTAATTAATCTTTAACTGCAATTATACAGAGAAAGTAGAAAATTTAACCCGTTTGGCCAGTAGTGGCTTTTTGTCAACTTTAGGCAGAATCTGTTCTTAATGGGTTTGTTGCTTGTCTAACCTGTTGTTCCACTGAGAAATTATCTCACTGACCCATTAGTAACCCTCATATCCCTCTTCTTTTCTTCCCTCTGACTTTCAGTTACACTGGTGTTGCCAGCAAATGCATAGGGACTGTGTTTGTGACAGGAGTTTTCTCTGGTGTTTTAAAAGGCTCTTCAAAACACAGAAATAATACACAAGCACTTACCCAGAAAAATCTGTATTTTCTTGTTCTTCACTTAGTGTGTTCTGTGACATCTTTGATTTGAAGTAAAACTTGTTGTTATGACCTCATCCATGCATTTTTATTTTGTTTTACCAGCTTTAAAATTAAATGGATTTTGAGAAGTACATGGTTCTTGATATCAGTTAAATTGGGGGGGGTGTTATTTAAATTTTTAAAAAATCATATTTTATAGAATGTAATTAAACACAGAATAGCCCTTTTATAAAATGATGGTGCGTACCTACAATGTGTAGGGTATCTATTTCATTAACCTTCAAACCTTGATCTGGTTCTATAGTGAGTTCCCAAAAATATAACTACAATGGAAGAATGCGGAGCATAGTTGTTGCTAATTTAAAGTCAATAATCTGATCACTTTCTTAAAAGTTCTGGGGGATTTTCTTCTGGCCATCATTTTGTTTCTTGCTTATAAAACCAATAATTTTACCTCTGTGACTATTCACAACAGCTTGCTAGCACCTGTGGCAACATCAGCCAGTATTGCAACTGTAAGTCCATTGCAAGTGAATTGTAACACAAACACACAACAGCCATGCTAGTACCAGTCTTCAAAGACAAGCTATTACAGCATAGGCAAGAGACACACAACAAGGTTATGCAAATGGGAACACAGAGAACAAGTTTTGAAATAAGTAAGTTTTTTTTTTAACTGGTCTGAATAACAACAGCAAAAATATGATGTATCTGCCAAACATAATGCGTCTCAATAAGCAGCAATATAAATATATAATTTAAATATTTTCCTCTTTTTAAGAAATTTGTGAGGCAAAATAAAAAAATAAAAGAGGTATCTCTAATTCCAAAAAATGCTGACAATGGAATGCCTCAGTGTATCTAAGTAGACAGATAAACCAAAAAAGGCAAATAACAAGAGGACAGATAACCACACTCTCACAAATTGTATTCCTGTTACAGTACAGCTCAGTACTGGTTTCAGAGATGAGACAGGGCTTCTGAAAAGAAAAATCCCATTTGAGTTTAATTTGAAGACACTGGAGGTTATGGAAGCAGAAAATTATGAGTCTTACAATTGGGGGCAGGGAGCAGGTGTTTTACCTGATCATAACAAAATGAATAAAAAGAAGAGCCCAAATGATCAGCAGCCCAGTGAGAAACCTGACTCTCTTCTTATGGGAATAAATTTTCATGTGTGTACCTTTTTTTTTTTTTAATTTGGACATTAGTATGTACAAAAATACAGAGCTCTCTGTTTTGTCAACCTGCTAACATTTTTTTGATTTAGTTTTTGATTTTCTTGGAGTTATCCTGAACAGGAAAACCTCATAACAGTCCCTGCTGATGGGCAGACGGAGATGTTCCTACCTGTAGTTGATGCTGACTCCTGTCCTATTTGGCCTTCAACAATATCACAGTGGTATCACCTGACATCTACTGTTTCCTGTTCACCCCACGATTCACAGGTCTATAATCACAATGTCTTTTCAGTGACCAAAGACTATGGATTACTGAAGATACAGTCCTCAGAAGCACCTTTGTGCATCTTACACAACAAGATAAAGCTGAGCACCATGCCTCTCCCCTGGGCTAGCTATGGAGACTTTTTTTTTGCCTCCTGGCCTTGAAAAATGCATGGCTTTTAGACAGATTTCCCAATAGGGACACCTTAAAAGCAGCTTTTCCTGAGCTGGAATTCAAGACTCTGAAAAAAAAAAAAAAAGAAAAAAAAAGGAAAAGCCAAAGTATAACCTAGAAATGTGAGCTCTGCCTTTTGGGGTTTTGGTGAGTTGCTTGTAAATCACAAAGTTCCAGCTTCCTGGAGGCAAGAGCCTCCAAACCTGGGCCTGATGCAGGCCAGTACAGGGTAGAGCCTGCTGTGTGCAACAACCACCAAAGCCTCACAAGAGCCAATCAACCACTTTTAAATCTTTTTTTTATTTGTTTATGGACAGTCTGAGGGTATGGTCACTAAGGTACAAGCACATGTCTGTAATTTAGGTGTACTCAGGGTAGTCACAGGCTGCTACCACTGAGATGTTTCATGACATAAATACTCTCTCAGACACCCACTACCACCAGCACCGATGATATCAACACTATTTATTATTGACCTTCCTGAACACAAGTAGGTCAGAAAATGAGTGTGTACTGTTGCTAAGGCCATGTCTGTTTCATCCTTAATGTCCTTAAGAGCAGAAGATGCTCCAGGGGTAAAATTTTGTCATAACCTAAGATGGCACTGGGTTTCTCTCCTTCCCTGCCCCCTTTTCAGGTTATTGCAATCTGCCCAAATGACATAAGGACCCAAAATCTCTCCCTTTGTGTAGCAGCACCAAGATTTTGCTGAGGAGCACCTTTACTGCAGTCACATTGATCCCAGCTCCTGGTAGGGTGGTAATGAAAGGGTTATTGCTCTAGATATAAGGAAAGCAAAGAGGCACAGGACAAGGCTGGCCTGCATGGTAGAGCATGAGATGCAAGCTGATTGGATCACAAACTCACTTTAGGAATGAGTGTTGGAGAAGGGCTGTGCTGTGACCTTCTCCTAGGGTCAGGGACAGGTCTCCCTCCCTACAGAGGTGCTGGCAGCCCCCTGCATGGCCAACCCCCCAGGGGCAGCTGTCTTAGCCAATCCCCTGTTGTCCCTGCTTTGCCACTGCCCCCTCTTCCCTTGGGGTTCATATTACCTTACCAATCCCAGGTCCCGGGTGTCCTTTTTCCCATGGTCCCTTTCTGCTGTCCCTTATAAACCCACCATGTTGTAACAATAAACCAGATCAGCTTTGACCTTGAACTTGCACATGGTGTCTGTGATCTCTCTTGTGGATTTACACGTGGACCTACAACTCAGGACAAAGGACCCCCGCTGGTCTGGACTTACCCCTTTTCCCATACCGGGTTAAATGAGCAAGTCTGGAGTCTTTCAGTTAATTCAAATTTAAAATCATCATACTACCACCCTGTTGAGAGACTGCTTGTCACTAGCTTAACAGCTCTTTCAGACAAATCATAAAACAAATAATAAAAGACCAGCTTCAGAAGCAGCCCTATAGTCAAAGTAATAGGAGAGGAAATAGGAGAAGAAAAGAAATCTCTTCAGGATGATGACAAAATACAGTAAGAACAATATGGTGGAAGCATCCACCCCCTCACTGTTATTGAGCAGCTTGCATAAAGAGCAAACTATTCAAGGAAGTCAGTAGCTACTTACCTGACAGAAATACTAAGAGATGCAAAGAGGGGACAGGCAGAAACATTAAATACTTTTGAAGGAAAAATGGACCACAATGCAATTGTTGATTCTACTAATTTACATTACGAGATTAGGACTTTGAAAGCATACTTTCTCTACAAAAATAGAAATACATATTATAGTCTTAACTACTGAATTCTGATATATTGACCCTTTTACAAGGGTCAGGCAATGGGAACAGGCAGTTCCCATTGTTGTTATTCATGAATGGATGTGTTGGATTTCTCTCCCTCAGGACACTAATACACATCATATGGTCCTTTACAAGGCAGGTGGATGTGATGAGCAGATGGAACCTATTTGCTGGTATAAGAGGAACATTGGCATGTGGTTCAATGAGAATATCAGCAGGTAGGTTTTTTTGGATAGAGCTGGAGTGGTTTAACAAAGTGCCTCCCTTACTTCAGCATGCAGATATAGACATTATCATGCTGCGTGTGGTGACTGAACAGAGGAGACAGTACATTAAAGAGGTTAACCACGTTTGTCCATATGGATTGCAACCTGATCTAAGCAAGAGAAACAATCAGATTAAGGCAGCTCTGCAAGGAATTCTTGCAAGCTGGAAGACTCTAGGGTTTTTTTTAACATTAAACCCAAGAATCTAATATGAAAGAGTTACCTTTGCTGCACTAACAGTGTAAAAAAGTAATTTATATTGCCATAATTCAGGACATAGGAACTAGAAAACCCCCTAAATTTTGCTTCTGTAAGGAAGGAATTTTGTCATTGCATCTGGGGAAGCACTATTTCAAATGCTAAGGCCAAAAGTGAATAGTAATTTATTTTTCCATGGGGAGGCAGCATGCCCACAGCATCTTTAATGTCTTTGCATGCTTCATGTGCAATATAGCTTCATGTCCCAAGTTTTCCCAGAACCAGCAGGATAAGTGAGTTTTCTATCTCCTTTTGTCTCAGATTTTTATTCCGCCTAAAGAAGAACACATCTTTCACATAGCGTGAATCAATAAAGTTGGTGTCCTCCCTGCCTTTTTTTTTGCCCTTAGATCATGTTTTATGAACTCATTCCTTATCCTATGAAAATCATGAAAGATCATAGAAAATATGGAATACGGACAAAATATCAGATAGCTGTTCTACCTACAGACATGGACAGGAACCCATAAAGGCCATGTGTTAAAAATGAAAAGAATTTATATATATTTAATTAAAACTTATTTTCTAACTGCATTTTTACAATAACTTTTTATTGACAGAGGACATTCAACAATTAGCAACCACACTAAAATTACTGAGGATTCCCACTGTGTTTCTGCACTACACTGTTAGCCCTTTATCTCTGTAAATGTGCTTTCCTGGCAACACAGTGATTAATGGAAAAGAGGTGAGTTCTTAAATAGTTAGCTTTCATGTCTTATGTTCTCCTGACAGGGATCTGTAAGAGCCACACAGATGCAAAAAGTCCTTTGAAATGTTGCCCTTATAAAACCATTTTCTAAACATTGTCAGAAATTAAAAATGGAAAAGACACTCCAGTAGTTCCATAAACTGTGAAAATGTCAGTAAAGGCTAGGAACTTATTATCATGTATTCATTTATGCTTAAATCAGGAAGATAGAGTGTTATCAGTAAATATAATATTCTCAACACTATCTTCTGTACCTTTTAATGGAAAAATATTTTTCAGTTTATCAAACCCTGCAGGCATAAGAGGGAACAACTACTTAGCCATGATTTTCTTCTTTCCTCCTCTTTTAAAATGTGTATTTTGATTTTTAAAAGCATGATTTTACAGTGCTCATCCTATTCGTTTTAACCACTTAGACACAAGCAGCATGTGTTTTCCATTCTGACATATTTCTGCCATTGTGTCTCATAGGTGCATTGTTGCAACAAAATTTATTTTATGGGACACTTTTCCATCAGCCTTTTGTCAAAATAAACTGTTGCAGGAAGATTGAAGAAACTTCTCCCAGCTAACCTTAAAGAGACAGCTCTGTGCAAGAAACTGGTTAATCATTAGTAGTTCTGCAATGTCTCTTTCTGCTCCTTTCTGACAAGGGATACCCCTCAATGTGTACAATGAAAGTGGAATTGTGGCAGGGAAGGGAAAGTCACTTGTCTGCAGTAGACCACCAGGCTGACTGTGGAAGTGTCCATAGCTCCAGAGGCACACCCATGTAGGTAGGTGGCAGTAATTCCTTTCCTCTAAATAACCTAAGTCTTTGCCTTTCTGTGAGAAGTGCAAAATGAATGTTGGTGGCTTACAGTCAGATCCCATGTAAAAGCCTTGCCTGGTGAGTTAATGAGTTGGATTCATACAAATTACTCCAGGGAAAATAAAATCATACTTTTTCTGAGCTGTTCCAATAAGCTGAACCAAAGCTCTAATGAAGAATTAGCTCCTGGAAGTTCCAGGACTCAGGTTATCAAAGCTTTGTCAACATGACAAATTGCCTGACAAAATTTCTCTTTATTTAAGAACTATTTGTGTCAGTGGGGGAATGAATATATGTAAAGGGGTAGGGGTGGATACTGAAATGTCATGAACAGACTCTACCTGATGGTAATTTCAAAATTACTTCTGGCCTCTAAGGGCATTCCTGGCCTGCATGGATTTGATTTTGCACAGATTTTACTACCAAGCATAGAAAAAAGTGTGAGAAACAGATAATCCAGCACAGACTATCACAGATCAATACACCACCAAGTTCAATTTGCTGTGGTCAACGTACTCCAGAGACGTGCAGAGTAACCAGAAGTCAAGCATACCCTTGTCAAAGCAAGAACACAGTTTTCCTGTACAGGATCTACATCATCCTCCATAGCTGCTTTTAGTCATGGGCAGTCATTCTCACAAATCTTATTTGGCAGTAATAAGCTTAAAACTGAAAAAAAAAAGTAGTTACGATAAATGGATATAGAAATGTTAGAGCTTCAAAGGCCAAGTGAAGAATACCCTATCAATCATTCTCAAAAGACAGAGCACTTGCTGACCATCTTTTCTCTTTATCTCTTTTTTTTTCATTCTCCCCAGCCAAGAAATACAAGAACCCACTTTCTTATACATGTCTCCTATTTTCTGCTTTTATTCAACAGAAACACAACTGGATAATTATATACCAAGTATGGTCTAATATGACTAATGTATTTCCTGCAAAAACATTATTTACATTTCTTTAAGTTTTCATTTAACAAACACAAGGAATCAGTATTAGCCTTGCAGACTGACATTAACCTAATAAACATTATTGTTATTAAGGAATCTCTTACTTAATATCTGCTGTAATCCTGGCAGCATGACCAAGACAGATTCTTCCTGCATGCCCTTATGCCCTTTCATTATAGTCATAACCCACTATACACATCATCCTTCCTTTCTGCATTTACCTGCTGCTTGTAGCACACTCCAGCACCACAGTGAGGGAGTCAGTGCATTTCCCTTACCTCTGTCACACAAGGGAAATCATATGCTGTCCTAATGATGTTCTCCATAATGGGCTGTGGCTATGTTGTACCTCATGATTCCTTCCTCTGATTCTGCTCTTCGGCAGTATTTGCTTGCTGTTTCTCAACCTTTGCAGAGATTTTGTGTGTTTCCCACATTCTCACCCTCTGATATCTGAATTTCTGCTCTTGAACAGGCTTGATTTTTTTTCTTTTGCTGGAGGCTCTCAATTTATGACAATTACACTTAGTCTTCCAATCTACTTCTTATTTCTTGCACTAATTGCCACACCTATCTTTTCTGTTTTCTCAGAGCCAGTTGTTTGGCTAGAGGTCTTTGAAGGACACCTCAAATACCTCTGAAGTTATTTCTAAAGTTTAGGTTGTTAATTGGAATTTGACCAAGACACAAGACATGGCATATCGGAAGATTTCTAAATATCACATCTATCATTAAAAATCAACATCTGATAACAGAGATAAGGAACTCAAGAAGCACTCAGGGGAAAAATCTGCCATGAATATGGAACACAGCAGAAGGTGCTGGGAGCATGTAAAAAGCTCTTTCATATTTCATTAAGCATTTCTACACAATGGTTCTTTCCATAGCTACATAAACTGCTAATGAGGAAGTCTATGTGTGATGTCTCACAAGCTCATGCATGCATAGCTCATTAAGCCACAGAAACCATTTTGCTGACACAAGGTGGTCCAACAAA
Organism: Lophotriccus pileatus; assembly: GCA_035583135.1. Taxonomy (NCBI): domain Eukaryota; kingdom Metazoa; phylum Chordata; class Aves; order Passeriformes; family Tyrannidae; genus Lophotriccus; species Lophotriccus pileatus. The sequence continues at coordinate 104,942,857 of JAWWES010000001.1, read as the reverse complement.
GGGCAAGCAGGTGCACTCAACTCAGTACTATTCATTTTAGCATTTCTTATCAGTTTAATCCCTTCCAGAACTAAGGTAGTGTTCCCTGTGTTGCTGAAACATCAGTAGGCTTCTGCCTGCAAATAATGATCGTTTGGGATCAGTGAGGAGAAGAGTACTAATAAATACTGCCTTGAAAATTGTAATCACTACACATAGTGTTTACTGCACATTTGCATGCAAAAGATTTTTTCTACATTTTATTTCCCATTAAAATTGGCAGTGTGGGTAGGTGGTGGATGCACCCAAACACATGGTCTGATTTCTTGCAAAGCTGCTGAAATACAAAATGAAAGCTATGCTAAGTAGCATATTTTTGTTTTTAGTGCAAGAACTCATCCTGAGATCACACCATGACCTGAGAGAATTTTCAGTATCCAGAAATGTCAATGAAATGAACACTTCAAAGGATCACTGGTGGCTTCCATCTCTGCAGAGTCCTGTGGGGTGCCGGGCAGCTGCAAAATATCTTTTAATAAGGGCATTGAATAGATTGTGTAGAATTTTTTATTTATCCAGTTAAATTTTTAGGGACATTTTTACGGGATGGAGTAAGTTTTGCTCTTCTTCTTTGCCTTACTTTGTCTTCTTGGCTGGTAAGATAGAGGTAAGGGAAGAAGGAAGAAGGCAGTGTCCTTTATGGGGTTCAGAACTTTATGCAGTTCATGGAGAGTTCAGTGCACTGAAAAAAAAGAGACTAAGGAGCAATAACTGTAATCTAAATCTCTTTCCACAGCTACCATGACTAGGTACCACTAGCTGGGCATGGCTCTGGACAGCCCATACACAGTAGAATAGATGTCTTTCCTCAAAAAGCTTACATATAGAAAATCATGTGAAGACTGTGAATCAAGCAAGTTTTAATAATTTTGGTCATAGTTTGTCCCGCCTGCCCATCAACAATAAATATATTTCAGTAATAAAGAGGATGACACCTGCCTTAGCTATATCTGCCATGAATGAAATGCACAGGTATCTGAGTTTTAGAGGATTCTCATCTGAGTTAAGGTAAAGGATGTGGGAAGATGAAGAAGTTTCTGATGTAATGACTTTCAGTTGCTGTCAATTTTATGAAGGATACTGGGGAAAGAGGAAGTCTCTTCTATTCTCAGGGTATTTGGGTGAAATTTCAGCAGGACAGTAAGTCCCTTTCATTACAAAAATTACCACTTATGAAGCTTTTGCTGTTCCAGAAAATGCTCTTTCATGCAAATCTTTCTTGCTTTACTGATACAAGAAGTGTCTGTCCCTGCTCTGCAGGCAGTATAGCCAAAGAATAATTGGAAAATGAATTCTTTTAAATGCCTCTGAGATAGAGTAGAGAGCAGTCCATTGGTGGCAGGTATTACAGCTCTGCAAAAGGCACACTGTTTGAGTTCTAGATGATCCTGTGCAGTTACATTAAGGTAACTCTCAGGAAATGATAACAGTAAAAGAAGGCAGAACCCAGACTAGAAAATCATCATTATTCATCACAAGAGACAAATATTTATGATAAGAGTGGGTAGGGACTGTCTAAATAGAGAAAGACAGCTATTTTTGAGGAGAAATGTAAGAAACGGAATCAGGGCAAAATTTGATAGCTCCAGCCTTTATGTGAAGGATATATGCAGCAGCAGTATTGCATGTAAAAGTCTCCAGCAGGCAGGGAAGATTACTGAAGAGAAAAGTGCACAACCCTCTAGAGAGTGAAGCCTGGCAAGGAGAGAAGGCACATTTTAGATGTAGTTAGAATAAAATATTGAGAGTGCTTTATAAGTCTTTTTAAAGAGTCAATTATATTGTTTTTCCAATATAGAATGGTTCCAATTGTCCTCAGGCTTCAGAATCATTGACATCCACAGACAGATGCAAAATATTGAATCCCTGTTTATCTTATGTGACTGGCAAGGGTTTGAATTGCAAAGACAACTGAAGATGATTGACTACAGAGAATCAGAAAAAGTTTGGGACTGGAGAAACTCACTATTCCTTTCGATGTGGTGTTTCTGAAATTAGTTTTATCATTACTTACATATGCCAGACTTCTGTCTCACGGTATTTTTAACTTACTATTCCAAGTAGTTAGTTTATAAAATTGAAATTTTAAGAGAAACATATATAATTTAAACATTCTTAATAGTACTTTCTACTTAAATCAAAATTAATGTATAGATTCTGACAGACACTTTCCCCCAGAATTAGTCATTATTAGAAAAAAATTGTGACAGTAATGTAACACGAACTATTTCCTTTAGCTACACTTTGGAGATTATCCCTCTAGCTATCTATTTCTGTTATGGTCTTAGGTTTTATTGAGGCAGCACAGACCTTTGCAAGTCTTGACCTTTACTAACAACTGACTGATTCTTTTTATTTTTTCCTTCTCCAATATTTGCTTAGAGCAAAATAAATATTCTTTAGATCAACATTTTAAATAGGCAGAACTGAGTAGAACAGGTGCACAGAGAAGAATGAAACCTATTTGAAAAAACTGTATTGTCCTTCCCTGGTAATATTTTCTTTATATATTCTTCTTATATATTAGAAAATAGCCAATAGATAAAATCCAACTAATTCTTGTTTCTTAAAACTTTTACGGCTGACTGCCAGGAGGGTAATGATGGAGGAGGTGGGTTTTCATCTCTGCATAAGAAAATCTGCTTGTTTTTTTATTTATTGTTATTCCACACAGGCTGTAAACTCTACAGTTACTGTAATCTGGTCCTACTTATGCCTGTAATATACATAGGCTACATGTGGATGCCATAATCCAACATTTTCAATTTAAAAAGCTACATTTAAAGGTAGACTAGTGTCTTGAAAATAATGTTTCCTTACATAGCTTTCATAAAATGAATAAAAATTATTCTATACAGAATATAGAATTTGCTAGGGAATAAAACTGAAGAGACATATTACATTGGCTTTTAATTATTTATACTGTCTAGTCTTACATTTCCTCTAGTTTAAACTATAAAATTACATAAAAATTAGTTTTATTTTTTGTTCAGATTTTAATACTTTTGTCTTTTAACCTAGGTGCATGTATTTCAGTGCAGCAAAATATGAACTGCAAAGACAACCGGTAATAATTTTTTCATTATTGTCTATGTTGGGTTTTCTAATTAATTTTTAAATAACACAAAAATTTAATTCAAATACAGTATCATGTTGTATATTCACAAACAAGGTAAATTTATGTGCATATATTTACCTGTATGAAAGATAATACATTTAGGATAGGTCAATTACTAGTCATAAATAAATAAACTAATCATTACTAACTGTGAAGGAGCTGTTACATACCAAATAGACAAAATAGATATTAGACAGATAACTTAGTAAGGATTCAATATTGTACTTTAAATCACAAATGTGTTATCACAGTTCAAGGAATTTCAAAATATCTTCCATGGCATAGTAAGTGAAAACATGTACTATTAGACTTTTGAAAAGCAAAGAAAACCCTGCTGTCTTAAAGTTCACCAATGCTTTATCTTGCATTTACAATGCACTAAATACATGTTTCAGGATCCCTTGCCAGGGATCAAGTACTGAGGCTCATCTACAAGTCAGTCACACTTGAGACCCCAATTAAGTGACTTGGAATTAACCAGCAATTATACATGCACCACTTTCCCTCTTCAGACATCTCTAACTTGTGGAGTTCTTTTCATCTGTGGGTTGCTTGTAAATTGCTACTGGCAGTCCAACACTTTGGATCCCCTCATCTATTAGGCTATTTCTGAACGCATCACACTGAATTTAGGACACAAAAACTCATGAATTACATTTCATGCCTTAGGATATTATGACAGCTCAGCAGAGTTGGTCCACACCTACACTTGCTAACAGATTGCCACAAAGCAAAAGAGGAGATGGGGCAGGAATACTGCAGAGTGGTGGGTGATAGAGCAATCAGTGACACCATCTTGCCACAATAAAGATAACACTTCTAAATGACAAGCAAAGTTCAAAGGAGGGGATGCTCAAGCTCTGAGAGGTACCGACTTCTCTCGGTACAGTCTTCTCTTTTGACTTACTTCAGGCTGAAAATCTACCTCTAATTACATATAAAGCTCAAGAAAAATGGAGTTGAGAAATAGGATGTGTGCAAACACTTGCTGAATGCAGTGAGGGTGGAGCCTTGGCAGTTTGGCATGTGCCATGTGGACAGAGCAGCTCATTATTCTTTGCAAAAAAACTATAGTTTCCAGTGTAAAGGAAATAATGTCAAAACAGAAGTGATTTGCTTTTAAAATTATTAATTTGAACCATTTTTATTGATGATTGCCTATAACATAAAGTCAGACCAAAGTAAAAATAAGGTATTCCTCAATCCTACCATTAGTCAAACAATATCTTTTCAATGTATTTTACAGAGTCAGTAACGTTACTTGTGAAAGTTGTATTAAAGTCAATACATTTTTTGCATAACAAAATAGTATTTCAAATGCAGAAACAATCCCGAGTTGGGGGTTTTTTTTATGCCATTAAGTGGAACAACTAAAAAAAGTATGAAAAATAAGTCTTCTGACATGACAGTATTAAGAGACTGAAAATTTACCAAAGAAAATATTATCTGCCTAAATTGAAATTGTCTTTGAATTTTGCTAAGCTGCATAAATATGACCATAAAAATATTTTATATGTTTTCCTCAGTATCACTAATTTATCATGTACATTTCTGCTGAAAAACAAGAACCATCATCCAGCTTTTTATTCATATTAATGAGTACAAAGGAGACAAAGCAAGAACAACGGATAAACAAAATTAACTAAATATCTAATTAAAGAATTGATATGAGTAACACACTTTTTTCTTTTATCCTAATCTTCCTTGCTCTCAAGTTTCTGTAACTGGATATCAGACAGCCAATTAAATAGCAGTGTGATTAATATATTGCTTTAAATAACATCAAAATAATGATGGAATAATTCTTTTTCATGGCCATGGTAAATACTTATCACATCTCAGTTAATGGACCTACATTTCAATGAATTTAACATTAAAAAATACAAAAATATTAGAAGACCTGGGCTATAACTTCCTATGATATACCATGGCTTTTACACTTCTGTTATAAAATACTTGTTGTTAAATAGTTCAATGTAAAACATTTCTGAAAGTTATATTTTAAATATTTTTGGAAACCTGGCAATCATTCACCTGCTCTGTATAGGTGTCATGAAGGAAGACATTCACACACTCCCACTTCAGGTATGTCATCCCAGATGTCTAAACAAAACATCTAAAATCCTATACAGTGAATGGATCAAGTTGTCAGTTTGCCAAAGTCCAAACAAAGGCCACTTTGATGGGAAGATGCAGGTAGCTGCAAAGCAGATCCATTCTGATGGGATGTGACTTATGTGAAACAGGTGCCTCTTGATGTATATTGAACTTTTTCTGAACCTACTGTGACGAAGTCCTGACTTGAAGTGATGTTTCACTATCAATTTGAGCCAAACACCTTCTCTCAACTTTTTTCCCTGGCTATACCTCACACTCTCACTGTATCCTGGCACTAGGGCTCGTTGCACCCATGTTACCATCAGCACAGCAAGAAATCCAGCTTAAATTGGTTGTCTTTCCTTTGAAATCTTTTTAAGCCCTGTAAGCAAGAGTGCTGAAGCTGGATGGAATAAGAGTGTGACAGGAGGCAGATGTCAGAGCAGCACAGATTTACACCTCTTTAAAACAATCATGAAATATCACACCATTAATAGCTAACCTAGCTGCCAGGTGGAATTGTGTGTCCTCTTGAGAGGCTCCATTGACTAATTCAAGAAATTCCTCTTTCATGGTGACTTAGCTGCAATTTAAACAGAAAACAACAAGACCAAGGAGTTTGCACATCCAGAGACTGCAGGAAAGAAAGCAAAATTTTCCTCTTCCCCTCTTTCCTCTGTAAAAGTAGGAGCCTATATATTCACTTCTTTCTTGAACTGCTGGCTCAGACTGCCCTGGAAACCGTACTCCATTTTCTGCCTACCCTTTCCTCCTTACCTCAAGGAGAGACTAATATAAGAAACTCACAAAATAAAACAACTCTGAAAAAGGATGCCAGATCCATAAAACTAAAACAGGAAGTGAATTGTGACATGTATCAATGCTTTCAGAAAAGTCTTTTGAATACACTGAATTACACTTTGGATGTGTCCCTCCAGTAACAACTACAGTAGTATTTTAGTCCTCATTTTAGTTTTTGATTTAAACTGGGTTACACTATTATTGCTGATGTATTCATCAGCATATGTGTCCACTTTAGTAAATAAATTATTCTGAACAATATCCTGGAAAAAACTAAAGTTCATTCATTCCCCAATAGCAATTCCAATTTATTTTGTCTTGAATTTTAATCTTCTAAATGTAACTTTTGTTTGTTTGTTTTTGCAAAGAATAATCTCACTGATTTGAGTACTTGCATTTGCATTTATAAGCTTTTTAAGTGCCTGACCTTTCCAAAACATCGGAAGACTGTAAATGGCACTTTAGATACTGTATCTATGATAAAATATCTGTTGTGAGATTAATTACCACTTGACAATAGAAAAAAAAAGTATAATATTATCTGCTGTATTTTTGAATCATCATTCTTTATACAAGTATTGAATCTCTTTACTAAAAATTGAAAAATTCTTCTAAAAAGGAAATCCTTGAATTTTGACTTAATTGGGATGAATGCCCTGTTTAAAAATGACTTAAAAGAGATTAAAACTACATTCCAGAAAGGCACAAAAATTCTCTATAATACTTAAACTATAACAAACCTATGGGTATCTTTAGTATCAATCTCTAAACGTATTATAAAATCAGAACCATTATATATAAATATATTATAAAATCAGCACCAGCTCCTATGATTTTTAATGAGCAGAAATGTACCATGCATGCTCTTGGATATCTCATGAAAGATCAGACCATGAATGAATGATTAAAAATTACAAGCATTTACTACTTCCAACTAATTGCTTTGAAAGCTGTGAAAGAAACAAAATATATGACCCTACATCCACAAATCTTCAATCTATTAATTACATTAGTGTACAGAGAAGTAATTTTGCAATGCTTGTTATAATTTTTTCTAAATAAGCCTAACGTGGTTAACTGAAGCACGTGCCTCATTTACTTCCAAACTGAATATGAATAGTCACTTGATATGTTTTATTTCACGCAGAGTATAATATTTTTTCCTAATATTTCCTTTCCTACAAATATTATTTATTGGAATGAGATGGGTATATTATTATATACTATATATAGGATATACTATATATAATATTATATTATTATACTATTATAATAACTATTCAAAGGATACTTTAAGCAGCTGAAATGACCAATAAACTAGAAGGTGACATTTACTGCAGAGTTATAGGTAGATGCTCAAGATAGCCCTTACAAATAACTACATCCTGAAGTATAAATTTAAATTTTGGGTTTACTGAGCTGAATGCCTTTTCTCTCTAGCTTCACAGCTCCATGGTTCTCAAGTGTTACCTCTGAGTTCAGTGAAACAAGTGTTAAACACTTGTTTCTTTGTATTTGGTCTTTTATTTGTATACACTTTCAGATAGGCATGGAAACTAAGTGCTGAATAAATCTCTTGCTTCGGGTAATATTTTACTCTTTTGTGTGGAAAATAGCAAAAGTACCTAAGTAGTCCATTGTCAGAACTTTACTCCAGGCAAAAGAATAAGAAATTAAAAGAGATTGCAGAAAATACAGCTATTTTATCTTTTGCTTATAACTGTCCAGAGCATTCTGAGATGGATATAGGGCACCAGTTATGGCTGACATGTGAATGTTGAACACAGTGCTAATAATTTGCTGTCAAATATGAAATTTAGACTAATAAACATGTGTATCTTAACATCCTCAAGCCTAATCCAAAGCAAAGGCATTCATTGACCTTTAGTTCTTCATCATGCAAACATTCCTATCAAAATGCTAGATGAAGGTTTACAATATGTGCCATAAATAAACTATTGTTGCGATATTCTTTTTAAACATCAATTATGCTATGCAGCATCAAATTGAATTTCTGCGATTTTTTTTTAATTTACAAGTTCCTTAGATATTGAATATATAAAATTAAATAGCTAGTAAATTGGACATTTATGACAAATATGTGTTGATTATATCTTGGGATGATGTATCCTTGTATTCATCCATAATATCCCATGTAAACAGACAAGAATAGCACTTCAACTGCACAATATGAAGTCTCATTGTTACACAACTGTTAAAAAAAATACAAAAAAGATCCTGTTCAAATATATGCTTCAAAGTATTCATACTACTATGATATTCTAAACTGTAAGAGTTTATAAAAAACATTTAAGCCTTTCAGACCTTTAAAGTTCCTTCAAATAACTTTCCATTTCCTATTGACACGACAAGCTGTCAAATCCCTGATAATTATTGCTTTTAAGAATGCATGTAGATTTAGATGCATTTTTTCAGAATGAAACCTGTGTGCAGCACTAAATCTTAATACAAATGTACAGTATACCAAAGAAAAAAACAATGTTCAGTGCAGCTTCATGTAAAACTACTCCCCATTTGGATTGCATGAGTGTGTACAAACTTCACCAATACGGCTGGAAAGCATTTATTCTAGAACTGGAAAGCAGATTAATTCCTGTGAGTGGAAACTGTACTAGTATTTGTCACTCCACCAATACATTATTCTTGAGATCAGCTTTATATGTGAATACCATTGCTGCTCACAGGAGATCTGTATCTCTAGAGTAAGATATTCTGGAGGAGTTCATTAATTTAAAATAGTTATTAATTACAAGTCACAGTATTAAATTCTGAGTTTGACATTTGCTACTTAACATTTTAATGTGTTTGCATAGCCCCATTTTGTGATTTTTTTTTAATGCAGTGAAACACTCATGTGTCTCTCAGCATGAGACACAATGAACCCCCTACCTACAAGTTGGAAGCACAAAGTATAGCTTGAAGAAAAAGTCTGGCAAAAAATGATGACAGAAAACAATGTGAATCCTGATGCTTCAAATTTACAAAATTACAGGGGTTTTAGGACTACAATTTCATATGAAATAATGTACAGTATGTGCCTAAATTGCATTTCTTGGTATGTAGCATTCTGTAGTTATTATGATCTTGGTTATAATAAGTTATACCCTACTGTTTCCCACAGAGTATTCTTATAAAAGTTTTGCTGTATCTGATTCTGTTTTACTCTGCTAGTAAAAGACATATGGGTTTTGATTGTTCAATAAAGTCTTAAGTAGGAAACCAAGCTTTTGGATGATTATCCAACTGATATGAAAAATCTTTTCGGGTACCATAGTCTTCTTTTCCCATTAAAAAATAAACTGGTTGTATAGCACAATCAATCCGAAATAGAAAAATCTCATATATCTAATCTGTACATAAAGTGTGCATAGTTGCAGACAGAATAAACACACACCTTTTATTGCATTAGATCCAATTTACATGCTTAACACATGAAGTATCTCAGATAAGTCTGGTATATACTATTCTCTAGAGCAGACATTTCTCAGTGGATTATAATCTAACATGAACAAAGGAGTTTTACTATTCCACCAACAAATCAGATACATCTCCCAGAAAAGCCACTGATAAAGTGAGATAAAGTTTAAGCAAATGCATTGCCTTTTTTATTTTTTTTTTTTCAAACTCCCCTAGTTGTTTTCTGAAAGGAAAATCCCAGCTCTCAGGTAAAAAAAAAAAAAAAAAACACAGATTATAAATTTGAATTAAATTATGAATTTACAGTTTTGTTAATTCCCATGTGAAATTCTTGCCCATACCATGTTAATCTAATAAGAGAATATATCAAAGTGTTTAGTTGAATCACATGATCAAAAAAAGTTCAAACTGGTTTAAAAAACGTTGATGTAATTGGATAAATTTAGAATTTCTTATATAATGAAAAAAAATGTTCCTTTTACAGAGTGACTCTAACATTTAGACAAAATATGTAGAGATAAAATCTATAATTTTCTCTATTCTTCCATTTCCATCCTGAAAGGAGTCACTGATTGCTAGTTATTTAATATCATTTTAGTTAATTTATTTATACATCTCCTGATTAAGCTAGTTAATGAGTGTTTTTAACTTTAACAAGGCCAATTTGTGTGGAAGATTTTCATGACTACAAAGTACTATAAATGAAACAGTATTTTTCCATCCCTGATGGGAAGGTTCTTTGTATTATTACTTTAGAAATAGTTTATTAAAACGACTTTAATAATTTTTTTTCTTTAATATATGTAGGAAAGGGGGAGAAAGAAGAAATCCCCAATTGACTATATAATAGTCAATTTAATTATATCAAAATTATGCCCTAGATAAAAATGGGACAGATATTTGCTGCATATTTGGTCACAAGAGTAATATTTTTGTGTTGGATGATATTCAGGAAAATTCACTTTATTCAGATGACAGAGAAAATGTTTAGGTTCCTGTACAAACTTTGCTTTTAGGTCCGTTCATAAAGTGTTGGAAATCTTTTATTCCCTTTTTATTCCCTTCTCTAGCTTCATGGCTAGCTAAAAATAATTGAACCATAGCTTTATTTTTCTAGGTAAAATTTGGCATGCCAAATTACAGCCTTGTGCAGAACCAGGAAACACATTGAAAAAAAAAATGGGGAGAACAGAGGCTGACTACCTTGTGAGATGTTTAAAGTTATTATTTCATGTTTTGTAATTTTTTAAATTCAGATTCATTGCTATCTGTTGTGGAATCATATCTGTCTTCTTTAATAACATGAGATGAACCAACTGGATACTAAAATCAGATTTTCTCAAGTATTTTTTGTTACCTTGAGAGGGAAAGATAGGGGACAGTTCTGGAAGCAAAAACAGATTCGTCTGAAAGATAGGTGAATCTAAAAAGACTGAAAAAAACCCAGACTATATTTTTAACATAAATTTACATATCATGGATATGGTATATTTACGTCATAAATATATAAGATTGGCATGAATCTAGAATTAAAAATACAGTTGCCTGAAGTTTTAGGATTTTTCATATGTAAGAAACAATGTTAATAAATTTCTTTCTGAACAAATCTGAATCACAAGGTTTGTGCTTTTGTTATTATTACAAAGAGGGCTTATGTTAGCAGGGATTTGTTTATTTGATTTTGCTAGCCTGTGGAAGGTAAGAGGAAGAATATTGTGGGATGCAGTTCCTTGGGTCATTATGTTCTTCATCACCCTGCCTTGCCACCCCTGGCCTCCCATTGATTGCCAGCTTTTCTCCCCTCCCTGGCATTTGCTGCTACCAGACCACAGGGTGGCTCAAAGCTGAGTGGGAAACACTCTTCATCTTCTTACAGCTCCAAGCTTTGCAGAATGCAATCTTTTGAAGACTGTATTTAATATAATATTTTATCTGGAATGGTTGTTTCCAGAGAAGAAATTTATACTGAGGTCACCAACACTGCCTAAAAACCCTTTTAGGAGGAGAAAAGCTTAGAAAGAAAATAGTGGGCTTACCCTCACAACAGGATTAAGTAATTGATTAGAAAATTGGAAGTGAAATAACAAACAAAAAAACATTAGGTGCAGAACAGAATAAGTTGGAAACTAATCTCTCTTTCCTCATCTACATTTCTCTGCTTCATTCTTTGGTTGTCCCATAGAGATTTTTTCATGAAAAGCCTTTGAGAAATTAACTTCTTCTTCAATTTTTATCCTGTGCTTCTATCTTGTGCATTTGTAGTTACTGTTCAGTGTAATAAACAGGCACTTCTGATGAGATCTCAAGATACTTGTGACTCTCTAAAGTTGCTCATTTCAGTGCTGCCATGCTCAACACTCTCTCAGATATCAGTTGAGTAGCATGGTACCTCTTCCACAACTGACTGTGGACAACTTGAGCGTGACGGGAAATTCACTGGATTGAGCTGTGCAGATTCTCCAGCTCTCTCTTCTTTCCTTTTGTCTTATCAGCTCAAACTGTAGCAAGCTTATGCCATAACACTCTATCAGTCACCCCTTAGAGAAACTCCTTCCTTAATGTGTAGTCACCTTTCAGTCTGATGCTGTGTTATGGAAGCCATGCAAAATAACACAACAGGTCTGTGGTCCCTTGATATTAATTCCAATTGCTGGTGCATAGAAGCCAATATATCTCAATGACAAATGTCAAATATCTCTATCATTCAGCAGTACTGGAGCTAAATGAAAAAGACATGTCTGGAGTCTTCCCACCTTGATTTAGACACTAAATGGAGGTGCCTTCTTTAAGTACTGAACTCCAGTAGTTTGTTCAGCAGAAAACCCTCTGGACTTACCGAGGCCTTCCTCAAAAGTGTGCCCAGCTCCACTCCACAGGGATCCCCCCAGCAGGGGAAGATTTGTAGGTAAGCCATCAGTATTGACTTTTTAGTACACTGTGTACACCTGCAGCTGCACACACATCCCTGAAAATTAGGTATGCACCAGAGCTTGCCCTGACACGTGCAACCTGCTTCATTTCTGACTCAGGACAGAGGACTGCAAGGTGAGAAGGACAGAAATGTGGGTCAAAAGTGGGGATTGTCCCAGCTCCCCACCACATTGACTGGTGACCTTCTAATGAAATCACAGACTACCTCAATCTCCCAGTTCCTTGCTCTCTCTTCTCTTTTGAAATGGGATTGCCACCCTTTCCACTTCCCCAGCTTCCACCAAAACATTAGTTTTCCAAATAAGGGACACACCGTCCCAAACATGTTCTGGAGGACCGACATATTTTCTGGCAGTGTCTAGACCAGCCTGCAACATGTGGTCACCCCAAGACTCAGGTAGGCAACTATCTAAGTTTCATCTAAGTGAATCTCGGGATTATTCTGATGATAAAATATTCTGCATTTTTTGCAAGGTATGAACTGGCCCCCAGAAATGAACACTGGCTTTCCTCAGGGAAACATAGACCTTTCAAAGGTTATCCAGCAGGACCAAGGCATTAAATCTAGAGAGTGGAACAACACAATTTTTGTGTCAGGGAACTATCAATTTTTTGTACTTGCTCCAGTTCTCACAGGCTATTTCACAGGCTTTTAAACAACAAATTAATATATTCTTGTAACTTCTTGACATAAGGCTAAGTACTGTAGATTCACATTCATTTATGGTCAGACTTTCCCATCTGTGCCTGAAAGGGACATTTTCAATTTAACTCTTTCATATTCACCAACAGCTATTTAGTTTTCTGAATAAGGTTTTTTCAAACCTAGCTCTTTTCAAATTATTTAATCTGTTTTTAGAACTATGAGAAATCAAAAACTGAGATTAATTCTAAAAGTCATAGACAAAAAGCCTCTAGCTAGTCATTAATAATTACACTTTTCTTGAAATAGTATTACCATATAATATGCTTAGCAAGACAACATCAAAGCCCAGAAAAGTTCTGCCTTTTGGGGTTTTTGTTTTCAAGAAAACTATTCCAGTAAGCAACATTAGTTAAGAAACAAATGTATAGATTGTTTTGCTTTCTGTTCTCTGGCCTTGTATACAGACAATAACATAACATCATATAGGACTGTCATACAGGAAAAGATTTCTGAGTCAGTATATCAGAACAAATATCTTCAGAAGAACAGAAAGTAGCTCTAGAAGGAAATGTTACATTTCTCCTTCTCTATATGATTGTTTGTGAAATAACTGTATATCAGCACTTCAGAATATCATCTGAATAGCACGAATCATATAAAGTAATAGTTTATTAATTTCAAAGAAAAGACAAGTTATTCTCTGGCCACTACTAACCACAAGCTGGCAATCACCATAAAACACTCTGCCAATGACTGTCAGAATTAATTTTCAAGCCTTCTGCTTTTTTTGATGATGTGCTGCAGAATGTACTGAGTTTTGTTTGCTGTATTTTTTTTTCCTGTGAGATTTAGACAACCACCATACTTGTATCCATTTTCTTCTGTAACTAACATGCTAGAACATCTATCAATAGGTTGCTGTTCTGACATCAAAGCATAATTCCAGAGTAACCCACTAAGGACTGCTTTTTTCCTACAAGTTTCTGCCTGTGTCAATCCGAGAAAGATACAGATTGTTATATCCTGCAAACTGTAATAACTTATGCACTTAGTTGTGGAGCCTTAATTACCTCTACAGCAGTGGGACACTAAAGTGACCAAACATACCCAGCATCCACTAGACTAGAAAAAGTGAAACAAACTGTTTTTTTCATGCATCAATTTCTCTTCATTCATCTATATGTAAATATTCCTACATTTAGAATAATCAGATGCTATTATGGTAAAATAACTGTTTGCTGGATGATTTGACCAACACAACCTTTATAATTATAGAATATCTTTGCAATTCTGTAAGCATCCACAAAAGCAAAGAAGTCTTGCAAATCACAAAATCCCACTGAATCCCACAGTAAGTATATCTATCTGAAAGGGGAAGTTACAATATTCAATTACAATAGTTCAGATTCACATATAACTATTGACTTTCAGCAAATGTAAACCCCAGTATCAATAATATTCCAGAAATAAGCGTTCAATATTAATTACTAAGATGGTTTTGGGGAACAACAATCTTCTAGACGCTATATGATACATCTCTGCATGGAAACAAAGTATGTTTAATGTCTTTTCAATGAAATAATTAATGCCAACATGCCATCAGATTACCATCATACACTAACACGTAAAATACCTTCATACAATTTGAAGAGAGATTACGTTTGCTACTTACCTAACTGGGTCTCCTGAATTGTTAGCTTACTCTCCAAGGGATGTAAAAGCTTTGGTGGTTTATCTGTTAGTGGTGCTAGAAAAGAAAGAAATTCACATATATAGTGTTCTGATTATTATTGGGTAGAATAAGACCTGGTTTTATACCTATTGGTTCAGGAAGGCTTTGGTTTTTCTTTTATTTCAGTAATTTTCATGCCTTCAGTAGCTGTAAAATTTTGTTCTTACACAGTAAATATAGCACCCAAATTTAGAATACTTCAAATGCTAAAGCATTAAAGTCACTTGTGTTAAAAAAGTAATCTCTTTAAGCCCTCACAAAAAAAACCAAAACAAACACAACATGCACTGACATTGCAATTTTATATTTGCATTAATATTTTCTAGCACTTCATAGTTTGTTGTGATATTTAATTATGCTTCTTTAAATATAGTCATTAACAGAGAAATAATATAAACTATGCTACTGTAAAGCAATTTTGAATAGTTTATGAAAATTCTATTTAACAAGATATTACCAACACTGAGACTTTGTAAAGCGCAGTACTAGAAAAAGGCTCAGTTTTCAAAATCCAAGGGATGGACACAATGAAATAATGTAAAAATCCCAATAAGACAGCTTCCCTCCTCCCTTTTGATCTACCCTGAAATATTAGTAGACTTATGCAAATTGTGGGATAGAAAGAGTTTTGTAGAGGTCAAAAACCTTCTGAAGGTTGTTGAAGTGTGTTCAAACCATGCATCCAAATAGTGCAGCTATTCTGCTAGATTTATAATCTGTATACTTAATTCATAGAAGTGACATTGATTATTACTACTTTTGTTGCTATTAGGAAGTTTCCTCTTTACTATCTCTGACAGGTGAGTGCATGTCATATGAAAAAAAAAAAGAAGGATAATTTATTTTTTTAATACTGTTAATAAATATTCATGGAGAAGTTGTAACTTTTGTAGTCACCTGCAACATTTTGATATTTTGCTTTTCAACATTAATTCCTACTTCAGTTTCTAACACAGATTATGGGCTGTCACAGATTTAAAATACATTTGACATTTTGATATAACTCTATAATATTTGTTCCTTTCAGCTTGTCAAAATCAATGCTCCTTTTCTTACTGACACACACACACGTATCCATATGTGTATGGGCTTAATCTACTAAACACACTCATCTCCTGTCAGTGGAACAGCAGTTGCATTCTCTTCACTATGTTTCTTTTGCTCTTTTATTAAATTATCAACTTTCTTTAAAATGTACAGCATTAATTTCAACTTTTCAGAAATTACAGAGTGGAAACACTATGAACTCATATTTCTGCTTTACATAAAATGTCTGGGATGTTGACCCATCAGATCTATCACTGAATCAGGAATGAGAAAAAGACTGTATTTGATCCATAGACTTTCTTTCAGTTCATTCTTCCAACAACAACTTCTATCCTCTATGGGAAATCATTCTCACTGCAGACTTTGGAGAGAACCACAGCTGTGAAAGACTTTTTTGTGTCATCTCTGGGTTGTTACTTTTCTTTATACCAATTTTAATTCTTTTTGTCTCTTTTGTCTTGATTTAGTTTGGGTTTTTTATTCCCCCTTGGAGGCTAAAATGTGTGGAGGGAAAAGGACTCAAAATGTATTTTTTTTCTTAAACTGTAAAATTAGTCATTCCCATTTCTTAACTTCTCTGTAAAGGCTCATAATTCATCAGCAAATTGCCATTATTTGAGCATCCGCTATGAATTTAAATTTAGTTTTGCAGTTCTCTGATTCTCAACTCAACTACTATTCATCAGATAATGTCTTCTGAGTCAGTGTTGTTCTAAATCTGTTTTGAAACTCTGAGCAAAGTTCCCTCATTGTAAGTAAAGATGTAGTAACTTGTGGGGTTAATTTGAATGCAACAAATAAGTAGATTACAAGACAGCATTTTTCGGCAGTTTAAGCAAAATTCAGCATTACTTTTGTCCTGTACTTCAAGTCTCTAAGAGGTTCTATACTTTTAAATAAATAGGCCCAGGATGTTAAAATATGCAGATACATCATTCTTCAACTGAAGTAAGAAGTTATTATAAATTTTTTGCCCAGTTTAATTTTCCCATAACTTGTGAGATTCAATAAATAATTTAACAAAGAAAATGTTACTGAAAATAACAGATTAGACACATAACTGGTATATCAGAATCAAGGAGCTTGAAGCATCCTCTGGAAACCAAGTGATCCAACGTCCTGTTGGAAGCAGGTCCAATAGAGCAAGTTGTCAGGGCCTCCAGTCATGTTTTGAATATCTCAGTGGATGGAGATTTCACCAATTCAGGTGTCCCAGGCCCCAGCTACTTTCTGGTCCAGCACTGGACTCAATCCAGTATACCTACATCTTTTTGTACAGCAGAGAAGCCCAAAATTTGCCACAGTATTCCAGGTGTGGCCTCACAGATACTAAATAACCGTGCAGGATCACCCTCACAAACATGCTAGCTAAATTACTTCCAAGACCTGTGCAGTTGGCCTTCGCCCACTCACGCTCAGCTTGTTGTCCACCTGGGCTAACAGGACCACCGCTGCAAAGTTTTTTACTACTCAGTCAACCCCCAGTTCTGCACTGCAGCACGGGGTTATTCCACTTCCAGATCAAGACATTGCATTTGCCTTTGCTGGACTCCACGACTTTCTCCAACTTGTCAAGGCCTCCTGAAAGAGCGACCCTGCTCTCCACTTTGTCACCCGTTCCTCCCATTTTGCTGAGAGCGCACTCCATCCCGTCACCCAGGAATACATAAAAACCTCTAGCAACAGTAAAACAAATATATATCAGAAGTTAACTATGTCATACACTTATTTTAAAGGGAAAGTTACCAATATTTATGGCCAGTAAGAGTTAATACTTTGTAAGACAACACAACTCTAAGATCTCTAAATAGGAGAAAATATCTATATTCCATTGTTGCATTCCTTTTGATGTCTACCAACTTCACACTGTTATGAGTATCTCTATACCACAAGTAATCACATTTCCCAGGGCTAAATCCTTCCCCTGCCTGGAAAAGTGAAAGTAACCCTAGGTATTCTGCATTCCAGACTTTGAGACTGTACGGAAATACTGTGAATGTGGCCAAGGAAAATATTTTTATTAATTTGATATTCTTAAACTATGTTTTTCCAAGGTGATCTTAAAGTTGTCCTCAGTCAATCAGCACCTTTAGTGTCTCTTATTTAATCTATTTCTTAGCCTGAAAACATATGTATTTTCTGGCATATTGATCCCTGTGGCCTGATGTAGAGGTGAGAATTTCTCTATCTGCCTCTCTACCTTTCAAGTTCACTCTCTCCACAGACAGCAACATTAATGAACACACAGAGTTACTGCAATCCTCATTTAGATCAGAAACTCTGGAGTAGACCTATGAGTTTCCTATAAGCTCTTTCATGTCCTTCAAACCATGGGGAATGACTTCATAACTGGGTAAACCCACTATGCAAGAGGCTCTTCAAAACCAATATTTTCAGATGGATATACTGAGGCACAATTAACTACTAAATTGAACAGCCAAACCACAGTTCAATCCTTTCTTCCTAAACTTTTACTAAATAGTAAGAATCACCCAAAATTTACAAAACTCACAACTCCATCTGGTCTCTTGAACAAGTAAAATACCTTTTATTCTTTTTTTATTAAAAAATAGATGCATGAAGGCAATAATTTTCATGTCCTACAAAAATATCCATGACTTCAAAGTACTTCCTGTTCTGTACTGCACGCAAAGAACAAGAATTCTTTTGAACATGTTTAAAATAAAAGGAGAAAGTCCTCTTCCCACCAGGTAGTACTTATCAACATGGTTGTCATACAGGAGGAACAGAGCGCTCAGATTCCTATTCTTGAATGAGGGAATTCTCAAGTCTCTTGGCAAGAATCTTAGTTCCTGGATATTATTATCTACTGATACACAGATTTACTTCTCCCTCTCTCGTCTCTCACTGTCTTTTTTTGTTTTTTTTAAGATTTTTCTTGCCCCACTTAAGAGTCAAGAATGTTATTCCAGACAAAGTTAACCAAAAATGGTATACTTCTCTCAATAAAAAAAAAAGGATTTGACATTTAAAAAAAAAAAAGCTGATCACAAATCAAGTTTACAGCTCATCTTATTTTTGAATTGTGAACCATCACTGAAGAGTGATTGGAAAATAAATATCTGTCAAACTTGGTTTTTATTAGAAACAAACTAAAGTCTAAAAAAAAAAAAAAGTGAAGTAACTGATTCTGAGGCTTTATTAAAAATTAATACTAAACTTCAGAGACACCATTCAGCTGCAGACATATTGATCCTGCTCAGAGAAAAAGTGCCTAAATTCACATTCCATGTCTATCAGATTGGATGTACATTTGAAATATATTGAACAATTTGTCTTGTGGCAATGAAACTGAGAGCAACCACAATCAGTCACCCTACTGGAAACTAGCCAGAACATATTATTTTTACATCAGCCACCTACTTCCATACTCCTCTTCCTATGCTGCTGCTTTAGCTTCAGATGCACACAGTCACATGCTACATATATACATTTGCCTTATGAAAAACACTGTTATTTGAAGAGACCAGCACAGGTTAGAATTAAACACATGTAATGAAGAAATCTTAGTTCAAACTGTGCATCCAAATAGCACTAATCTGGACACCAAAGTGCAACTGCCTCAAATGCACAAGCTTTACCATAGAAAAATGATAATTCCAAAGATCTGTATTCATGTATGTTTTACAAAATCCTCTCAGATTCTCCCCTGAAAATAACTACAAACATTTTTAATTTCTTAGAGGAAGGCAGGGCTGTGTGGGATTGTCTGCAACTCAGAAAGACCATTTATTATCTGGATATTTCATTCAAGGGCAAAAATTCACATGAATAACTGCCTTACCTGGCCAGTCTGATATGATATATTTTAGAACATATCTTATTCCACAATTTTATTGAAGTAAAAATTACTTTTTGAGGATGAAAATCCTTCCGATTTTTCTGAGATTTGAGATAATACAACGAGATTAAACCTCATGTGTTTATGAACTTAGACCATTTTTAGAAAAAAATACTGACATGCCCCTGGAAGATACAACTATAGCACAGGATTAAAGAGGGGGAAGAATTCATTACTATGTAAAGGCAAAATATTCTTACACCTTGAAATCAAGGGAAATAGAGTTCTTTTCTTGAAGTCTGTGCTATTTCTTTGAATTCACCCCACAGTTCAAAAAGATGCCCCATCTATTGGCTTGCCTGTAGAAACTTAAGAGAAGTCCTCATTCCAATGTACGTTCCTGCTAATTTTCTGAGCTTGTGTTTCTTTTTCTCCTCTCATCATGGTGCCAATTTTGTCACAGGTAAATGACTGAGGAAACAAGATACTTCTGCAAGAGGAGGGATATCAGGTCTGACTGACTACAAAGCTGAACAGGTTGCCCAAATAAGTTGTGGATGTCCCATCCCTGGTGGTGTTCAAGGCCAGGCTGGATGGGGCCCTGAGCAACCTGCTCTAGCGTAAGGTGATCCTGCCCATGGCAGGGGTGTTGAAACAAGATGGTATTTAATTAAGGCACCTTCCAACCCAAACCATTCTATGACTGTGGCAGTTCCTGGCACTGCTGCCTGCTCCACGTGCTCTCAGAGTGGGCCCCTGCCCGCCTGTGAAGTGCATGTGGTGTGTTCACCCCTACAACTACCACTTCTCAGCATTTATTCAAGCATTGTCAAGCACGATAATCTTATACCAATAGCAGTGGAGAAGGTTTGAAATTAGAGTAAAACAATGGATTTGAGGTTTAGATTGCTATGTTTGCGTGCCTACTTCATAAGAGAGCTCTTGAAATAAAGCACAGTCATTGGAAAGCCATCAGCTATGAAAGGATGAAATCGATGGCCATATTTAGGAATCATAAGTTGTTATGAGAATAGGACGAAAGACTACAGCATTTCAGTTGATAATTACAGTGCCTTGGAAAACACTGATGTATACTTTTATGTTTGGTTTATCTTTTTTAATAGTAATGCCTGTAAAAGAAATAATGCAGTAGCAGTAGTCTAGAGTAGATTGCAATAAAATTAATTATGTGCAGCCTGAAGCTGCACTCTTGAAACATTAATCTACACAGTCACTGTCCAGATGAATATTCATACTGAGAACTCTGAGGTTCCTCAGAGCAAAAAAAAAGTAATGCAATGCAAGGGTGTTGGGATTTTTCTCTACTCCTCCTTACACAGACATATCCATATGTATTCAGATATGTCTCTAGAGAAATCACTGCTTTTTAAAAAATAAATATATGGCAAGGTCTTTCATGAGAGGGGAACTCTTTATATATGTTTGAGCCTTCTAACAACCTTAAATCTCAGTTCTCAGTTACATTCAGATTAGTTGTCATTCACAAGGGCATCATTTAAAATCACGTATGCCATGAATTTCACAGCAGCCCTCTAAGAATATTCTGCTTCACTGTGTGAACTCTGAATCAAGCAGTTCAAACTGAGGGCAGATACACACAAGGATACTGAAGATATGTGTGTGAAGCCATAGGCATATGACAGTAAATGAGCTGTCTAATGTGGCTTAGTTATCACTATGACTGACTGAAGATCAGCTTTTATCTCCTGAAATGTTCCCATAAATTTTGCACTGAGAGACAAAAAAAGTCTCTCTCTTTTCTCAGTTTATGTCTGTCTTATTGTCTTTTTACCACATATTAGAAAAAAACAATCCCCCACTCCTATTGCCTTGGGCATACAAATGAAAATGGTCTCATACCTAATAATTTCTTTCGATGTTTTTTCCAAAG
Source organism: Lophotriccus pileatus (assembly GCA_035583135.1). Classification (NCBI taxonomy): domain Eukaryota; kingdom Metazoa; phylum Chordata; class Aves; order Passeriformes; family Tyrannidae; genus Lophotriccus; species Lophotriccus pileatus. Next base: position 104,921,294 of record JAWWES010000001.1, on the reverse strand, counting down.
TGGTTACAATCCTTAATATTTTTACATAAGAAAATGCTCCTAAAAAGAACTATGTAATGTGTTCAATAGAATATTAGCTCTTCCTGTAAGAAAGTGCAGAAGCAGTTAAACTGGTAACCAATAAAGAGGCTGTTATTATTCAAAAGTTTCCATGATGCATGTAGAAAAGAGGCACTGCTAAAATGAAATCTAAAAGACAGGAGGAATATTTCTGAGAAGCCTTTTAAGATGTTTTAAGCCTGTGAGTCCCCTGTGATTAACAACAACATTGAGTATTGGAGAAGAGCAAATGCAGCCAGATGTTGGGGTTTTCATTATCTGCTCATCACTGATTGAATCTGATGTGACACTTGTGATACCCCTAGGACTTCAGAGAAGATGTTAGTTTTTTTGAACACACAGTGACATTTCCCAGTGATCATCTCCATGGAAAAAGTACAAATAATCAAAATGCTGCCATGACAGGTATTAATAGAGTCTTGAAACACAAACGAACCAAAGAGTATATGTAGTTAAACTTTTGAGTGGAATATCAGTCTAACATCCTGATAGTATTGGTCTCCTTCTGTTTCGCAGATCTAGAATTTATATATTGATCTTACAAAGAAGAAGGGAAGGAATAAAGCAAGGCTTTGATGCTAAAAGATGTTTAATTATAGAGGCAGGATTTCCCCTCTTCCACAAAAACCCCCCAAAAAACCTAGAAAAAAAGGACTCAAAATACAAGAAGGTTAATAAAAGTATTAAAGAATCTAAAACATCGAAATTTATTTTTCTATCCTGCATAAAGTTTCTCTGCACTACAACCATGTTTTTGTACAAAACTGACCCCTAAAGCAAGATAATGTAAATGAGATTTTCTAGGCAGATCTCTGAAAAGGATGTCATTATGGTCTTCATGGTCTCTATGTTAAAGTCTGGTCTATCTGCATGTCCTTGCACTTGTATCTAAGGGGTATCAGATCATCTGGAAAAAAAAAAAAAAAACCAAAGGAAAAAAAAAAAAAGATGGTTGCTGCTATTGTTACTATAAAAAAAGCAGGTGATATTTTATCAGTGCATTTAATGAAGATAAAACCTCTTGTTAACAGTATAATTAAATGATGTATCAAGGAGCACTTCCACCAGTAGATCCCCTGATATTTCAGTTTAATGATGAATCTCACCAGCAAGTCATTCAGCAGGAATGCAGTTACAACCCATCAGGGAATTTGCTCCTATAACAAAGGTTATGCCTTTGTTTAGAAGAGTCTTCAGTGAAGGGGTATATTTCTAAATCTTGTATAAGGCTTGTGAAACAAATAGAAACATACTCTTAACACCTGGGCTACCTGAATAGATGTCATATTCATGAAACAGAAGAGAGAGTTATGTAAATCATGAGATTTAGTCAAACAGTTAAGAAAAGCCAGAAACACATTATCAGCAAGGAAGCATTCTGCAACACACTATTAAAATTTCTCTGCATGTCATCATAGATTCCCTTCTTATATAGTTACCTTAATCTGTTTTCTTTCCTTTTATCTCTGGGACAAAATACAGAAAATATGGGGATGAAAGAATCATGAGGTTATATTCTTGGTGATTAGAACAAATATACATTTTCTTAACAATTACTCTATTCTTATTAACAGATGACTCCCCAGAAAACCTCATTTATACAGTCCAATTATTCAGTGATACCTACATTTTCTTTTTCAGCCTCACCTTCACACTTGACACTGAATTTAAGTATTCACTGTTATTTCTTTTCCTCAATCTTTCCACAATCATTATACTTTCCCCCTGAAATTTAGCAGTAGTTTCTTTTTTTTTTTTGCCTATCATTTTTATATTCTGTCTCAGATTTCAAAACCAAGTAAATGGAGTGTGTTTTAGAATCATAGGTTGGACAAGCTTTTAAGATCACTGAGTCCAACCATTAACCCAGCACTGCCCAGTCCACCACTAAGCCGTGTTCCTAAGGGCCACATCTACAGATCTTTTAAGTACCTACAGGAGTGGTGACTCCACCACTTCCCCAGGTTCCAATGCCTTTTCTCTGGACACACTCCAGCACCTCAATGTTTTTCTTGTAGTGAGAGGCCCAAAACTGAACACAGGACTCAAGGTGTGGCCTCACCAGTGCCGAGTACACAGGGACAGTCACTGCCCTGGTCCTGCTGGACTCACTATTTCTGATACAAGCCAGGATGTCATTGGCTTTCTTGGCCACTTGGGCACACTGATGGCTCATGTTCATCTCTCTGTTGACCAGCATTCCCAGGTTCTTGCCTGACTGAAAGCTTTTCCAGCCACAATTTAAAGTACCTCATTGAAAGTAGCATCAGTAGAACACTGATTTTAGGAAATGAATGGTAATACTGTGAAACTGTTCCTGCCTTGCTTTTATTATTCTCTTCTTCTTTGAGAGTTAGGGCAGATAGTTCTTAGAAATACAGCAGCTCACAACCTTTGAATGCAAATTCTAGATACCCTGTGCTTTTTTTTCTTTCATAATTAAATCTTTTTGCTGATAATGCTGACATTTCAAAGTAAGATTTCTCAGCCTCTGAGGAAGCCTTGTAAAGGGAATAGGACCCAATGCACCCTGACCACTTCAACTCTTCAATGATCTGACATTTAAAGGCCTTGCAATTAAAGGTTTTACATATTTCATAGAGTTTTCACTTTCATGATCTGAAGTCAACCTTTTAATTCTGTTCCTCTATTTAAAAATCATCTGATTTACAAGGTGACCTGGTCTAATTCTCTCTGTTCTAGTTCTGTCTTAGAGCTATAAACCTCTTTCATTTGTTTTCCAAGTGATTTCAGTGATTAAGTATTCTGAATCTGTCTTTGCTCAGCTAGAAATTTGGACATTCTTGTGACCCAAAAATTGAAAAAAATCTATGATTTCTACTTTTATGAACAGTGAGGAGGCTTTTGTTTATTTCTTTTTGTACTTCTCATTGAGAGCACTTGGTCTTTTTTTTCCTCTCGGGTGGCTTTTTTTTTTTCTGCTCCATTGAGGCAGGGTTTTTGTATTAAAGTTGAGAGATTTTGGACTGCAAGAAAGTATTAAAGTTGAGAGATTTTGGACTGCAAGAAAGTAAATACCCCTCCTAATCTTCAAAAAGGGCTAGAAGGAGGAACTTGGGAACACAGACTGGCTAGCCTTACCTTGACCCTTAGGAAGCTGATGGAACAAATGGGCCTGAAAACCATTTCCAAGCATATTAAGAACAAGATGATGATTAGGAGTAGTCAGCATGGATTTACAAAAGGAAAATTGTGCTTAACCAATCTGGTAGCCTTCAGCGACAAGAGGACTGGCTCAGTGGGCCTGCAGACAGGAGCTGATGCTGTTTATCTTGACTTTACAAGGCTTTTGTGAAGTACGGACTAAGTACATGGATGGTGAGATGGGTTGAAAACTGAATGAACTGCTGGACTAAAGAGGGCTGCAACCAGCAGCACAAAGTGTAACTGGAGGCCTGTACCAGCAGTGTATCCCAAGGATCAGTGCTGGTTCAACACTGTTTATCTTCTATAGTGACCTGGGTAACAGAACACAAAACTGAGAAGAGTGATTGATGACCAAATGAGACAAGTGTGCTGCCACTCAGGGGACCCTGACAGGCTGGAGAAATGGTCTGACAGGAGCCTCATAAAGTTCAACAAGGTGAAATGCCAAGTCCTGTCAGCCAAATAGTTGAAAATCAGATTGGCAGGGAAGGACCTTGGATTCACAGAGAACAAATTAGCCATAAGCCAGCAATGTGCTCTTGCAGCAGTGAAAACCAACACCCTGGGCTGCATCAAGGAGAGCATGATCAGCAGGTTGAAGGTCATACAAGTCATGAAGACTAAGGGACTGGAGCATTTCAGACAAGGAGAGTCTAACAGAGCTGAGACTTCTCAGCCCAGAGAAGAGGACACTCAAAGGGAGGTTGTCCACATGTAGAAAAACATATTGGAATGGGGGAAGTCAAGACAACAGAGCCAGACTCTTCTCAGCTGTGCTAAGGAACAAGATGAGAGGCAATGGCACAAAACACAGGAAATTCCACTTCAACACAAGAAAAATAATGTTCACTACACAGGTATTCACACACAGAAACTGGTTGCCCAGAGATGATGTAGCGTCTCCATTGCTGGAGATACTCAAAACCCAACTGGACATGACCCTCAGCAACCTGCCCTGACTGACCCTGTTCTGAGCAGGGGATCGGACCAAAATATCTCTAGCAGGTCTCCACTTCCTATTTAATTTTTAGCAAAGATTTGCACTTTTCAATTAGGTTTAGAGAGTCTGGAGAATTCCCAAGATGTCCTGAGTAGTTAGTGTCTATGCAGCAGATGGGATGGGAGACATGCTAATTACCCTGTACAACTCTAAATTTTATCATACAGATGTTCTCCCTGGTTCTATACTGTGTGCACAGACCCTCCCATTATAAGAGCAAGCATCCTGGCACAGAGGACTTCAGGTTTGCATTAGCTCTGTACAAATCTTGTCTGAAGCCTAAGCTGTGCAGTTTTAATTCCTGTAGCTTTTCTGTTTTGTAACGTGGTAGAAAATCAAGGTCTATCATAGGATATTAAAACCAAAAAAGTTACACAGTCAGTATAAGTGGAGAGAGAGCATGCCTGAGAACAATCATATTTGACACATATTGTCCATTTGATGTGCCAAGCTTTAAAGAAAGCTCTCTGTACAAACCCAATATGGCAGATGTTATATTAGCACATATCATATGGTTACTTGGCAACAAACAGAGATTAGACATGATAAACATTTGGTCTGCAGAAATGTTACCAGAGCTGGTGGTTACACAACCATATTTAATGCTTGGTGCATAAAAATTCCACTCTAGTTGTGTATATATAAAATGTCTGTAAAGCAAACTAAAAAATCTTATTGAAAATAATATTTCTATTACATAAAACAAACAAACAAACAACACAAATACCTCTCCTGTAATTACAAACAAATTAATAAAACACATTGTTGCTGGCAAACAATGAGCATCATATTGTTCTTTTTTCCCCAGACAATGTAACTGGGAAACAATGACAGAATTTCACCTCTTTAATTGACTTTCCCCCCTCCCCCCCCCCCATATAGATCTTCTCTTACTCTTCTTTGGAAACAGAAAACAGTGGCTGGACAAAGTTAATTTTATTAATTAAGGAAATTCATGCCTATTAAATCATCTGCACATTAGTTTTCTCTGGCTAGAAGCATATGGGTTTTCTTTGGCTATAAATCTATGTCAGCCTATTTCTTTGCAGAGTCTGTACCATCATAAATTCACAATAAGTCTCTTGATTATTATTGCACTGTTGTCTTCATAATCAAATACCTTAGGCTAGAGGAAATAGAATTGGAAGGCTTTCCTTTAGTTTTCCCCAAACTTGTTATTTCTTCAGAATTTAAGGATGGATTTTTATTGGAATGTACATCTTGTTTACACAGAAAAGTAAAGGTTATTCAGAATTTTTTTATTTCTGATGTTTCCAGTTGGAATGTGTACATTTCCTGGAAGAAATATCTAAAGGAAAACCCATGTCTTTTTATTTTGGGGGTTACGTGTTTTAAAAAAAAAAAAAAAAGTTCATATTTGATACAACATTTAGAGTAATTTCTCTTTAATATTCATTTCTGCCTGCCTACGCTTCTGCTTCTTGGTTCTTGTGGTACAAGCACCTTATTTTTTGCAATATTGTGGTTTGAATTAAGGTTGAAACGAGAAGATAAGAAATACCACAAACATTTTCAACTAAGGGACAAACTAAATATGTTAGAATTTTCTAATCTATTTTGGAGTTTCTCTACAAGGCACTGTTTCAGTGTTATACAGAGGTGCATGATCCCCATCAGAAAAGATATTTTAGGACACTGAAGTGTCTGGGCTAAAAGACTACTTCATAAGTTCAGTACAGTGTGCTGGTGAGTGAGGGAAGAGTGCACTTCTTACAGATCTGTGCTGCTTCTAGTGTTTGAGCTATGTGCTGCTGCACAACACTTCTCTATAGCATATCATTAGGGATTCAGGAGCCTTAATCCAGTTTCCAAAAATTGGGTAGATACTTAGCAGCCTGAGTGTCGTGGCAGTTCTCAAAAACTCATGACTTGATATGGATTCCCTTTTGTTTAGTTCCTGTGCTTTTGTAAATCCCACTTGGTACCATAACACTTGTGTAAATCTAGGAGCAGGAATCTGGATCCCTGGAAAGTGACTCGCTTGAAGTGTTCTTCGGCGGAAAACTCAATTTTCCAGCAAGTTAGACTCTTTCCCAAAGAAAGCTGTAATTCAGAGTCTGTGTAGAAAGTAGCAGCACAAGTCATTTTGCATACAAGTACTCTTTGATTCTGTTTATGTGGCTGACTTTTCTCTGTATATTCAAAGTGCCTTACATGCCATACTGCAGAAATGAGAAAAATAGCTGTCACTTCAACAACAAGATAATAAAAAAATCCTGTATGGAACCTAAAAGTGTAGATCTGTAACAGTTTTATAAGAAATGAAGTTGTTTTTACTGGATAATAAAGAAAGAAAAAGATCAAATCAGAAATGTAGAAATTTTTACAGATGACAAAGCAAGAATAGGAAAAATTTGATTTCACGAGAAAATACTCATTCTTATATTGTTTGGGAGACTGTCTCTTGGAAATATTTCATCCTTGTGTTCCATTTTGATAGCAAGAAATACATTTTCATTCCACAAACAGCTGAGTGTAGTAGCTATTACATTACATGGCTCTGGGTCTTTTAAGCAGAGAAAGAAGGCAAATAAAAATTATTACCCAGCTGTAATAGCCATATCTTTGCTACGTAGTGCACAGGCTAGGAATAGTCTGCCCAAAGGACTGATATGTCTGTTTAATACTCTTAAATTCTCAGTAATAAAAATAGGCCCTATGTTACAACTAATATTTAGGCAGTAAACATTTGGACACAGTGCCTCCACAGGCAGTACAGGAAGCTTCTATACTGGAGAGAAAAAGATCGTCTGAGTCAAATGAACAACAGGTGACACCTTCTGCTTCTACATTACATTCATAGAATCACACTGGGTTTGAAGAAACCTTAAAGATCACCTAGTTCCAACCCGCCTTCAACACAGGCAGGGACACCTTTCACTAGACCAGATTGCTCAGAGCTCCATCCTACCTGGCCTTGAACACCTCCGGGAATGAGCTTCTCTGTGCAGCCTGTTCCAGTGTCTCACCACCCTCACAGTGAAGAGTTTCTTCATTATATCTGATAGAAACCTCTCCTCTTTCAGGTTAAAGCCATTTCCCCTTGTCCTATCACTTCATGACCCTGTAAAAAGTCCTTCCTGGGCAGACAATCCCAGAGCTGGATGCAGCACTCCAGGTGAGGTTTCATGAGTGGAGAAGAGGGGGAGAACTATGTCCCTGAACCTGCTGATCATGACTCTTGATGCAATCCAGGACACAGTTGGCTTCTGGGCTGTGAGTACATATTTCTGGGTCGTATCAGGCTTCTTGTCAACCAAAATCCAGAAGTCCTTCTCGGCAGGGCTGCTCTCAGTCCATTCTCTTCCCAGTCTGTATCTGAGTTTGGGATTGCCCTAATCCAGGTGCAGGACTTTGCACTTGAACTTGTTGAACTTCTTGAATTTCACCCAGGCCCAGCATGCTGACCGCACAACACAGCTTGGTGTTGTCAGCATCACCCATCAGCACTTACTGAGGGTGCACTCCATCCCACTGTCTGTGTCACTGTCAGAGATGTTAAACAGTGTTGATCCCAATACCTACCCCTGAGGAACACCATTCATCACTGGTCTCCACTTGGACATCAAGCTGTTGATTGCATCTCACTGAGTGCAGACATACAAGCCAATTTTTTATCCATTCAACGATCCATGTTTCTCCAGTTTAGAGAAAAGGATGTCATGGAGGACTGTATCAAATGCTTTCCACAAGTCCAGATAGATGATGTTAAATTACTCTTCCTTTATCCAGCAATGCCATAACCCCATCAATAAAAGGCCACTTTATTTTTCAGGCACAATTTGCCTCTAGTGAAGCCATGCTGGCTGTCACCAATTACCTTTTATCTTCCATATGCCTTAGCAGAGTTCGTAGAATAATCTGCTCCGGGCACAGATCTTGCCAGGCACTGAGGTGAGACTAATGTGAAACTGACTGGCTGGTAATTCCCTGGGTCTTCCTTTTTTTAGCTTTTTTAAAAGAGGATTATATTTCCCCTTTTCCTATTAAGGGGAACTTCACTGGACTGTCATTACTTCTCAAACATGATGGGTAGTGGCTTAGCCACTTCATCTATTAGTTCCCTCAGGACACAAGGAAGCATCTCCTCATCAGGTCCCATGGACTTGTGCACTTTCAGGTTCCTGAGATGTTCTCTAACCTGATCTTTTCGTGCAATGGGTGGTTCTTCATCCTCCCAGTCCCTGCCTTTGTCCTCTGTGACTTGGGCAGCATGGCTGGAGAACGGTGAAGACCAAGTTAAAAAAGTGGTTGAGTACACGAGCCTTTTCCATATCAAAGGTAACCAGGTGTTCTGTGTCGTTCCAGAGAGGGCCCATATTCCAAGAAAAATAAATTAAACTTGGAAAGAAGCAGCACAGCCAATGAAACAAAAAAGACTAGACTCCCCACTTTCTCTTATACTTTAAATAGAAATAGGTATTCACCAATGCAAGAGTGGTTCTATGGATGTTTTATAGTTTATATGGCTGTTTTACATAAAAATTTTATTAGTATCTTCCACAAGGTTTGAAGCGTAAGAAACAAGAATTTAAAGGTCTGTATTACTAGGATATGGAGACAGACATCTATCATGCTGCCACTGTACCCCACAGATATCTGGCATTTAGGAAAACTAAGCAGACTTGTGTCATACAAAAAGAGTCAAAGTACAGTACTAACATTTTCTTTCCGACTCAGTTATATCTCAGGTATGTATAGTTACAATATTTGTCGTTTTCTTTCATATAACTTCTCCCACAGAAAATCCAGAAATTATTGCCTCCCACAGAGGTTTAATTTACCTATAACACTTGGTGGTGGCACACATGGCAGATGTCTCCTGTATTGTATCCTACAAAATACGGGTAAGATGGCATAGTTTTTACTATCACAAATGGGTTTCACTTGGACTTCAAAAGCTAACACAGGCCTTTCTCAGGCCTGATTCATACTATACAACCTTGGGAAGAAACACTGAAGTGCAAATAATTAATGACACTATTTTTCAAATAAACTAAAAAAGTTGATTGCTATTACTTCTTTTTTTTAGCAGTTTGAGAAATGCCATCTTTATGGGGTTCCTCTCTGCTTTCTTTCCCTCTGTTCAGCTTTCCTATTTGTGCAATAAAAATTCAGTTAAAGTCTCATTATAGTTGTTTAGAGCTGAGCACCAGGGAACACACAATAAAAAGTGATATAACAGGGAATGGTGGCAAGCACAATAGGCTGTACTGTACTAACTTAAATTAGTCATTGAGTGAACTAATCACAAATTGTCAGTGTAGAACCCACCACAATGGAGGTTCAATAGAGAGTAAAAAAGGACTCTAGAAGAAAGAAACTCAAGGGTACTTTCTGCATTAGGACTATGTATCATGTATCTTCGTAGAGAAAAAAGAATGAGAAAGACAGCAAATAACTTCCAAATTCACTTTGCATAAGAGTGAAGGAAAATACGGCAACATCACACATTTCTAGTGAAGTTAACTGCTTGATGTATAAGTGCAATCCTTCAAATTCTTGCAGCACTAAAAGCTTTTTTTCCCTTATTGTTACTTTGCTACTTATTTTGACAGAAGTGAATTTATGAAGTATTGATGGTGTCCCAGACCAATTCCATAGGTATATATTTATCCTTCATGCATATTTCCAAAATATTCATCAATATACTACAAGTTAGACTATTGTTCAGCCAGACTCACTTCTGATAAATTTGAAATGAATATATTTCACTTACAACAGCAACAGAAAAATACGTAAAGAAACAGACAATAAAAATTACATGAAGTCACATACATTATACTGCATTTTCATTCTCAGAGTACAACTGGCTTTAAAGTACAAGGTGGATTAAAGCTATCAGAAATCAACAAGAATGAAATCGAAAGAATTTTTGGTGTGGAAGAACTTTGGAGCCATGCCATAGTAATTTTCCTAGGGAAAACCTTGTGCTAGGAAGCAAATGTGGAAGGCAAAAGGATTCACAGTGACTGTATGTTCCTTGATGTATGTACATCTTTTTTGCTCCTACCTTGTTTTAAAGGGAAGGGGGAGAAAGTAGATTTACCTTTGATACATGCTTCAAACCAAAACAAACCATATACATCACAGAACAAAACAATGCAGTGCAAGGAAAAGAAAAAAAAAAGTACAAATATGTAGAAAATCATGACAGAAAATTGTCAAGTACAAAGTTGGACAGATTTAAAAAAAACATATTACACAAAGAAATATTGTAAAGATACTAAAAGCAGGCTGCAATTAATCTTTTTGAATAGAAAGTATCACTGAAAATTTGTAAATTTTGGAAATATCTGATGTCTTATTCATACATTAATCAGAATACCTTATCAACATATGGATATTTCAAAGAGAGTTGTAAGTGTACTTATTGTGTGAAATATCAGAATCACAGGCCGATTGAAGCTGGAAAGGACCTTAACCTGGAGGTTATGTAGCCTGAAACTCCTGTTCAAAGCAGGGCAAAATAATGAACTCATGTTCAAAGAACCTTAAGGAAATAATTTTTGTCATATTAATGAATTTTAATCTTCTGGTTCATCTTGCTGTATTTTCCATAGTTAAGATGTTTTGAGTTAAGAATTTTGTTCCCATCCACTTTTGCTTTGCCCACAAGAGAAGGACCTCATGCTGGGGTTCTGCCATATGAATTTACATGACAATTAGACTCTCAAACTTTTCTGAAACAGGTTGTTGACTGCTAAACTTTTTACAAGAAAATAAGGGCCAATTTCTCTGCCAGGTGTTGTCATTATTTGAAAAAAACAGACTTATTAAAAGCTGCCTGCAAGTGGTAGCCAAGTTATTAATACCTGAGCATTGGCAGCAGACTTAGGAACACTGAAAATATGTTTTTAATCTCAAGAATTATTTCATACAATAGACTTCCTTCATTTTATGAATCAATGTCAAAAAAAGTTACTTTGAAGTTAAGAATAGTCAGATATTGTGAGATCATTTACATGTACGCTAGCATTTTTATTATTTTAAATGCACCTTAAGATGCACTTAGTAAAATGATTTTACCTCATTAATAAGCTTTTGTACTCTTCTGTATAAGCTGTTGTCTGTACAGATCTGAAGATCTGCAGATACTGTTAATGGTCTGTTTATAAACTGTTGATAAACTGTTGATGGTCAGATAGTGTTAAAAATTACAATGCCACATTTCTGTAATGCCAGGATGACTAAAATTTTGAAATTAGTAGACAAATAATACTGACATCTAATGAAAGTAGAACATTCAAGGAAATAAAATAGACTGTCTGATAGCTTCTGTCTATAAGCAAAAAGAAGGACTACCGACTCCCAAAGGTTGTGCTCTATGGTGAACTCGCCACTGGCTGCTGCAAGAGAGGAGCTCCAAAGAGGAGATACAAGGACTCCCTGATGCAATCCCTCAGCCTTGGCCATATTTATCATCACCATTGGTCTGCTCTGGCCTCCAATCGGGAGGCCTGGAGACACACAATCTTTAACACTGCTGCCTCTTTTGAGAACACGAGCAGGATCACTCTTGAGGAGAAGAGACAGTGCAGAAAGAATCGCGTCTTGTTGACATTACCAGGAGAGTCTTTCTGCTGTGCCTTTTGCAACCAGACTTGTCTGTCTCGCATTGGCCTTTTTAGCCACCAGCGCTCTTGTAGCAAGCATGGGTAGAGCCCTTCCCAAATCTTCGATCGTGAAGCCTAGCCATGATGATGATAAGCAAAAAGAATTGCTGATTTTGAGAAGTGAAAATTAAAATATATAAAACCCCCATTGTCCTTCCATCTGCTAAGAATTCTGTGCTTATAGAAGTATTAACCTACTCTGACATAAGGTAACTTGTTAAAAATATTATTTTTTCCTAAAGATTTTCTAGCTGCTCAGCACTTTTGTCATATTTTACATTCAACCATTGAACTCCACAGATTTTCAAAGTGGATCTTTATGCAGGATGCACAGCTCTTTAGACAGCCATAGAGGACTTGCACCAAAATCATAAGCAGTGCTTTCAACTTCTCTACTGGCTTGCAGAGAGCAGGTTCTGCCTCTGGCCAGTTGGTCCAATCTGAGACCAGACTCCCAATGTGTCAGTCAGCTGGTGCAAACCCAGTCACATTTTCTTCTGTTTTATCTGTAAGTAGCAGGCCCGCCGAGCAAACTAACTCATCAGCTTGGAGCTCCTCTGAAGTAAGTTGGTTGTTTCATGAGGAGTGGATGTCTAAGGTCCCAGAATAAGACAAAAAGGTAAATAAAATTTCAAAGATATAGTTGCATACTCACTCAAACCTTTTTTTCCTAACTGTAATGCAGGGCCAACAGCTGAGAGGATGGATGGATTTTTTTACTTTTTTTTTTTCTGGTAGGCACCCTTGACTTAGATATTTTTTAAAAACACTTGCATAATAACTAAAAAAGAAATGCTTAATTAATGAAGAAAATTATTTTAATGCTTACTTTAATGAAGAAAAATCAGCAAGAGATCCCCATTTCCCAAAACTGTGAACAATACTGGGTACAAAGCTTAAAGAAAAAAAAAAAAACCTCCCAGTTCGGGCTCACAGTGAGAATATGGAAAATACTTTATAGGTCTTATTAACAAATTTCTGAATCTTTTCATTCAAGCAATTACCATGATTAAGTACAGTTTTCCCATCTGATTTAATTAGCTGTAATCATACCAAACTATTGTAAATTGGGCATTCAAGGTATATGACACATCTTTTCAAACACGGATACAATTTGTTGTGAAAATGAGTAATAGTAGCATTCACTAGCCCAAGGCAATTACGATTATGAGAAGTGCCTGTTTGGTAAAAGATCGCAATGTGATGTCTTGCAGTTGCCTGAAATAGTCTTGTCACTGCACAAACTCTAAGAGTGAAAGCATATTCTTAACAACCATGATTTGGTAATTTAACTTCAGAACTAATTCCATGTGCTTCTGAATATTTTAACAGTGAAAATTTAGAATATATTCTTTTGATAGAAATTGCACATTAAACATTAAAACTGTTTTCTACTTTTTTGCTCGAGCATTTTATAGATTTACCTATAGGTCTATTGCCAAATAAAGTATTCCAGTTTTATGAAACAGCAATGCTTTGACCATGATGATTCCTTAATGCTATGTGAATTGCTGGAAATTTTTTTAATGACTCTTTCAAAATTACATTAATCCTCAAGTTTCTCCCCACTGTCTCTTCATTCATTCACTTGCATTTTGCTGGAGGCTACACACATATAGAGTCTTTGCCTTCAGCTGAAAGCTGGCAAGGATGTTTTCGATGCAGTTCACATTACATCAATCAAAGACCAGGGCTCTTTCTCCATTCAGCCACTGCGTATTAGTGACCTGGTTCCTGAAGCCAGGACTCTGCCAGAAAAGAGTTTTCTTGCCTGAATTCTACCCCACTAGATGTGTGCAGAGGATGTAACGTAATTAGTCACTTCAACATTTGCTGCCAGCAAGTTGTCAAGCATTATTTGGCGAGAGAGGAAAGGGAATAGTATAGAAATTGAGAGAAATTTTGAAGTAGATTATTGGGAAAATGAGTATTTTTTAAGCATCCTGTTCCTCAAGAAGAAAATGGAATGACAATGAAAACTAAGCTGGTTCCTGTTTGAAAAACATGCAGAAAATGAAAATGCATAAAGTTCCTGTTTCACATCATGAATTAACCACAGTAAACCCATCAAGTCTATCAAATATGAACAATCTATTTGTGGAGGAAAAAAAAAGATATAAAGAAAAAATGTTATCAAATTGATAAAGCATCCCTACTGAAGAATGGTCATTTGTAATAGGTTTTGCCAATGCTGTAGTAAACATGTAAAATTCTTAAGAAATTGTTACATTTCCTGGGCTTTTTCACTTTTGATCTATGAATAAAAAGCCAAATAATATGCATAATTTAAATACGTCATTACAAGCTGCTAGCATAAAGTGCTGTGACATAGGTGTTTCCTGAAAAAGTGTGGTTTCTCTCTTATTGACTTCATGTGGAGGTGAAAGATAAGACAGAGAGCTGTCCTTAAAGTAGGTATTTGGAATTACAAAATATTTTAACTACATATAAGCAGAAGAGAAGAAAGAGAATACAAGTAGAAAATTTACAGATCAAATAAAAAAATTTACAACTTACTGAGTTATAACTCTATTACCTTGAATAACCTATTACACAAATGGTGACCTGTGTCACTGTTTTAAGGACATTGTTTCACCTCCTACTTCATCTTTCTTTCCAAACATGTAACAAATGTGTTGAATACCACTTGCCTTCCTATGAAATTCTGCATCCTTTCAAATTTCTGTTTTGATGAAAATACTACATTTTTCTTTGGAAAAACAATTCATTACTATCTGAAAACATTTCTGTAGCTTAAAACCTAAATCTATCCAACATTTAATATTCTTTATCTTGTGGGTCACAGCAAACAGCAAAATATATAAAAAACATGGTATTTTAAAGTTTCACAGCTAGTGCTATATATGTCCCCTAAGAATTTTCACAGAAAGGAATAGGCTTTTTTAGCACCACAATCAAGCTAGGGATTTTGATTACATTTATATTTTCTCCAGTACAACCAAGCTGCCATTGAACTATTATAAATGTTTAATTAATTTTCTTTATGATCGAACTATTTATTGATTCACAGGTAGGTACATTGTAACTAATAATAATAGCCTTCTACTCCCCCCTGTACTTTCCTGCAAATAAAAATATAATCAGGAAAAGTATTCAATCTTCTTATAAAAATAATTGACAAGGATATCTGAATGTTTTATTACCTCAAAAAAAAAATCTTTTTCCACATGGTATATTCTTCTGCGTAAGAATCTGTAACATCTGTTTTCTTTAAAAAAAATAGACTCAGTTCATGTATTTGTATTTTGAAATTATTTATCTTGCTTAGACACCCAGAACAGTGATTAGTGTCAATGCACTTCTTGTTCATAAATATGTGTAGCAAGTATTATAGGGCTGTGTAAGCAAGAGCAAGTTTGTGAGAATACAGGAACACCAGAATAAAGCTACAGCAAGTTATTTATTCAAAATCATTATGTCATATCCAAACATCTGCTCTCACCTGGAATTGCTGCAAGTGGAGCTGATCAAAACTTTATTTATTGGAGTTAAAATCAGTTGCACTCTCTATATTTGCAGCTTTTCCTTAGTCATATTCATTTTGTTGAACTCAGTATTCACAGGAATGCACCTTAAGTTTTCATGTTTGTTTACTAATTCAAGTTAAGCAGTAATGGAAGATGTAGTTTCCCCGTCTTCATGAGGTAATTAATCTAAGCACAAAGAAATCCTCTCCAAACAAATTTTATGTACAACAAATATTATTAGATTAACCTCTCCTTATAAGTAGCCAAGTTATGAACTTGAACATGAGGCTGTCTTTCTTCTGTTGCTCAGAGAAGTCAGACAAAACTGCCACTCATGACTTTTGTCTTTTCTTCTTGGGTTAAAAAAAACAACAAAAAAACCAAAAAACCTTCAGACTAATAATGCTGTTTCTACCAATGAAATGCCAAAACTTATCAGAGTGTTGCTTATCAGTATTAAAACTTTGAACTTCATTTCATAGGTACTATGGATAGAAATGTCAAATGTAAACGTAAAAGTAAGTCAAAGCAACAAAACAACAAACAAGGAGATCAACATCCTGATGCACTTCCTGTTCCACATAATGCCCAAGTTTTATATTCACACTGACATTCACAGCAACAACAGTGATGGAAAATATCACCAGTACATACACAAACATCTTCCTGGGGCACATGTCCGATGTAGACAATTAGCCATGGATGCTTTCATCTGCTTAGTAATAACCATCTGGTTATATAATGGAAGATATTATATACGGCCAGATAATTAAAACCCAGAAAAACATATTTAAAACCCAAAATATACTAAGTAGATTGAGGCTCTGTTGCCTGAATTCAAGCCCTGTTTATCATTAAAGAGAACCTAACTGAAGGGATATCATAAATAATATTTTGGAACAAACCAAACCAAACCCAACCCAATTAGTACTTAGGCTGGTAGCACACTTTCCCTGGAGTGGTGGGGAAGCAAAGACCAGAAAGCATAGTAAGATATGTAGGCACACTCACCAGCTTCTAAATCAGACATTTTAGGGAAGGGTTGTCGCAAATGGGTGACTGGTAGGTTCTGAAAGATGGTTAAATATGAGTTCCAAAACTAATATGGTTTTCTATCGTCAGCCATTAATTTCAAAATTCAGTCACTACAGACATAGGAACTGTCCATCACAAGGCTTAGCAGGAAACTATGAAGATTTTTCCACTGCACAATATATATGAACATGCATATATGGGTATATATATGCATATGTACATATGTTCAAAACACATTTGCAAAGGTAGTCAACCCATTTTCTGAACAATCTCAGGATCAGAGAGATTTTGGAGCATTGGAAGAGCCTGGTTCAGTCCCAAGCAAGGGATACTCCAAAATTTTGACCTTGTGAAAGACACAAAGCCAATTTTTAAATGTGATTTTTTTTTTCCAAAAAAGATTATAGAATTAAGGTAGGGTTACCTAGCACAAGGCTGCTTCAGCTTGTTTCTTTACAAATTTTCCTCTATGCATCACCAGCCGTTGAAATAAATATGCTCCTAAAATGTAAGAGTTCCTTTAGAAGAAGAGAGTTTCTCTTTCTTGCAATTCTGAAATAACATATGATATGAATCAGAAGTAAACAAAGCAACAAAAGGAGTCAGACCTCTAACAGCCTGAAATCATAAATGCTGAAAGTAGTATGTGTTCTGATGCATTACAATGAATTTAACCGGGAATCTGAAAAAGGACATTCAAATATTAATCATTCTACTATTTAACTGAAGAGTGACTCAGCTGAAAGCACACTGTACCTCTGGTATAATCCTGAAATGACATGTCACTTGCCAAGTGCCTCTGATGTCTCCAGTTGCAGCTAAACTAATGGCAAGCCAATGGAATTGTTTTCTTCTCTACTGTCTAAACCACATCTAATTGTTATAAGAATGCCAGTGGCTAATAAACCTGACAGGAACACCTTAGACATTTAAATCTGGGGAGTTATTTGCAGTTGAGAACTAGAAACTCTTAGGCTAGGCTGCACTTTGCTTCCCCCAGGGCCAGGAGAGTAAGTCTCTAGAGTAGCAATCCGTTACAACAGCGTTTGGTCCCCACAAACTGACCCCATCACCCCATACAAACAGGAATTAAATATCTTCTGGGCTAAGGGAGTTTGTTCCAAGTTTTATAGCATCACAATATTCCAAACTGTTCACAGTTTAATAGATGTCTGGGGGCAGGATTGCAGGAGCTGTAGCTGTGGTGTCTGAGCTGAGCCCCACAGCCCTCTCTGCCCAGTGGCTGCAGTCTGCACATGTGATTGTGAAAAGGTCAGACACCTTTCCAGCTTTCAGCAGCTCTGCCTGAAGATGCTGGCCACACAGACTTGAAGTGTTCTGTTGACCAGGCTGAATTGTCAGTTCCTGTCTTAGGTAGAAGACTGACTTCTATTCTTAGTCATACTGTGTTAAACTTTTGAAAGGTTAAACAGATGAGATTGAGCAGTTTTAACTTGATGAGACATTCTTCAGATCATTATGTCCTCATCAAAAAGCTGGGAAGCATTATACTGTCATTCATTCATCAACAGGTTGGAATGAAGACAATAACAAATGCCCTGATTATGATTTCCTTGCCGCTTTCAAATTTGCTGCTTTATACTACACAGAGATCACATTCATATAATCGACTAATTAGTTGTAAGCAAACTTTGACCTTTGCTACAGATTATAAATTATTATAAATATATTTGTTAGCGAAATGTGTCTTTAATTCATATCTTTGGAGTGACTCAGAGTATCTAAAAGAAGAGTATTATGTTTTTATCAAGTTTACCATGGAGATTGAATTTCTACAATTGTAACATTACTATGTCCTATTTTAAAGACAGACTGACAACTATTGCCATGGTAACCAAGAAGATTCAGAAAGCTTATAAGAGTTATTATATGAGAATTTCAAAATAACAACTTTATAATTTCCTTTTTATTCCAAAAAGTCAGTCAGCTCTAAGTAGACAATTGGTTTAGATATGTATATATATTTATAAATATAATAAAACATGAAATTGTCCCGCAAAATTATATACACATATTTATTTCTAAAGTAGGTAGCTTGGTAAATTTTCCTTTGTAAGAAGTTTACATTTTGCAATAAAATTAGAAAAATTATTCTTTTGGTCCTATAGGAAGGTATTTGTAATTAACTCAAAGCCACAACCTACTACTAGTCACAAGTAGTTAATACTACATACATTATACTTGATATTTAACTTAAAAGTTCTGTTTGTTAGCAATTATGTCAGCAAGCTGTTGGGTTTTTTGTGTTATCAAATATTATTTAGGCATTAAGTATCAAACCAAATGGGATGAAGACGTATGCCTTTGCTGCAAATACTTGGATTTCCATCACTTTGCTGCTTAATGTGACTCCGGTTGTGAAGAAGACAACTTCAATAATTTGACGTAAAGTTGGTTAGCTCTATAAATAATAAGATTAACTATTTACATTTCCTATGGAAGCGGTTTCAGACTCTCAGCTATGATAAATAAAGGAATAGACTAGTTCCAACCCCTATTTAACTTCAGAGAATGTGTAAGCAACAGATATATTTTTAAAAATGTTTTTTTCCTCCGTGCATTGTTCTAATATATATTCTGGAATTCACAAAGCTAACCTTTTTATAAAATCAGCAAAGGAACATGTATTATTTATAAACCTGAGTATTTTAGCTAAAACCAACCTACCATTTGTTATCTACCATGCTTACATCTGTAATAATATATCCACTGCAAAGTATCTGAAACGCATTTTATGCATTATGTTTGTATCCCAAGTGACATTATCTATACTTACAAGTATATGTGCTTAAATGTGACATATTCAGGGCTATATTTCAATGTTGTAAGCATCAAGGCATAATAATTTATATTAAAGCCCAAAAGAATATTTTCAATAAGAATTTCAGTGTCATGCCACTGTTATAGATTTTCTTATCAAATACCCATGGAAAGCATTGTTATTATGCATGGGTAAACAAGGTGAATTGAAAAGCTTATGGAATTTCCCTTGAATGACCAACTAATGTTCCAAATACTTGAATAGGATTAAAAAAATAATTCCTCATATTTTCAGTTCTTCCTTGTTCCACTTCTCCTTGTTCCAGTCTAATGGGAAGTGAAGGGGAATTGGTTCTTCCAGTACTTCCACAGCCACGATGCAAAAGTGGTTGTTTAGAATAACATCCAATAAAACAACCAATATTTTAGACTTCTCTTAAATCAGAGCGATATCTGAACTCTGTGAAAAGCACCACAGTGATAATTTCTATACACACAATGACTTACAGCATACAGATGGATATGGCTATTTTACTTTCCTTTTTCTAAAGTCAACATTAATAGAAGTGTTAATATAGGGGAAAATCACTTAATGGCTTTGTTCCTGTACTTATAGTTCTTCATTCAGGTTAAAAATAAGAGCTGTTTCAATGACGTGGTTTGATGACTTTTTTGATAAACAGTTCAACACTCATGCCCTAAAATGATATGGTAAACAGTGTAATGAAACGCTGAAGTATTAAAAAAATTATGAGTCATTTAAAGAGTAATAAGTTGAAATGACACCATCATGTGTGGCAATTATATCTAGAGATTTCCTGCCTTATAAAAAACTATCACTGTGCAACATTAGGAGTCTAATATAAATAGGCTCCTTGTATATTCATTAACTATCATATATGCAACTGGAAGTGAGAAGCATTTAAAAATATGACCATCTACCATTTTCCGTTAGAAACCCACAGAGATTTCCTTCCAAGGTAGACATTGAGGATTTCTTGGCCTCATGACCTCCAAATAAAAATCTCCCAGATACCAAATCATGGTTGCCAATGAAATCTTGGACCACCTCAGAATACAGTTTTCCAGGGGCTATATTCATATTGGACAAGACACAGAGAACACTTTTTATTTTCTAAACTTGCCTGTCCATTTTTCTTGCACGCACCTGACTGTGCAAGAAGGCTCAGTGCTTAGTAGGGACACTCAATTATAATGTCAGTGCTTAGGACCTATTTTAGGTGTAGGAACACCTGAATCAGCTGCTTGAATCAGCTGTAGTCTGACAGAACTGTCAGTGCAAAGCTCAAAGTTGGTAAGGCGCCTTCTTCTCAACACCTCTGTGAAACAGAAATGAAACTCGGCCCTTAAGATTCATTCTTTCTCAGGTCATTCAAATAAAAGGTCCACATACAGGGTAACTCAAAAAGGCAGACACAGAAAAACAAGAGTTTAACAAAAGCAAAGAGCTTGTTTTAATCTGGGGAGCTGTTACAAATACACAGACAAACAAAAGGTAACTAACTTCAGAAATGGCTGGGTCCCAATAAAATACTTAAAGCTGTACTTTAAAATATGTTCTTAAGTCAATACATACTTATCTTATGCCAAAAAGCAAAACATCCCTGAGTGGCTCAACACACTCTCAATGTGTTCATGTAGTGTTGTTCTTTGTAAGTACTCTACTAATAACTTAATGATTCTGAAGTATTTTAAAGTGCTATAAAAGAGCCAATTACTAGTATAGTTATATTATTATGTTATGGAACACTTAAAATACACATGTATGCATGTTTTTCTTTGTTTAAAATTATCCAGTGGGTCAATTTTCTGGTTTGCAATGGAAAAATTACAGAAAGTTGAAGTCCCTCTGAAAATCAGTGAACCGGGTTCTGTTCTGATAACAAACCTAATGTTGCTTTCCCCAGGATATTTGTTGTAATAGGGATATTTGAAGGGGAATGATATCCTTCTCTACTGTGTCCTGTACAAGGCTGAAATCACTACTATATTTGAAATTGAAATTGTATAGTGTAATAATGCTTGTCCTAAGAGCAAAGATACATAGACCTATTTGAAGAGTAATATATTCAATAAGTCATACCATGTCTAACATGGGATTATAAACAACAGTTAAAGGAGGGCATTCTGGTTCTAAATGCTATCCTGCTAGAAGCAGTTTTCACACTTATGCTTCCAATCATCGTGGAAATATGAGTTATTAATTACTCTTCACTATAACTCTCAATATAACCACTGTCAACACACTGGTATCTTTTCTCTTAGCAAAATATCATTGCTATTAGACTCCTGAAAGCATGAAACCATCTTTGACCACAGGGTTTGTTATATCTGAACTGAGGTAAGATACTTGTAACTGAAGCATTTGAAAAATCAGATGTTTCATAGTTACTGGGATGCTACTGCCAAAGCTGCCTAATCCAGATCAGTGCACAGGGCTGTGTGTGTCTAGACACAATGTCCAGTGATGTATCAGTATCCAAGCCTCTGTCCAACCCAAAGAAAACAGGACCTTCTTTGACCGTCATCACTTGTACCAAACAATTGTAGTCAATAAAGCCCCTGTAACCATGCAACCAACTTTCTGTGTAGAGACCAGGCCACATAAATGTCCCAAATTTCTCACCCCTATATGAATTATATCAAAAGTTATGATCAGTATGAAATCAGATAACATTAATTTTTAGTTTTTCTTTAATTTTAACTCTAGGCAGAGTAAATGGCAAAACTTACTTTTGCTCTACTACTTTTTAATTTTCACCCTATTTTGAAACTGGTTCTACTCATGAGCATTGCCCATCAGAGTTTGAATGGACATTATTAATAGTAGAAACATCAGTCCTATACTTAGATTTTCATAAAGGTTATCAATCCACATTTCCTGCTGCTTGGAAGAAGCATCCTGCTTTGAAAAGCTTAAAAAATTGAAAAAATGGTGATAGTCAAAATCATGGTGTTTTGTACTCTTTATTTTACAACCCATTTTTAAGGAACTCTTCTAGTACAGCCACAGTAACTGGTGATTGCACAGTGCTGTTAGCATATCATCCACTAGTTCTGAATACCATGCAGCAGATTTGCAGTGTATCATCTGAAGTGATAAGGCTGAGATTTTTCCTTCTTTTTACTAGATCTTCGAGTTCCTATGTAAAACCAAATGGGTTCAAACAGAAGGAGAACCATAGGATTTTTCCACTGCTTGAACCACTTTGATTTTAATCCCTTAAACTGTTCACCAAATCTACAGAGAAAAAAGTCCAAAGTTAGCTTTTTCATAATGGAGGACCACTGGCATATTTGGCAGCCACCAAACTCTCAGGATGAGCACTTTGCAGCAACACTGCTTCTAATTCCTCTGGGTATTTTCATAATTTCTGGTCTTCTCATCCTGATCACAAGGAAATGAACTTGCACAGTGTCAAAGGACTTACTGTAAAGGACTCAGATATGTACTTTGAAACACATGCTAACTGCTGAGCAATCCTCTCTCCCTTTGGAAAGTTAGATGTAAAATCTTCCTTAAAAAGGGTCACTTGCTATAGGAAGAGTTCATTATTCTCCTCACAGACAAAACTAAAATTTTAAATATCACTTCAACAGTTTCTCTACTTTTTTTTGTTGTTGTTTTAATGGGTTTGAAGGCACACTTAAACTCCCTGCTGAAGTAGGAAACACGGACAGCTACAAAAACTATGAAAAGCTCAAATGCTGGCTTTCAACATCCAAATGAAATATGCATTATATTTCAATAAAGTTTTAATGCAGGACTGAATTTTTTACTGAAGAAGGGCATCTAACAATAAATATTCCCTACGCAGTTACAGGTGAAGAAGTTTTAATAGAGAATATGTTTGCCATTTCTTGTTTCCTACTTACTTGACCAAACACTCCCACCTTAGAAAAGTATTTTCTGAAAGTTTAGAAGAATGGCTACAGTTATATTTTTCCCATGCAATTTCTTCTTAATTAAGTGATGTGATGGCCCATGGAACAGCTGTTTTAAAGCATAGTATGTTCTTATGTGAAATGAACCAAATAACTCACTTCTGTGGGGTTTTTGATGTTTCCAGTGGCTAGTAAAAATAATTGTATACTATAGCTGCAATAATTATACAGCTGTGGTTTACATTGAAAAATAGTGCATTAGGAATAATTTTAATTGAATACTTTTGCTTAGTAAAGTGTTTTTGTTTTTTCACTAACATTTGCTTAATTGCTCAAAAATTAGTTGACATTTCATTTAGATATCATTGTGAATGATTTGGCACAATGATATATGAACTGCAACTAATAATTTGGAGGTAAAAGTTACAAATTTTACACAGCAGCATTGTCAGATCTTCTTTGTGTAAAAACAAATCTGGAAGTAGGATATATATCCCTAGCATATATCTCAAACCTCCTATGATAAATTAATACTTTGTTTCTTACAGCTTACAGTGACAGGAGTTTGTGTCATGAACTACCTTTTGTGTTTGCTAAAAGCCTACATAAATTGTAAGTATATGTCTCATAGAGGCAATTGCCTCCCATGACAAATTCTCAATAAATCAGACCAAGTATTTTTAGAATGCAGTATTCGTCTTGTAGAAGTTTTGTAGAAAATAAACAGTAATTTCTGAATTGCATTTCTAGCTCTGATGCACAAGAACTCTAAACAGATTTGGTACAGCTTTTCCTGTTTTACTTGGATTGGAGTTATTGATTCCAACTGTGAATTAATAGAGTCAGGAGACACAGGACAGCTACTTGTAAAGTTCAGCATGAGGGAGGTATTTCAGCAGTACTGGTGTCCCATTGGTTGTTCATCAGTGGCAGCTACTCTTGAGTAAATATAATTTGCAAGATCGTTAGAAAAGTAGCAGAAAGAAATTGTACACAGCAGTTTTACTGATAGAGGGAATAATGTTTCTGCCTGTGTGACAGATATAATGGCAATATTATTTTTGTCTGCCATTTGTGTCTGATTTAATTTCTTTTTTTACTCAGGAACTTGCTGAATGATGCTTGTTGTTTTGACTGCATCCCTTAAGCAAATATAGTGAATAGTTATTTAAGACAAATGTTTTTAAAATATTGACTTTAGAGTGGACAAATTTATTAATAAAAGTCTTACTAATACTGTTCTGGACAAGATTACCTTGTCAATGTTACCATTTTACTCACTGTGAATCAATGAAAAGAAAGGAAACAATAAATTTAAAACATAAGAGACTGTTGCTATTACCACAAAACCTAATGCTGCCTAAGCTGCATTAGTGAGTGGTGGAAAGATTAAAGATGAACAATAAGCCAACAGCAAAACACAGTGAGACGGCAGAAAAATTCTTTGGTTTTGAAGGACTCCTGCAACTGAATGCTCTCTGTGATATTCATGTAAAGGATATTCATTCATGCCATAGTTCTTAAGATTCAAATAGACCTTACAAATTTAAGCAGAGTTTAGGCATCCAGTTTTACTCTATGTATCACCTTATCGTTCTTGGACTGTGTTATAGTCTGTATTCAGACCTACAGTATAACTGAAGTACAGGAGATGAACCAGGGAAGGTGCAAGTCACAATTTTATTCAGCTAATGTGACACATTTTTTTACCTTTGTCTATGATGACCCCATGGGATTTTTACCATCTCATTTTATTTATTTATTTTTTATTTCTTATCTCTATGCCAATAAGAAAAGGAATGATCCTGCCTAGAACCAGCTATAATAGCAACAGAAAAATCTCTCAAGTGTTATGGTACGCTGGAAATTCAGCAGAAAGTAATCACAATGTATCTATATATTTGCGTGTATGTTACTTTGCCCCATTCAATTTTATTTTTAAATTTTATTTTGCTTTTTATAAAAAACCAAACATAACCCTACTTTAATTTTAATTTCTGAATTCACTCCAGTTTGACAAGTTATTACAGAAACTACATAATAGAATTTTATAAATGTTATTAGTTCTCTCTAGGTTTTTTTTTTTATCTGTAGCCTGTTCCTAAAATTCTCACCAGATGAAGTTTGGCTAGGGAATTCAGGGGAACAGAGTGACTAATTTCAAAAGTGGAAGTGATACACACACGTCACACTCACAGGTCTCTACTCTTGCTACAGCCAAACAATAAAATTTTATGCTAGCAATTGGTGGTGCTAGTGTGGCAAAAGTTTACCCCATAATAAGCTTATTTCCATAGTAATTTTTTCTAACTGTAGGTTTTTTTTTTTTGTCTAGATAAAACTATGCTGCAAGATTACCCAGCTTCTCTACCATAAAACAACCTCCAGCAAGTGTTGCAGGACATAATCTTTTGATAAGCTTTTCCAAAGAATGCTTAAAACCCAGATCCATTTCAAGTTGTATTACCACTTCATTAATAAATCTCATAGCCATGTTGAACTGTAATCAACTTCACTGTGATGTGCTGATTTTAAACAAAGCTAGTATTGTCTGCTTTCTCTGCTTCATCCCTGAAGTCAATTGCACTATCAGGATACCTAAGTGCACCTCACAGTTCATCACATCTTTCCATTCAGATTAAAGTAGTTGCAAAAGCTGAATGTGACCAGAATGGAAATGCATGATAAAAAATATGTAACTTACTGGTGTTTCTCTTCTACAGCTAATGAAGTTGTTACCAAGAAGTGCCATATTACACACACAACAGGTATTTTTGGCAGGATATTGGTTTCTGGGGTGTTTCAAAATTGTTTTATTTGAAATTTAAAGAGCCTACTTCAGTACGAAGAGGAGCAGGAGAAGCTGAAAGGAACCGTGGATAGAGAGAATCAAAGACTGAGAGGTCTCTTCCTGAGTCCACAGAACCTGCTAAACCCTGTTGAAGTACAGTTGGGGAAATGAAAGGAAAAATGTCAGATGGGGAGAGACAGAGAAGCTCTCCTACACAGTAAAGAGGGTGTACTTAATTTCTAACCAGTATAATTATTTAGCCAGTATTAACTCTTTCAGGGAAATAATGTGTGTGAAGTCCTAGGAACATAGGGAGTATATGAAAATGTATAAGAAAGGTTTGCTTTCAAACAAGATTATCTCACAACTTAAAATCCACCTGCTGCTGACAGATTATGGCATTCATCACATGGATCTGCACCTCACCACAGTTTGATAAACTGTGGAGAAAGAAAATGTAGTGGGAACTTTCTGTTCCAATGGGCTGACTGAAATCACAAGAGCTCATGTTCTCTGTTTCTGTAGATGTTGGAAGTTAAAGGAAATCTCCATCTGTACATTTCCAAAAGAATCAAGTTTAAACTACATTTACTTTTCTGAATGTAAGCATACACTATGGGACTGACAGCACCAGATACCTGGTTCTCCACTACAAATTAGCTCCTAAAAGTAGGCAAAATAGAAAGGTGTGTCATTGCACACCTTGAAACACAGTGGCGTTTTGGTTACCTTCTGTGTTGCATTTTGAAACCAGAAAAATCAGTGTGTGCTGAAAGCAGCAGTGTGATATGTCCAACCGGGGTACTTTGTTAAGGTATTGATGGAAACAGTGAGATAATGACTATGCAGCCTCCATAGCAGTATCAATGACTGTCCACATGCTAACTTGTATACTAATCATCAGTGAAGAAAGATGAATCCAGCTACAGTGCTGTAGCTTCTCTTTGTAATGACAATAAGCTATTAATTCGGTTTTAGATGAAAAACAAATTATACTGGTGTAAACTATCTGAGAAAATTAAAATAATCAAGCATAATATCAAGATTTGTATAAGTTTCAGTGAAACGAAAAAGCAAAAAAAATGCAATCCTTTTTTTTCTTTTACGAATCATATATATATGTATATATATATATGGGTTTATATGATTTGTTAGTATTTTTTTTTTGAAGAACCTGAGATGATCTGAATCTTGAATTTTGCAAGTACTTCAGTTAAACAAAAAATTCTTTTCCTCAGCAAAATTAGTCGAGTACCTTTGCATGGTCTATGATCTTACAGACAAAAGTAGTGTCTCTCTGTTTCCATTTACACAACAACTCATTCTATGTATGTTTGAAATGTTAATGCTATAAATATATATAAATATATATGTAATGCAATCACAGTGTATCACAAGATATAGCATATGAGGTTGACAGCTGCAGTACTTCCTTTTTGTAATGGCAAGGTGGATTAAACACATAATTATGATTATTGCATGAACAAATTTCTCAGAATCTTTACATTTATTTTTAAATTTTCTTAATTTTCCTTTCTGATGGTATCACTGCAAGACAGAATTTAGACATATCTCCATTCCTTCACACACTTTAGATTTTTTCCACTTAATCTAAGCAATAGATTTTCTAAATTTTCAAGTAGAATTCTACTAACAAGTGTTTTATGGTTTTCCCTATTAATTCATGAGCAGAACCATCCATGAAATGAAGATGATGGAGATGCTGTGCAGGCAAATATTTATATTGGTCATAAAGCAAGTGGCAGGTTAAGAAGGATTCCAGGATTCATGACAGAAACATCTGATGTGGGCTGGATAACAGGATCTCAAACTCTGTCATATTAATAACTAGACACCAGCTGTAACAGTGACTCTGCATCTGAGAGATAGTAAGACTAATTTTAGTTTAAATTGAAGCAAGTTTTCCCCCTCAATACTGGGGAAATTGCTGTTAACAAATACATTAATGTGTATTATAGAGCTAGATTGATAACTACAAAACATTTAAATATTTTGAGAATACCTAAATGACATTTAACAGCTTAAAAGCAATTAGGAGGTCTTCAGTCTTTGTATTTTATTGAAAAATATTAATTTTTTTGCAGCAACCATTCCCACACATATTTCTTTTAAATGCTTGATTTAATATTGGAATTCCTGATACATGATTTTAAAACAAACTCTGCCTCAATACAATTTTTTTCTTTAAATACAGTGTAAAACTACTGACTATATTTGCAATCCATATAAAGTGGAAACAAATGCTAAATCTTCTCTCAGAAGGCATTATGCTCTCAAGTGAATGAATGGATTTTTATGAACCATCTGGACATTAGTCAATTATTTTAAAATTACTCAAATGTGTGTTCATGTCATGGTTTAGGAATGCTGTTCTCCAATTTAGCAGTCTCATTAAAAATACCATGCCACCACTCTCTTCCCCTCACCCTCCTGCTGGAAGCACAACAGGCAAAGATCACAGGTTGAGATAAGAACAATTTACTGGAAACAGCAAAATAAGAAAACAAAAATGAAGAGTAACAGCAACAATATTGATAACAACGCTATAAAAGAGAAGCAGATTTACATGCAAAATGATCAACAAGCCTGACCAAGGTGACGCAAGACCAGCCAGCAGCACATCACTCTGCTCGCTCCATTGCTCTAGTGGAGCAACATTCTATGCTTGCTCCGCTGGACAAGTGACAGACAAAGTCCCTTTCCCCCACTCCCGGTAATGACATAAGGTGGTATCGAATAACACAATGTCTTGGCACTGCCGCCTCCTGCTGTTCTGGGCCAAAACCAGAACAGTTCAAAATTTCCTAAACACTTTATCTAAAAGACCTATTCCTATCTGTCAGAACTGATGGATTTAGACTTCTGTCTAAATGTAGAGTTACACTTTATTATTCAATAACAACAAATTTCCCGCTGAATGTGAAGAAAAATGCCATGTGCAAGAATAATGTACTTCTGTACTTACGCAATATGAAAGTGATGAAAGACATCAATTGTTTTGTTCTGCTTATAATCAGCTTCAAAGCTACAGATTTTCCATACTAGTACTTCATCACTCTCACTTGTTTTCTACCTAAAACATTCATTCAAACAGACACATCAGAACATGCATCTTGGGATGAATAAGAAGAGTGAAAAATGAAACAAAAGCTTCATGTTGGTGTTTTAAAATAAAGGAAATCCTTTCAGAACACTTAATCAGTATTAAGAATGATATGGAAATCGTAATACCTGTAAGTAATGAATTGATAAAAACAGCAAGATAAAAAGAATACTTCTCTTTCAGTACGTGCTGCAGATATGGAACACACCCAAGTACAGCAAATAATAACATCGATTTACATTTGCTTGAAAGAACTAATGAAAATTACGACCAAGGCACTGATATTGCCAACCTCTATTTCGCAATACAGTTCTATGTGTTTTGAGAAGGCCTGGAAAAAGGCCAGTAAAAATGATTGCACGTTCAGAGCCAGAGATAAACTGCAAAATCTTTGCAGTTATATAATTAAATGAGAAAGTTCCCTTTTATTAGACTAATTGATGGGCAACTTCAGTGTTTTTCACAATCTTACAGAGACTGAGATTATCGTGTGTGCTATAATCTCTAGATTTTAACAAATAAAACTGACAAACTCCTCTGTTCCTGTGGCATTCATAGGAAATCAATCTCTATAGCAATTGGGATGAACACTTTTCACTCATTTTCTCTGGCACAAGTAAATAAGGTATCAACTAAAGGTTTAAGGAACAAAAAATATAATTAAACCCAGAAGTTTTAAAAGATAATTATGGTTAAAAAAATTGAACAAAAATAATTTGTACTTTGGTACAGATAATTTATAATGAAAATACTGTAGTTCACTTAATAGGACTTAGAAAACATGAATGTTAAGAGTGGCAAGCTGATGCAACAAGAGAGCTGATGAACGAAGCTGGCATATTATGTGTCTTCAGTCATTAGGTCCTTTCAACTTTTTAATTTGTGCATGAACAAATGTCTTGATGCAGACTAGAGAGAACTAAATTAGAAGGAACAGAAAAAAAGTTAATTCTTTATGAAAATTATGTCCCAATCAATTAAGCCAAATCAAGATTGTCTGCTTTAATCACGGAGCCCCTTTTTTGGACCTGACTAAAATAAATTTAGTAGAATAGACAAAAAGAGAAAGCTACATGTAATCGAGCTAAAAGAAAAAAATAAAATGTATGTACAAGATAGATGATTTTTGCATTTAATAAAATAATATTTTAACCCAAATACTGCCAAAATTTGGACTGATTAATTAGATTCACGAGCTTTTCTTTGTTTCATTTCTAGTCATGATGGAAGTGTGTGGAAGTTATTATGTGCACTTGCACATAGCAATTTTCTTAAATGGAAAGCTGCAGTCTTAGAGGATAGATAGCTCTGCACTTTAAATAAAGATTATACTAAGATACATACACACACATACTACATGTATTACACTGTCACAATGCTGCAATGATTAAGAGGGTGGCAACTCATTTGCATATATTTCTGATTTCTTTGGTACAATCAAATATTCCTCTGTGGTATTGTCCTACACTGAAACACACCAAAACAGCATGAAAATGACAAGCAACAAGAAAGCATTGCCATTTGGATGATTTCTAACCTATAGTTTTCAGCATGTTTCACTCTTTGTTTACCAGACGTGAGTATTCACCAGACATTATTGGGTTTTGTCCTATCTTGTATACAATATGTGGTTTTTCTACCACAATTTCAGAACTTGGAAAAAACATATTTTGCATGAAAAAAGTGTTGATGTCTTTCAGCCTACATACACTACTACCAAAACTCAGTAGTACTAAACATTCCTATATTTAAATGGCACACTTTCTTCTTATAAGGTATTCAGCATGAAAACTCTGAGAGCTACAACAAAAAGTGGAGATTGCATTTACACACTGATACCATGCCAGCCTGCAAGAAAACTAAAATGGGATGGCAATACACATTCCAGCATGAAAAAGGCACAAAGCCGACAAAAAGAGGTAAAGAATAACTGAAAGACACAGTCATATGAAACTTTAATAAAATTAAAACCCTGAAACCAATTCTTCCTGTGCCTTCTCATGTTGAAAGATGATTGCAAGAGCAATACCTAGGATCAACCGAAATTATTTTGTCTAGAGCTCAAAATGTATACGACTGGCATTGGGATTTGAGTGATATAGATATTATAAGATTGCAGCTAATTATAGAGCCTGTACATAACACTATTCTGTGATACTGTCATGAACATAATTATAACACAAAAAATACCTCACATGAATAATATGAGGTTCCCACACTCCTTCAGAGTGTGTCCAGGGAGACAAAATTTCTGCCTTAACAGGGTGGTAAGATCACTATGTGTTATAGGACTCAACCATTTAGTTGATTCCTGTTGATTCATGTACAGGAAGAAATGTCACATTTGTTTACAACTTTTAATCTTTTTTTCCTTTGAAGCTGTGCAGTTGGAGAAGCTGTATCACAAAAGAAATATGGTAACAAAATGCAAATTAAAAATATAAATTAAATGCAAAAACCAAACAATGCATTTTAAGTGGAATAACTACAGCAATAATAAATTCAGACCATCTAAGTAAATGTCCTATAAGAAAGGTTTCAGTTGCTTGTTGATTGGGTTGGGTTTTTTCCTTGCTTTAACTTGACAAGTATTGATAAAGTCTCAGACCTTATTTATAATTAGATTGATTTCTCCCATTCAGTAGTTGGATTTTGGACTCATCCCTTAGAGTTATCTTCCTGTATTTATACTTTTTCAACCTATCTCGTTTTTTGCAGCTGGAGTAACACAGATTAAATTAGACATGCCCTGGGCATAAGAATTCTCCTGACAATTTTCTCAATCCAGTTTCTCATGGGCAGATCCCTAAGTTACTATGTTTAAGCATGCTTCGGTACTATACATTTTGAAGTGTTTCAGTAGAGACAAGTCTAAAGTGGTATGAAAACAGGATTGTCATTCAGTAATATCTGGAACATGTCTGCTTGTCTTTTTCAGGACTGTGATCCCAGGACACAAAATTTAAAGGTGCTCACCCCTAACTAATCAGACCAAAATAAATAGGAACAGAATATTTTTTTCAATTTCATGCTGTAGTCTTTAAAATAAAATTGTTTGTACACAATACAAAAGTTATGGAAAACTGAACCAGAGTATTTGTCTGCCAGAAATGTGAAGGAATGACATAAATGAAAGACTATTTAACACGTGAAGAACTGCATATAACTTATATGGATTTAATTTCTCCATTTCAAATTTTATACTTATCAAACATCTGCAGTGCACAAACACTAAAATGAATCTTTTTCAATGTAACTGCTGGGTGATTCTCTCTTAAATAATAATTTATTTGGAAACATATGAAAAGTAAGTAGGATTTAAGGGAGTATACACAAAATGTTCCAAACAAAGATTTCTGGATAATCAAAGATAATAGAAATGTTACTAAAGGATTTTTACACTACGAATAAGTGGAATTTTTCCAATACATAAATGTCACACAATTTTTTACAAGAACTGTAATTTTTCAAGTTCTAGTCTAATTTATCTTGTTATAATTATACACTGTTCTTGTAAATAACAGTCATTAAATTCTCCTACAAGATAGCAATGTTGTTATGTCTTCAATAAAAGCCCACAAATACCTTCAAACACTTTGATTTTATGGATCTTGCTGAAAAGTTAGTTACATACCTGTAGATAACCATGGCAACAACGAACATGTTTATCTAGCCAGCAGGTTGGAAGTTAGAATACTGTCTTCAATAGAGAAAACTTTATTCCTAAGCCACTAGCTTAGTGTTTCATGGGAATAAACTCATTAGGAAAAGGTTTATATTGAAATGAGAACAACATCTAAACATGCACTAAAAAATAAAAATTCCCAAACACCTAATTGTTTAAGGTGTTAAAAAAAAAATGCAAACTATCTAATATTGTTCTTCCAGGAAGTAAAGCTAAAGCACAAAGTAGAAAAAAATGTACAATGTTATATTTACAGTTCAGAGCTTTCAGAAATTAACTTTAAAAGACTGTCAGTGTTTCTGTCCCTCAGTCTTCCAGTTTCCTTGTGGTAAATATAGTGGAATGAATGGCTCATCTATCCTTCAGAGTAAATGTGAATGGTTGTGACACAGTTGCAGTTAAAGACTATTTTAAAAGGACACAAAACAGCATTTTATGCAGTCGAAAGACAGCAATAAAATAGATGCTGGTTTGCTAAAGTCATTTTACTGTACTTAGAGTAAAACATGATCATACCATACACAATTTACAAAATTCCTACAACAAGTTTATTAGTTTAGCAAGTATTTTCCCAGATCACTTGTCTGTACAATGTTTTGTTTTGTTTTTTTTTTAATTTAATCTCGTTGAGCAAATACATTTTCTAGGGAAAAAAAGTTAAAAAATAAGAAACCCCACCAAACTAATCTCAGACAGTACAAGATGTACAAGATCTACAAAAATAATTTCCACACTCTAAACTTAATCATAGACATATTTAAAGATAGTCACAATTACAGGCATAATTTTAGCTCCATAAATGTCACTGAAATTAATTAAAAAATGGGAGTATCTTAATTAAATTTATGCAAGCATCAAATTATTTTTCTGTGGTGCAAATCACAGCTCTGAACTTAATGATTGCAACTGGGATAAAAAAAGAAAAATTTGAAAATCCAAAATCTTCTGTTTTCATAGCAAAACATAGTTCATCCATGTCATAATAAACAGTATTTTATGATCAGAATGACCATAAATTTAAGAAAGGTAAAAAATAATAACAGTATATTCAGTTACATAAATCAATACAATTAAAAAAGAAACTAGAAAATAAACAATACCCAAATTATATTTATTTTATTTTTTCTATTAAGAAGATTGTACAGTGTAGTAGGATTTTTAGTATGATACTACTTGAAGTTATTAAAAAGAAAATTTTTTTTCATTTAATAAATGTGATAGCAGCCATAAAACTAATACTAAAGTATTTAGAAGCCCTATTCAAGGCAACAAGATTTAGCCTTACATAATTAAGCCCAAGAAGGCATTTGATGATGTCTCTGCCATCCAGAAGGACCCGGACATCTCAAAAAGTGGGTCGATGGGAACCTCATTGAATCTAACAAGTGGGAGATGCTGCACCTGGGTCAGCACCACTCCCAATATCAATCCAGGCTGGGGCATGAACAGATCACGAGCAGCCCCACCAAGAAGGACTTGGGGGTGCTGGTAGATGAGAGGCTGGACGTGACCCAGCCATGTGAACCCACAGCCCAGAAATCAGCCATGTCCTGGGCTGCATCCAAAGCAGTGTGGGCAGCAGGGTGAGGGAGGGGATTCTGCCCCTCTACTCTGGTGAGACCCCACCTGGAGAACTGCATCCAGCTCTGGAGTCCTCAGCATGGGAAGGACACTGATCTGTTGGAAGGAGTGCAGAGGAAGCCACCAGGATGATTAGAGGGACAGAGCACCACTCCTACAAGCAAAGGCTGAGACAATTGGAATTGTTAAGCCTGGAGAAGAGAAAGCTTAGGGCAACCTAAGTGTGGCTTTATTGTACCCAAAGGGAGCCTACAAGATGGAGAGGTAGTATTTACAAGAGCATGGATTGACAGAACAAGGGGGAATGTCTTCAAACTGAAAGAGAATAGGTTTAGATTAGGAAGAAATCCTTTACTGTGAGGGTGGTGAGGCACTGGAACAGTTTGTCCACAGAAGTTGTAGATGCCCCATCCCTGGAAGTGTTCAAGGGCTGGGTAGATGGAGCTCTGAGCAAACTGGTCTAGTGAAAGGTGTCCCTGCTCATGGCAAGGGAATTAGATGATCTTTAAGGTTCCTTCCAGCCCAAGCCATTCTGTGATTCTATGTTTTCAGTACTCTAAACTTACAACTTGCCTTTAATTTCGAGGTGTGTAAAAAGTTGTGGTAAAATAACTTGGGTGTTATGGCTAGTCCTTAGATTTTTGTCAATCCTTTAAAATTGAAATTACAGAAATGAAACTGGCCCTCAGTAGTTTATAACCTTCTGTGATGAATAACATGTAGACAGCTGTGATGATTCCATGTATTTCAAGAACTTCCATAATTTTTTGATGAAGTAGCATCCATATGATGGGTCTTCCATAGTTAGTTGTTATTACTCCAGTAAAATCTTGGAGAATAATAACAATCACTTGATCAAAAGCAGTGACATTTATTCCTTCTAAAGTGTTGAACTGGAATGGAATCTGAATAAGAGTGAATTAAACAATAAACTAGTAAGTTATTATGCAAATATGAAGAAAGATTGTTTTGGCTATTTTTTTTAAGGCCCATCCTCCTTTTGAACAGTTGTCAGAAGTAGTGTTAGACATTGTGATGCACATTTTGGCATCTGTGAATATCTATCTCTTATCAGTTTTGCGTGATAAAACTGCTTGAAAAATGTTCTCATGTTGAAGGTTTTTTATCAAAGCCTACTGACACAAACATGACAAAGCAGACATGATAATACAACTCAGTGTTGTGGCTGAGTCTATGGATAACCAGAGTGCCACTGTGAGCAGAGCTGCTCCAATGCAGGTTTCAAATACAAGTAAGAAGATTCAGCTATTCCAAATCCAAACCTCCCAGCTCCTCAATGGGCTATACACTCCAATTCATATTCCCCAAACTCAAATACATTTATGGCACCCAATTACCAATTCTCCGAACCCAAGACTTCTTTCAGATCCTCCCAAAGATAGCATTTATCAGCATTACCTTCTGCACCTTAAGGGAGAG
Organism: Lophotriccus pileatus; assembly: GCA_035583135.1. NCBI lineage: Eukaryota > Metazoa > Chordata > Aves > Passeriformes > Tyrannidae > Lophotriccus > Lophotriccus pileatus. The sequence continues at coordinate 104,885,598 of JAWWES010000001.1, read as the reverse complement.
AGATAACTTTTTACACACAACACTGCTAATCTTCAGGATCTGAAACACTGACCTGATAGATTATCGTGATTTCTCCCTGATATAGATGAAAGAAGTCACTGGAACATATTCTCATTCCTATACATAATTGGAAGAAACTGGGAAAGGAGTGAGAAAAAGATACCAATTTCATACAGATATACTGATGAAAGAGGGAAGAACAGTGGAGACAGAGCTGTGGTAGTACTGGCTCATCGTTTCCTTCCTGAAGTGTCCTTCTTTCACAGATCATTTGTTTTAAATAGAGAACAGGTTATCAAAGACTTACTAAGGATAAACAGCAATCACTGTTTTGACAAAACCCAAAAGCTCTGATAATACTTTGGTAAAATTACTCATTACTCACTGCTCTTTCATTTCTTCAAAGAAAAAAACTAAAGGTTTTTGTTGTTGTTGTTGGGAATATTTCCATTTTGAGCAGGTTCATACCCTTAAGAATAATTCTACTCAAAGGGCTATACTGAGTTCTGTTCACATTTTTTCCCAGTAGTAAAAAACAACTAATCTACAAAGAATTATCCCATGAAAAGAAGGATCTACAGGGGGACGATTCCTCTGCTAAGTATAAGATATCTACAACCCTGATTCAAGAAAAACATGGCAAATCTCAAAATGATGTGTACATTTACATATTTACAGTAGACTAAAAAGATTTGGACTTTGTCCAGCAATCGAAAAAACTGTGAAGTTTCCCCTTGTTTAGCAGAGATTGGTACAGCTCAAGCCTAATGGAATGATCTTTCCTAGATAAATGAAAATGTGAAAATAACAAGAGGTGAACAGGAAAAAAAATAAAATTTCGTATCAAACCCAAATCAGAAAAAGAATAAGCAGCTCTTTTATGGTGCTGCATGAACGGGAAACACTCCTATGGTCTGCTCTCCAAGCACAGAGCAGGGAGAAGGCTACACCTGTTTATGTTCCCTGACGTTAAAGAGGATCAAAAGAAGGGCATGAGGCATCTGTGAAAGCATACGGAGTTGGCAGGAGGGTAGCAGTAAACCACCACTTATCTCTGCAAGGCTGAAAGGCAGGAAATAAATTACCATTTGTGGGGCATCACATACAGCACCAAAAGCTGGGGACAGGTGGGACTGGGAAGACAGTGGAGGGGTAGGATACCCTCAGGGGGTCAAAACCACTGTGAGATGCTGTGAAAGAGAAGTTCAGGTGGGATATAGGGATGAAGGGGAGAGAACAGGCAACCTCAGAAATGGAAAAGGACAAAGTAGAGATAAGTCTAAAAATTATAGTTCTGGTATGTAAACAGGTTTAGCACTGCCTGAAGGGTTTGTACAAGCCCTAGCTAAAGATGATTAAACAGTCTGTCAACACCAGGTAGTCACCATCATTTTCTCTACACTGTATTTCAGTGCAGAGCTCTCATTACAACACTTTTAGCCCACCAGATTCAGAAAATGGGTGAATAGTTCATATTTAAAACAGAATCAGATACTGTTACCATATGACCAGAGAGCTTCACAACTCAGTATTCCCTAATCTCACACATGAGGTATGAAATTCTCATTTTGTAGGTAAAGACTGAGAACCAGAAAGTTTAATTCCATAATCCTGTACCCGAAGTGCTATGGGAACCATTTGGTAATAGTGGAAAGTGAGATGTGTCACACATCTTGGCTAGTGTCCTAACAAAGCCTTCAGAACAAATGCAGCACAAATTCAGTTAAGCACCCACTAACATACTTGTGTTTTTTCCTCCATGCTGTAAAGATATACACTGTACTTTCTTCATTTAAGTCATAATTTAATGAAAAGTATCTGTAAATGCAAATCTTAAATGGAAATTTGTCAAGTAAATTTTGAGGGAAGAAAAGGAAAAAAAAAAAGGAAAAATAAATATGTACTCTCATAGTATTGGCTTGCACTTAAGTTTCTTGTTTGTGTGTCAGGAAAAAATCAGTAACTAGGAATTTTTTGACAACACGTTTTATAATGAAACCCTTGTTGGAAAACACTTTTCCTATCAAATGTCTGGTATTGAGTTCTGCAGCCAGAAACAAGCACAAATTTGGCATTAATCAGTGATATCAGACAAGCTGTTTGGACAGCCAGTAGATTTTATCAGGAGATGATTTAAAAAAAAAATAAAATAAACCCAAACACAAAAAAAAAACCCCCACACTACAAACTAACTGAAAAATTCTCTGAGGATGCTCTCCAGAATTCATTATCATGTTCTTCTGTCATAGACATGGGCAGAAAGGATCTGTGCCAGAAAAGGTTATATACTTTCCTCCAGCCACAAGGCTGTGTGCATACAGACCTCTGTACCTATGCAGCTCACGGAACTGCTGCAAAGGAAAGGTGGACTGGGGATACAAAGTGACATCAGCAGGCAGACTAGGATGACAGAAGGAAAAGGATCTTGCTGTCACATTGAATCAGGATTAAACTGTGGCATATGGTAACTGCACATGAGATGTTATACCCTTTTGGCATGGATCCTGGATACAGAAGTGGAGAGTCTGTGTTTAGTTATTAGTCCCTGCTCTGTATCAGGGTAAGAAAGCTGGGTTGGAAAATAACGTCTAGCAGAAGTTGTAGTATTGAAATATACTTTTTAAATCACTTGTCAGAAAAACCTAAAGAACCCTTTTAAAAGAAAATGTCGACTTCCTTTATATTTCAACTGAGAATAATTTTACTATTGGATTCTCCCAGCCATCCCACCTCATTAAATCTTGAAAAGGGGAAGGAAGAAAGTCATCTTTTGCTCTGCTTTCCCCCGGGGAGTGTCCATACCAACACAGCATTTGCAGGCAGAGCATCACTGCACATGAGATGCCTGAAATTAGGCACAGCTGGGTGGCTGAAGCCAGCTTTCAAGGGGTGGCTGGCAGAGCAGGTCTCAAGCTAAGGCAAGAAAGAGCAAGTGAGATGAGATGTGAGCTAAGCCAAGGTTTCACTGGAAAGCCTGGCTTCTCCATCTGCCCTTCAGCTTAACTGCAGCTCTTCTTTCATGTTCAGTTCACTAGTTATGGACATTCCTTTAAGAAGTCCAGTCATTTTAGTGGCACTAAGTTTCTAGCAAGCTTATCTTACTTCCTAGTCAAGACTCACATTAACAAAGTAATTTATTTTAAAAATAAACAAATACCACCCCCCCTCGAATTAAAGTTAACAAAAAAGTCTTGGTAATGTAAAATGTCTGAAGCTAAAAGAAATTAAAAATGTAGACAATAAGAATATAATTAGTATTATGCAACATTATGCAAGGTTTCTGGTTTTGATCATTAGCATTTCTACAGCCCAGGAATAGTGAGGATAATGGGGTGCTTCTCTCCAACTACAATCATAAGGTATGGAAATTAGAGAAATCTGTACAGAGTCTGAAATCTGAAACTATAAATAATAATGAAAGTCCTTTTGTACCCTGAAACTAAGTAATAACATATGCACTTTTTCCTGAGATAAAAAAGCAGTGTCCAGCTCTACATCAAGTGTCCTGCTGCTGGTGTGTAACACACTCTCCAGCTCCCAGTCGTATTCTGACCATGGAAAAAGCATTTTGCTGCCCAAGGGTCTGAGGTTTTATATGGCAATGATATCTAGTTCATATTTTCTGCCCCACATTTTTTTTTTCCTGTGAATGTCATTTGAACTAAGGGTCCCACCATTACAAGAAGACAGACACAAAAGCATGGAGCCCCAAGGTAGTACTGAACATGCTGTAAATAACATTCCAAAGGTGCTACTGAACCCTCTGCTTTATTCTTGGAGGTGGGATGACTCAAGAGCAGGGTAAGAGCAAGGAAGCAGCACTTGTGGCTCAGTGGTAGGAATTTTAATAGAACCTTAGGTTGGAGACCTTGAAAAGAACAATCTTTCAGATGCACAATGTATTTTTTCTATTTCTTTTATAGCAGTTCCAATAGCTGTTTTTCCAGAACTGTTATATACCATTCATTTTAAAACACCTTTTCGTTCCTGAAGTGAATTATTTGCTATAAAAGACTTTGTAATGGAATTTTTGGATCCCTCTGTAAGAAATAAGGCAAACATATTACTGTATTCAAGACATATAAAATTTAATTCTCACTGGAAATGAAGAGTGACTTCATTTGTGTATTAATAAAATTTTCCTGTGAACAGCAGCAGAAATGTAATGGTTTGTCACCAAGATTCTTAGGCAACTTATTTTAAAAATACTATCTTAGCAAATAAACTGGAGATTACCAGTGTATTTTGAAAAAAAAATAAAATTAAGAGCACATTTATGTTTAAAAAGTGATAAATTCCTCTTTTAAGACAACAGTAAAAGAAAATAAGGGGATTCTAAACCAGTGACATAAATGGGTTTTCTTCTCTATTTTTATCTTAAAAGAGGTAGAATAAAAATATTCCCTTAACACTAAGATTCTAATGGTGGGGCTTTTTTTGAGACATTTTTGGGGAAAACCCCTAGTTGGACATAGATAGTATAAGGATGGAAAAGTTGCATATCACTGAATACACTTTTTACTTTTTTATGTTCTAATGTCTAGTAAATGCTTGTAAATTCAAATAAACATGATACTTGGTCATCTGACATTATTTCTTATTATCTGCATTTTTAATATTGGCTCAATTCATATTTATTTCATAGGACCCAGCTCACTTTTACCGTACTAAGATATCATCTGAGAAACTTATACACAATAATTGGAAGTAATTTTTCAAAGCATAAAATGAGCTTCAATAAATAACCTCCAAAGAGCACTTGAGAAAATAACCCATTATGCTCAAACCTTTTGCACAGCTTTGCGTTTGGACAATGGCAGAAGGGATTCCCACATTACCCTCAGGAGCCTCAGACTTTTTTGTTGAAGGGCCATCTCTAAATATAAGAATATATATGTGCTCAGAAAAAAAACATCTAGTGCAACAGGACAGAATATGAGATACAAACTGTGCATGGGATTAGCAAACCATGTGGCAGCTTGCCCACTGGGAGCCCTGGGGAAACCATTTACCTCATTCCAAATGTTGCTAATTCGTTTCTGCAAAGGTTCCTCAAACTAATTGGTGTGTGGGCATTCCGGGCATTCTGATTGCAAATGTACTTGTTAGCAAACCTGCACTTTAAGAGTTTCTCTTTAAATAAAACATCTTCTATTTCTCTCAAAATAGAACATCTAATTTGTCCAATTTTTATAACCTTGGTTGAAAGAGATCATGTCATCAGTGAAGGGAATGCAAAGAGTCAGTGAAATAATGAGATAATCCACAAAACCTTGTAAGGATTACAAGACAAGAAAACCTCTGAAATATTTCTAGTGAATGACTGTGGCTCTAAAGGACAAGATGTGTTTTAGAACAATGTCAGCTGCAAATAAAACATAAAGTAAGAGCAAATATTTATGTATATATTTATATGTAAGTGATACATAACTATATGCATACGTAATTACATAGATAACTAGGAGCTCCATTCTGACATCCGAAGTCCCCTTAATATTTTTTTTCTGATTTTCCTCTCATCATAACTTATATTATTGGAATCTGACATATTAAGCATATACCTGGAATAAAATAATCAAATGCATTCCATTTTAGGTGTCATAGCTTTAGTTTATGTTTCCATATTTACACTCTTAAAAGAGATATACATGTTTCAATAGTAAGATTTTTGAAAAGTACAGGAAATAATGGGATTTGAGGAAAAAAAACACAGTGGAGTTGCTGTAACTGAACATCTTTAAGTGAAAATTGCAGATGGTGTAGATGAAATGGAAGTTTTCATTATTATTTTATTTTTAATTATTCCTTCCTCTGCCTTCCCTTTTCAAATCACGGAGTGTTTGGATACCAACAATTTATTTCACAAGTTTGGACTCTGTGGTAACATTTAGGTTGCATCTTCTAAATTTATGGCCTAAAACCCACCAGGATATTCTGGAAATACTTAATCTAAAAATACTGTTAATTTGCTATGGAAAATTCATAAAATATTAAAAATTATAACAGTTATAACAGTGCTAATAGAAGGAAGGTTTTGCACCTAATTTCTAGTTTAATATGGAATGAAATAAAGATAGTGATTTTGAATATATTACAGATGAAGCAAATTTAACTAAAGATACTAAAAGAATTTGAAGTTTTGTTTTAGTTTGACCTTTCTCTTTTCTGTCTTCGTGGCATTATCTTCGTGAGTAAAATAATTCACAGAAGTTCAGGAAGATTACTTTTGTGCAACAAGGATTTAATCATGTAATTTTTCTGAATTGTAACTCAGTTAAAAAAGATATATAGCATAGAGAAACAGAAGGAAGACAGAATGAAAGAGAAAATTAATCTTTTCTGTGAAGGCCATGTACAACATTAGAATAAATACAAAAAGTAAGGATTTGCTGCAATAGTAATTCCTATTACTGGCCTGACAAGCATTTAGAAAGGTCAGAATATTTCTGTATACCATCCAAATTTTCCTCTGCTGATACAAAAGATGAAAATATTATTTGGCATGTTGTTTTCTCAAAGCTAAGATTTGCAACCATTTTGAATTATTTAGAATAGCATATATTGTCTGAGGCATCACAGGATATCCTCACTGAGCCTAGTACTTTCAAAGCTGAGCACAAAAGTGGCCATTTTTTATTTGTTTGTTTGGGGTTTTTGTTTGTTTTAGTTGTTTGTTTGGGTTTTAATTTATTTATATTTTTGATAGTTTTTAGCATAACAAAGCATGCCCCAGCTATGTGTGGTTTTTCCCACAGTGCGGAAGGGACAGAAGTGTGATTTGGAAAGTGGTGGAACGAGCAGAAGGTAGGAGGCTTCAGTGATCGAGCAGTCTAAAAATGGCTTTGTAGAACTCACTACAGATATCGAAAAATGTCTTCTGAATTAAGTGCAGAGATACAAAGAGGTTTAACTGAGCTGGAAACAGTTTGTCTTTGCCAGAATATACAAACAGAAATTCCTGAAGGTGCATGGCTTTGTCCTTAGATGCCTAAATATGTTAAAAATGCAATTCCAGCAGACTATTCCAGGACATTTGTCAGAAAGCTTGTGGCAGACCATGGCACTGGGCCCAAACCCTTCACACAGCTTTGTGACCTCTGTCTAACAGACTGAAATTCTTCTCAAAGTCATAGGATTTGTACATTTTATCAAAACTCTTGAAGAAGGTAACATTTAGCGATCTAGACATATGTGTCTTCACAGCCATATAAATATAGCTGTCTATGAGCAAATATAGAATATTCTTCATATTCAGACTCTTGATTGACTACATGAATCAGTGCTAAAAATAACCACTGCAACTGACAGACCGAATGTGACAAAGATTAGCCATCATAATGTGTTAAACATATTTTAAAGTTCCCACTGACATGTATGATTCAGCTGCTTTGATATGCACATTTTGCTGAAACAGCACAATTATTTATCTTCAGAAAAGTGTACAATTGAAAGAGCAAAGTTTGCTTTTGATCACCACTTTGAAATCTTCATTAGCACAATTTTATTCAGAACTGCAGCTGCTTCTCTTTGGCGGTGGAAACTAATCAATCAAACTGCAAACTTGCTTCTGAAAGACTACAAAGCAGCAGCCAAGTATCAGTGTATTTTTGGTATGGCTTTAAACCACACTAATAAGGAACAGAATATGTAATTCTCTTTATACTAAATACACTATTCACAGCAATGACAGTTAATTAGCAAGTAAAACACAAAAGTAAATATTTGGCAAGATTACAACTTTTAAGAAAAGGAGGGTAAATGAACTACTGGGGCAAGTAACAGATGTTTCCATAATGTGTACCTGACAGGGGGGCTTTTTAAATGAGGTCAGTGAAAAATTCTTTAAATTATATTTTTATTTTAACTCAGGTTAGAAGGGATTAGTAACTTGCCCCCTGTGATAACCTACAATTTATTAACTGGAATCTGCACTATAGTTGTTGGGTTTTATCTCTAGACTGCCTCAGGCTACAGGTATAATTGAGACTGCAAAAAGAGCAGAATTAACTGAAAGGAAGTTGTGAAGAAATTTGTCTGGTTTTCCATCAGCAAATGCACTGTCATGGCCAAAAATTCTAATGTGAACTTTGGCTGGACCATGTTACCTTCCATCGCTTATAAGGAAGATGATAATCTTTATAAAACCGAGTTGAGGATTTATGACTATAGAGCAAGCAGAAAATTGTATTTTGCATAGCCCTTTGCATGAAAATGTTATATAATCTCAATTAGTTCAATAGAACAGTGCAGATGTCAACCTTGGTTATATATTAATTGGTTAAAATACTTATGGGACTGCTACAGATGTCTCTTTAAAGCCATGTGGTACACAGTGGAAACATACTCCATGCTAGATGAGGTGGGACTGGAAGTGAAGACACACCTGGTGATGTGTCAGTAAAGACATATGCTGCATCCCCAGAAAAGGAAATTATAAATCATTCAGGGGGGAAAGTATGACAATTTTTGAATAATTAAGAGGGGCAGAATTAACTTGCTTAGTCGGAGTTCACCTAACTCTTCTACAGCACTCAAAAACGACTGCTTTTTAGAAGGGTAAGCATAGCCACAAAGGCAACTTGGTTTGATACAGATCCCAAGCTGCACCAAGCTGTACATAGAACAAGCTTTCAAGGGCCTGCCAGGTGCCCCTCAATCACCCAGGGCCCTGCAGTGACAAAGGCCAGCATGGTTTAGCCTGATTCTATGATGTCTTGCTTGGGATGCCACTGCATTACAGCTACCCATTTCATTTGGGCATCTCAGCCCTGTGACTTCATAAAGCCAAATTTGGAGCAGTGAAAAACAGCACAAGGGAGGAAATTTTGCAATGCTAACAAAGTATCAAAGACTGTAAATAATTAGCGCAAAACTGTTGTTGCATAGAAATTTAAAATAACATACATGGCTCTTTGTTTTACTAACATGCACTCAAAATAGGTAGAATAAGACTGAAGACAGCTGAGACATGTTGTATGCCTTGTTGTAGAACATCTTTAGGATGAAAAAGAAGCTGATACATAAATTCATCATTTTTAGTCTCGTCACTGAGAAGTTGAAATGATTTTAGCAAAATCCGTAAGATTCTGCAATCACTGAGTTGGTTGACAGTGTCAATGCACTGTGAAATAATGCAAAATGACAATAAATTCTTTTGTAGATCTTCAGGACAAAATCCTTGTGTATCCTTGTCTCTATCCTGTGAAAACAAACTGTTGACTGATGAGACTTTCCTTATGGTGATTTGTGTTATGGTGCCAAACCCACAAATTGGTCCTTATTTGTGGTATTCTTTTCTCAACTTCAACACAGAAGCCATAATAAATCATCTGAACCTAAAAACTGTGGTCTGCACATCTTAGGAATTTACAAGCTGCTGAAAAAACCTTTCAAAATGGAAACAGTCAACATGAAATTCAATAATACTTTTCTCAGAAGAATGTATGCAAGTGAATAATCCTTGTTCTGATATGTAGTCCAGCAAACCCCTGGGATAAGTATAAGCTACTTGAATGAAGCAGAATTTGTAGCTTCTCAAGGAGTGATTTTTATTAATATAATGGATATATGAATAATGAGGTAAAGTCCTCCCTTTTATTTCCCTCTCCAAGATTGTTTTCAAACACTTACTTGGTTCTGCCATAGACAATCTAATAAAAGAAGATATATTTTTCTTCAGACACTATTAAAGTAGCCTGTATAATTTTTTAAAAGCAATTTGCGACAGACATTTTATTGCTCCAGAATTTTCATAGATGTCAGCTGCTATAAAATAATGTGCATGTTACTCACAAACACAGGCTGCAGAAAAACAGTTTTTCCAGAAATCCTGATCTCATTCTGTCATTCAGAAAGAATTCCCATTTTTCTAATACATGGAAATCTTCAAAGTTAGCACAATATGTACACCAATGATCAGAAGGTGTGTTAATTTAAATGAACATCAAGAGGTCCAGCAGACTTTGACCTTTTCACTGATATTCCTTTGAGGATAACATAAGTAATGAGTGGAGGGTGATTTAATTAAAAAAATGAACTCTTCCTGGTTATGCATGATTAAGTTCACAGACCAATAAAGATTAACACTTCACATTTGCTTGTTTTAACAATGCTCCATGGACCTGCAGAACTGCTTGAGGAAAGCATTTTCTCCTGTAAGAGCCTACAGTATTAGTGGTGAATCTGGAATGACTCCGAAAATTGCTGGTATGTAGAGAATATTTTTAGGTGAAAAACAATCACAGGCATTAAAAATAATTCTAAGACCTTCAAATGAAAAAAAACAAAACCAAAAGCAGTCACGATTTTGGTGTTGTCCTTCCCCTAATGCATCTTACCACCGAAGATACAGCACATATGACTGTATCAATAGAGTAGGGTTTCTTAATATTTCCTATTTATATGTGATTTCATATGTATACTAGTATGCCTGGACTAAAAAATGAACCCCCCTTTTTCATATATAAACATATATATCATATATATATATGTTATATTCATATATAGTCCATATACATGTGATTCAGATAGAGAGAAATTGGATTGTCCCTAGTGCTGGAAATTAGTTTAACAGTTAATGGTGAACAGAATGATATCACCCTGGTTTAGTTTTTTAAACCTATATTAGGTAGGTAATATAGTTGTCCTGCAACTAAGAAGGAAAGAAAGACCTTCTCCCAGGTGAAATTAAATAGTGTTTATAACCTCATGAAACACTTCATTGACACAGAACTCTGAAGCTGTAGCAAAAAGCCCTAAAGTTAATGCAGCATTTGTGCCCTTCAGCTTCAGGGAAATAAAAGGTAAGCAACTAACTTAGAGTAACCAGCTGACTTTCTTCTGGAGTTCCTAGCATCTTAGCATCTTAACATCCTAACACAGGGACAACAGTTAGATGAGATGAAGCCCTTGTAGAGATGCTTATCAACCTGTCATGAATATTGGCAGGACTTAACTACCAGGTTTTTTGTGTTCAACTCCCATCACAAAAAACAGTCCATAAGACTCCTCAAGCATATTAAACTATGAGACTCTCGAATATATTTTACTATATATTGGACTTCCATGGTAATCAGCTAGTGACAATTTTACCAGTGAAATCTCCCTGGGCCACAGTGTCTAATTGCTGAAGTATTTGGTGAAGTAATGCTGAAGTAAGTTTCCACGTATTTGGTGGAAAATTAGAATGACTGTTCCATCTCCTATTTTTCAAGAATCTCTCAGAGACGTTACAGATCATCTAATACCAACTCTCTTGCCACAGGCAGGGACACCTTTCACTAGACCAAGTTACTCAGAGGCCCATCCGACTTGACCATCCCTGAAGAAAATTAGTTAACTCTCTTTTATAAAATCATAGAATTATAGTCTACAAGGTTGGAATGGGACTTTAAGGATCATTTGGTCCAAACTTTCTTGGCAACTCAATGTTCAGAATGATGAACAGATAAACAAGCTAAGGTTGTGCGTGCAGATCCCACAGAGTCGTATCTATGTATCTTAGTATCTTACATAAAATTATACTTTTGTCTTCCTCTCAGCTTCTAAGCAGACCCTAGGAAATTAACAACCAGAAGAACACTTGTTAAAACTCAACCAAGCTGTGGTTGCATTGATGTTTCTGAAAAGATTAGGAAACACCTTCTAAGACTATGGTGATGGCATAACTTTCAAAGATGGTTATGGGTACACCTGCCCTCTGACATCTTCAGGATAAGTTGAGGGTTTTGCTTTTTGATTCTGCACTAGTAAGGGCTACTCAGATACCAACAGCCCAGAACTTGTCAAGACTTCACACCTGCCCAAATCAAAGTTTTGAGTAGACCATGTATTATGTGCCACGAGGCTTGATTACCCCAGCTCAGGTAAATAAGCACTCATATAGAAAAACAGCCATAATTAGCACAAAATTCTGCTTAGCAACCATGAGAACACATTATCCCTCCTTATGTACACTTTCTTCCGAAAGAACTGAGAGATCAGCTCAATCTCTCTGTTCTGATATCTATCTTGTAACCTTCTGCTGCATTCTCCCACAATAATCAAACTGCTGACCCACACAAAGCCCCATGAGTGCAAGGGGCAACCTTTTTATTTCAGATAGAGTGGAGAATGACGTTTCTCTTGCCGACATGAAAGTGTGACACTGAATAGGATAACTTCCAGAACTGAGAATTTGGTATTTCCAAAACACAACAATCCTTTCAAAACCTTTATACAGATTAAAACCCAGCCTCATCTTCCCTGGCATAAATGATCAAACAATGAACTGATAAAGCTAATTTTATAGGCGAGAGATATTTTTATTATAAATCAAGACAGCACAGCTTTGCATAATATAATCTGACCTCTTGCACAATGCAGGGCAGAAAATTTCATTGTATTCCTTTCCACTTGAAATAAAATCATCTTCTCCACATATTAAGAAATCAAAGCCTCATTTAAATGGTATTAAAGACAAAAAATATATCTAATTTTTATTCTTTCCAGTCAAAAATGCATACATATTCAGGAATTCAATGTTTTAATAGAGCTTAGATTCACTTTATTCTCTGTACTACTGCTTTTACACAAAAAAAATTCTGACAATTAAGAGAAATATTAAAAAATGATTACTTGGTAAAATCAATTCCCTATGATAGACTTCTAATCTATATTCCTCCTGAACTGGAGGCTCAGAAATCATGTGGAAAAGATAGAAAGTTAGTGGCAACATAAGTTTACTTATTTATCAGAGAGAAACCATAATTTTTAATTACATGTAATGACACAGCTGTTTATAATGAGGTACAATCAGGAAATTTGAAAACATTTTAATTAAAAAAAATAATGGTGACAATTATTTCTGTCCTAACTAAAACTTTTAAATAATAAACAAAATGGTACAAGGAATTTCCTCTGCCACCTGAGAGGGTGGATGCCCTACTTCCCGCTGTCACGGGCTGTGCTGGTGGCAGCCCTGGCTGTGGCTTAGCTGCTTCCCTTGCCCAGTCTGCATCAAGGACCAAAGAAAAGTCACCAGTAGCTTTTATATAGAAGTAAAAATACACATCCATTCACTGATAAATAAAAAGTCTAAGCTTATATTTCACACTGGTCTTTCAGCCTGAGTTTTTTTTTTTAATTCTATGCTACTGAGAATTAAATCCAATCCTACATCTTCTCTATTTTTCTGTAGATCAAACTTTCTAGATTTTCATTGGGATGATTTAATACTTTGCAAACATTTATTCAAGTAAAAAAGTCTCATAACCTCAGTATCTTTATTTGATACTTTGTTCTCATTGTACAAACACATTAACCATAAACACAAATGGGCCATGCTTTAATGATTTACTGAAGTTGGTTTTTTTTATGTTATCCCTGTTTCCATTTTGAAGAGTTTCATGAGTCATTAAATCAGCCAACAGTGCACACACAATACAATGTCATGTAAATGGAAATAATTTAAAATAGATTTAGTTTGGTTAATAATACCGACAACAGAAAACTCACCATAAATGTTAACTTCTCATTAAAAATTGATTTTATCTCTATGTTGACTTTTAAATCTTTTTCTATGCATTGTATACTCACATCTCACTTCAGCAGAGGATGCTGTACTTCTCGTTGGCCTATTTACAATCCACACTATACTAAAATGTACTTGCATCATAATCAGTAAGGACACAATTTTTACACAAATACATAAATATTGTGCAAATCGATAATATTTTTATTAAGTTCCTTACACAATTAACCCACACAATACGATTCAATTTAAGCAATGGGATGTAACAAGGACTGCAAATTCAAACTGTTTAGATTAATGTAAAGCCTGGATGTTGACAGTGCAATTATCTTTTGCAGTCAACTCTCATTTTTGTTTCATTTGCAATAAGTAGTAAAACATCCAATAACTTTAATTTCCATACAGAATTTTCATAGAAGAACAGCAAAAAAAGATACCTAGCACAATATAGAGATAAAACTCTGCTGTATCAATAGTAGTGATTATTTCTTTTGTCACCAATTTTGGCAATATTTGGCATTGCAGATATTGATACTAATATATGAATACCAGATGCCAGAAGTTTGCTTTCTTAATAACATATACATTTTAAATGCAAAGAAGGAAAAATTAAATTATATATCAGATATTCAGAGTGTCAGGCTAAATATCCAACTCTTCAACTAACATTATATACAATTATTTGAGATCCTTTCAAAATTTTCTGAAGGATATATTTCAAGCTCCTTGTGATTTTGTAATTAATTCTTCATATAATTCCTATAAGTCATTCTTTCCTATAAAAAACCAAGAATTTGGCAAACATACTATGGTGTAAAAATATAAGACGGATGAGTCCTAGCAGGAATTTAGGCAGAGGCATAAGTTTATTATGGGTTTGGGGGAAACAGTGTAATAGATAAGACCAGAGAGATATCCAGCAAAGCCTAAAGCCCTTTTTATAGTAAGGAAGTGTTATTGTCATTAATGCAGCTGTGAAGAAATGTGGGTTAAATAGAAGCACATTCATCTAAATTAGTTTAGGAAAACCATTCTGTATGCAGGGGATGACTTGGGAGAAAGTGTATCGTATTTCCAGATTGAGGCTGTGCCTGGAATTCAGAAAGAGGGATAAATGATACTATGAGACATAATTAAAGTACATTTTCAAGTGCTTTTGATGAAAATATGTTCAAAAAAAAAAAAAAGTAGTGTTAGATATAACAGTTACATGTGGCACACAATTGGTGTTGGAGTGGGGTCATTTGGAACAGATTAATTTCTCGTTAAATGGTAAATGGAGGGCTTTGTGTAAATCATGGCCTTGTTTAAACTTTTTTTTTTAATTGAAAAAAATGGATTTATCTGGATGGGAATTCTCAATTTGCTGGTGCATATCAGAGGTATAACCAAACACTCCATAACCACTTTCAGTCTGAATAGTTTGTCTTTTGGCAGATTAATTACATCAATGAAAATCTTAGAGACTTTTAGATATTTAGAATATATAGATATTTTCATAGAATCATAGAAAGCAAAGATCATTTAGCTCCAACCCCTCTGCAATGGGCAGGGACACCTTTCACTAGACTGGGTTACTCAGAGCCCTATTCAGCCCGGCCTTGAACACTTTCAGGGATGGGGCATCCACAACTTCTCTGCGCAACCTGTTCCAGTGCCTCACCACCCTTATAGTAAAGAATTTCTTCTTATTATCTAATATAAACCTACTCTCTTTCACTTTGAAGACAACCCCCCTTGTCCTGTCACTCCATGCTCTTGTAAAAAGTCTTTCTCCATCTTTCTTATAGGCTCCCTCCAGGAACTGGAAGGCCACACTTAGGTCACTCCTAAGCCTTTTTTTTTCCATGCTGAACAACCCAAATTCTTCCACCTTTTCCTAATGGGAGAGGTAATCCATCCCTATAATCATCTTGATGGCCCCCCTCTGGAGGACAAATGTATTTACATTACATGTGTTTACATTACATATATTACATTACATGTATTTGCATGCATTTACCCCCATGCATTTACATTATCATGAAAATGATCAATGTGCAGTTCATATATGGATGTAGCTGCACGAAATCACAGGAGCAGTAATTACATCTGTACCACGCTGTGCAGTACAGATGGATGGAAGAGCCATCAAACAAAACAGCTGGTGCTGAAGATCTGACAAACACCCAGACACACTTCATGTTTTTGTTTTGTGCAAGTGGCTGACTGTCCTTTTGGAAACACAAACAAATCCCTTCATATTAGCCTTATTCTAATACCACAGATCTATACCTATCTATCACTGATATCACAGTGATCATTTACAGCTTTTACAGTTGCTGTGCATTAACATGTGCAATGTAATGTGAGAATTGTTGTTTATTGGTTGTAACACTACTTAAGCTCACAGCTCCTCAGGGTTTTTTTTAAGCCTTTTCTCACCAATGTAGCATTTAAATTAGGTAGGTGACATTAAAATTCCTCTTTTACCTTGCTTGGACTAAGATGTTTTGGACATTTTTTCATAACTGTATGAATTTCTAGGTTACTGCTTGATCAGTCACTGCTCAATAACCTTAGCATAAAAACAGTAATGTAATTTAATTTGCAATTAAAAGCTGCTCACAGTGTCTCTTCTTCTTCACATCTATGGGATACTGTAGTCCATATATGGAAATCTACTGTGTTGTTTGTATTAACATGACACTTTTAGTTCAGTGCATGCTTAGTGAACTATCAACATGTAATTTTCTATTTTATATTCAAAAACCAAGCAAACAACTTTAGTGTGACATAATTTTGTCTAGCTATACAACAAAATAAAATAAATAACTTTAGTTTACTTTGTAATACTATTGCTATGATACAAGCCTGTTGAAAAAAATTCACCAAATTTAAGAGTTAACTGGGAAAACAAAGCAGATAATAGTATACAAAAATTTACACAACAAATGAACAGAATAAATAGAAACAGAACCAGTTGTTCATAAGCAATAGCTACTTAAATGTGAGATGTGAATGATCGATAATTGAAAAAGGTAGAAGAAATAGCATTCCATAACATGTGAAATACTTGTAGAGAAAGTTACTCCTGAACCCAACCTTTTTATTGTAATATACTTGAACTGTAGCACATATTAATTAGTGTCCATAGTTCATTGCAAATACAACATTTTTGTAATTTAAAAAAAAAAAAGGAAAAGCTTTAATATTATTTTGAATTTTTTTTGTTATATCTATATATTTTATAGCTTTTTTTGTGTGTACTGGATAATAAACACATACAGAAAAATAATAAGTAATACTGATCTAAAACTCAGCATGTAATACTTTAAACTACTTTCTTGTATTTCCAGAGAGACTATTTTACTGTAGTGTCTAAATCTTCCCTCCATCTCATCTAAACCCCTGAGGTTAATCCAGTAGATAGTTATTTTGAAGCTGATAGAATAATCTGCTCTGGGTTTACAGGTCTTGAATATTCCATTTAGTTGAACAGGAAGAAAAAGAGAGATTTATCAGGTTTGATATTTTGAAATGGCACTGATTGACTGTCCAGTAAGCATTGCACTAAAGGCATGACTGTCATAACTCACTTATAACATCAGCTCTCCAAAACCAAATAGTTTTCTGAATACATAAAAATACTACTGGACTGATGCAGAAAAGTTTAAGACAAGCCATATGTAAGAAAAAAATGGCAAAACCTCTAACTTATAAAAGCAAGCATCTGAAACAACCCCAGTATACAATACTAGACAAACAGGATTTCCCCAGTTCCCTCCATCCCACTTTCCCTGCAGTCCCATCTTTGGCTTTCACCAGCTGCTGCTCAGAGTGGCAGTCACTGCCCACAGGCCCGGTCAGACCTTTATCAGACTGTCAGTGATTTTAGCATTTTAAATTATTCTGCTTTAAATTCATTGTAATACTTGTTCATGGCCAGGTTCCCTTCACTCTCGTGTTCTATTGAAAATATGAACTGAAATGAACATATTAAACTGGAAAAGGGTATTGGAAAGCAAAAGCACTATTTCAAAACAGTGAAATACCTCCAAAAGCTACTGAAAGTTGGTATTTGAGACACAGTTTTGTCTTGCAATGTATGTTTACATTTCAAGTTTTAATATATAATTATTTGCATTGGTTTAATCACTCTATATCTTTATTGTCAGTCATTCTGACTAATATCAGCACTAAATATCACTAAAATGTTATTATTTCAGAGACCTTATTTAAAATAAATCATCTTAGTTTTTCATTTAGGGAATAGTGTGGACTAGATTTTATTTGTTAATATTGACTACATATAATAAATAATTTATGCCAAAATGCAAATGTGCCTTGATCTTATTACAAGCTGCATTGTTACATAAGTGACTGCTTATATATGTAAGTTATAACATAATATAGTTGAATCTATTCAGCAAGTGATCTTCTCTGACAGCTAAAGAATCACAATATGTTAGAGGCATGCAACAAAATTTTTCTTCCTGCAATTTCTGAAGATTATTGCAGCCAGCTACAACTTTTACCCTGAATTTCTTGACAAGCACTGTGCCTCCGTTTGTAGGAAAATTACAAAAGCAATTGTAATTGCATTTTACGAATAAAGAAGCATTTTTGACAGTTATTAACTGTTTATACTTAATGTTAACTTCAACTATTTAATTATAAGTGTATTCTTAAGGTATGAAAAACTATTTACTTAGTTTTACAAAAAGGAAATGAAAATTCAAGTGTACCTTTAAGTCCTCAAGTACAGTAGAAACTATCCTTCAAACTTCATGAACCTGGATGAGCTTTTTTTTGCAGTTTCCTGACTGAGTTAAATAAAGCACTCAGCCAAGAGCAGATGTGTAATGCTGCAATGGAAGTGGGGGCAGGGCAACTGAGAAGTAACATTATTTAGTTGGTTTTCTTGTTCATAGTCTAAAGAATAAAGTCTTTCATTGACTGCAGTACTCATGACTCCTCCAGAATTTTCAAGGCTCATTATTTAACAAATGATTTAATAAGTTATTCAGACATTAGGCTGTACAATACATTCAAAACCCAAGGATGGAAGAAACTAAATATTTTATAAGATAGAAAAATTTCCAAGTAACAACATCAGTTTCATTGTGATTTCATGAAAATGTGTTTTTGATGTGTACATTTAGGAATAGGTATCCAGAGAGATAAAACCATCCTCATTAAAAAGTCTCAGAAAATCTGCATATATTACAAATTTTATTCCTGAGACAGTAGTTTACCAAAACACTGTACAGAAATTGTTCAACAGAAAAATAATAGCATCCTTGCCTTAAGTATGCCTTAAGAAAATTTGAAATGTAACTTTAAATGTAACAGAGCCTCCATTCAGGGTTACAATAGTTCATCCACCAGCAGATGTTTTCTTTTTGACAGGATGCTTATACTCCAAATGCAACTGCTAGAGACAGTGAAAGAATTCACAGTGCTTTAGTGTTGAAGACTAAAACTGAATGAAATTTATAAGGGTTCATGCCCTATTTAGGAGATGTATTTTTAAAGGGGACTTGGAAATAACTTGGAAATAAGTACAAGACAACAAACATTCACTGTATGCCACTGCTGAATAATGAGTTATTCAATAGCATAATATCCTAAAAGAGCACAAGATATACAGTCCAGATGCCTTGAGCTGACAAGGCATTTTGGTGCTGCCCTATGTGGGTGCGGGTGTGCGCATGAGAGAACCGGGGACACTCCAGCAAAAGTTCACACCAAAACCCTATGTCATAGTGTGTCAGATTCTAGCAGGCTTTCCAGGAAAAATTCATCTTTCCATTTTGGTACTCCTGGTTAAAGCCAGAAAGAGACAGAATTACAAAAAACATTTGAAAGATGAAGAAGATTTGAGTGGGGGGGAAGGAAAACCTCAAAAAAACCCCACAGATGAAACACGGAAGACATTTAATATTGCCTTATACAACTCAAACTGGGTCTGCCAGAGCAAAAGTCCGTTCTGTTCCCCATACATTTCATTGCTGGATTTTGAGGGACATCCAGGGTTACCCTGTCCCAGGTGCCAGATTCTGCAGCTGGGATGGGGCAACACTGGATCTACAGGCAAACTGGGTAAATGAGACACTGGAGCAACATGGCAAGGGACCCAGTGGTCTTGGTCAACGGCAAATTGAATGTGAGTCAGCAGGGCCCTGGAAGCCAGGAGGGCCAACCCTGTCCTGGAGGGCATCAGGCAAAGCATCACCAGCAGGGCAAGGGAGAGGATTTTCGTGCTCTGCTCTGCACTGGGGTCGCCTCACCTTGAATATTGTGTGCAGTTTTGGGCACATAATATTCGAATATAAAAAAGACATTAAGCTATTGGAGAGTGTCCAAAGGAGGGCAATGAAGATGGTGAAGGGCCTGGAGGGGAAGCTGTGTGAGAGGCGGCTGAGGGCACTTGGTCTATTCAGCCTGGAGGGGACTGAGGGGAGATCTCATTGCAGTCTGCAGCTTCCTCACAAGGGGAAGGGAAAATACAGGCACTGATCTCTCTGTGGCCAGTGACAGGACCTGGGAAGCAGCATGAAGATTTGTTGGGGGAGGTTTATTTTAGATTTCAGGGAAAGGTTTTTTCACCCAGAGGTTGATTGGGTACTTGAACAGGCTCCCCAGGGAAGTGGCCACAGCACCAAGCCTGCCAGAGTTCAAGAAATGTTTTGAAAACATTCTCAGTCACATGATGTCATTCTTGGGGTTATCCTGTGCAGGGCCAGGAGCTGGACTTCTATGATCCTTGTGGGTCTCTTCTAGCTCAGGATTTCTACGAGATTTGGGGGGGGTGGTTTTTTTTTCCCTTAGTCATAGTTTTTAAGAACTGTTTATACCAATAAGTTTACTGGGCAATGAAAAGAGAGAGACCTGGTTTTGCTGGCTAAGATATCTCACTAAAGACACAATCTCAGATAATTGCCTCATTATATATATTTACATATATATATATATATGTGTACTTATACATATATATTAACATTTAAGAAGGAATGAGACATCCCTGTCCCAGAACAGTAAATGCCTTGGGTTTACTGTAGAAAGCTGAAATCTAAGTCTCTGATCTGAATTTAGTTTGTGCTTTTTAGACAAATTTTTTCAGGCAATTTTGTCCCGTCTCTGGGCTCTCCTAGCACAGTTACTTTCCAGGGAGTGCTAAACAGAAATTGAACATTTTTAGCCATCTCCAGGTATGATTTTCTAACCCTATCCTGGCATGTTTCCAAGTTTCAAGTCTATCTTGAAATACAGACCTGCTCCTGGACTTTGTCCACTCTTTTTTTCCCTTCCTACTTTTAAAAGAACTCAAAGGAAGTAGACAGTAATACTTTCATTATCTGTCCGTATTCTTGTGCTCCTGGGAAAGTTTTTCTGGCTCTCGTTAACCTTTCCTCTCCCCATGTGGGGATTAAGCACTCAATCACTTTCACTATAACACATATTGCTTCCACTCTGACAAAGGAAAATGTTGCAACCTTATTATTATTTTTATTAACACTTGCTAACAATGAAATCAATAAAAATGGCCTTGGAAAAGGCTTTAAAACAGCTGGGTTGGTACAAACAAATTTGTACATAACATCTTTATCTTTTGGAGCTGTAAAGCCTATAATAAAACATTATGGCAGGGTTGGTAAAATGCTGAGATTACGTACTGTTTATGATGATAACTTGTTATACAAAATGCATTTTGCCATCACCTCTTGTAAACAGCTGCTGTGCTGATTCACTGGTCTTTTTGTCTAACTTTCATGTTAGGAAAAAAACATGTCGGTAGTCATATATCCTCTGAGGTGTTTTCTAGAATAAATGTGCTCTGTTGAATTAAGAATCTATTAGAAGACTAGTGAACTACAGTGGAGGAACAGGGAATAAAGCAACCTTGACTAAATGTGTTTGCTTAGCCAGAATCTCACATCCTTTCTAGAAAGCTGACTGGAAATTAAGCGAAGTGCACACTGTAATCTCAACATATCTGTATAGTGAAGATACTTGCATATTTTGTACACTTAAATGTGCCTCCTATAAATTATTCAAATATGTTCTTTCCACCTGAACTTTTCAAAAATATATTTATGCAGAAACTTAGTATTGTAGACTAGATTGCATTACAGCCAGACCAAGTCAGGTAGAATTTCTAGGCCCATTGACTGTATTAAATTGCTTTTCAAAAAGTTTATGGTCACCAGTAAACTACTAATTCTCATCCTTCCAATTTTGGTGATAGATTAGATAAGGGTATTTCTTAGGTGATATTATTATTCCTGTTGTTATTAGTATTTTTATTATTTATTTATTAATTTTAAAAGAGACTGAAAGCAGTTAAGACAAGCCAATAGCTTGGTGATACCATGTCCTTGACAGATCCATAAGACCAAGGCAGTGCACCCAGCTCCAGGAGCAGTCAAGTTATTTCAGTACAACCGTGTGGATGCTACTACATACACATGCATGTTTGCATCAACTGTCACTATGTTGGCCAGTCATCTGAATCAGAATTATTCCTTTCCTATGATTCTGCTGGACACCATCCACCAAACTTGTTTCTTCTCCCTTTCCCACTTTTCATTATAACTTCTGATTCATATTTATTGCATATTTCTTTGTCCTTGATATGTGTTTCAGTTATCCTATCTCCTACCTACCACAAGAATATTAATGAAACTTGATCTTGGGTTTTCTATATCTTCTATGACTTTACTCTCAACAAAATTCTTCCTTATTGTCACAACTGCTCCATGGCAAAAGTGTATTTTCCCCAAGTCTCAATTTTGTCTCTCCTTTCTCCTACTATCACATCGCATTCTCTTTAAAAAGATGGATTCCTTTACATTCCATTCACACCCTTTCTTAGCAAAATATTAAAGTTTTTCAGGTTAAAATCCAATTTTTTATATCTTTTAACGCCTGTATCATCCAATTCTATTCATAAGCTGCTCTTTTTAGTATTGCCATTATTTTTTCCTATAAACAGAGTCATCCTATATTTTTGTAGTTAAAAATAAAAGACCACAACATTATTATTCCCTTGTTTTATTTTATTTCTTGTTTCTTCTGTTCTATTTCTCCTTGAGACACAGAATGTTATCTGTTTGTTTCATGCTTGTCTCAGTCATGGTGTTTGTATTTTAGCATCACTTAATGTTGATATTGGGGAATAAAAGTTTGTAGTTGTTTAAGGGACAAAAAATGTTTCTATATGAAGTATATGTGCAGGTAATTTCAATAGTTTATATAGAATGCAACATGGAAGCACAGCAATGGCAGATAAAATTATATAAACTACTTTTCTTTAAATTTCACAGTCTGTGATTGAAATAACTATGACATGACAACTGGCAGAGGGTAACTTTTATGAACTCAGTGGCACACAAACACGGTACAGTGTTATGGTGACTGCTACCAGATCCTTTAGGATTAGCACTCCTAGTTTCCTGAGTTCACCTCCACCTGCAAAGGACTGCAAGATCTCTCGGGCAGCCCTGCAAGCCCAGTGCAGTCTTGTTGGTGTGCAAAGGCTGCCAGGAGGTGTTCACCCAACCCTGCACGAGCCGATGCTCGTAGCCTGGATCCACAAGGCTCACTCCCCCTTGCGCTTTCTGACTCTGCTGCAGCTTTTGTGTTGTCTTACTCCCCCTTCTCCACACACTGGGACCTATAGCTTCATGTCCTTCCCCAGTTTCTTCTGATAGATCCTTCATTGTTCCAACTGAGATACCTCTGATTCTGATCCAAAGAAAATTGATCACTCAGCCCTTGGTTGCAGTTCTCTGCCTGGGTGTTGCAGCTCCAGGAATGACCTATAGATAATGAGTTCTGTGGCTGTTTTAGCTATGATGGTGTCAATACAATAAGCTGGTATCTATGTTCATGCAGGAATTCAACGAGCAATGGCTTGCTTCAGCCTTGCCACAAGCAATTCTAAGTTTTGTTGGGTTGACAATTTGTTTCCAGACCCTCCTCACCTCAGCACCTGCCATTCCCCCAACTACATCTCAGAAAAGTTTCCTGACATGAAAATAGATTTAAATATCCTACTGCAGCATATCATGCCAAATCTAAATTCCTCCCTATATTTCTCCTATGGTTTCACTC
Source organism: Lophotriccus pileatus (assembly GCA_035583135.1). Taxonomy (NCBI): domain Eukaryota; kingdom Metazoa; phylum Chordata; class Aves; order Passeriformes; family Tyrannidae; genus Lophotriccus; species Lophotriccus pileatus. Next base: position 104,861,990 of record JAWWES010000001.1, on the reverse strand, counting down.
TCCTCAATTCCATCTTGCCCTAAGAGCATAATAAATGGCCAGCTGTGTAGAACAATGTTGCATCTAGATCTGAAATCTGGTTTCACCTAGCTGAGCAACATCAATGGGAAATTTTATTTAGAGATTTGCCACTTTCTGCAAATAATTCTCCCACAGAGTTGCTCACCCTCTGTCCCCTTTCTCTTTACAGTATGAAGATGGTCAAGCCACATCCATTTTTTAAAGAAAAAGGCATTTGATGTTCCTCTCCAGCAACTTCTTTTTGGCCTTTCTCTTAGATTTCTATGGGCACAGAATATTACAATTGTTCGTAGCAGAGTTTCCATATATCTTCCAGAAACCCCTAAAACAAACTCCCTAGTATACTCTGCAAATGATAATATTACAAGTGCCCCATTTTCCTTCTTTCATTTAATAGCTTTTTTAAGCCAACTTTCTTGTCTTGTCTTTGTTTTCTTTCTATTTCAGTCTATCCTAAACATAAAAATATGATCTCAAATCCTGTGGCAATTTTCTCCATGGTTACCAGAGTCCTCTCGGCCTTGTGCATTTTATATTTAAATTATTTCTTTCATGAAACCTCTCCACAGGAAACAAATTTACTTTCCACTGTTATATGGCAACACATCCAAGCACTGTATTATTGCCCAAAAATTTACCACATATAACTTCAGGCACCTTATACCTATACTAGAAAACCACATCTCTCCTAATAGTCATTGCAGAAAAAATGCTCAAACAAACCCAGCATTTGTACTGATCTGTTTCAGAGGACTATTTTAGAAAGAATGTTTTCCTGGTTGTGTCTTATTTCAGATATAAAAGAGTTAGTGTGATTAGCTCAGATGTTAAAGTCATTCAGGATTTTAAAGCTCAGACCTCCATTTGACTTCTGATCAGTGTTTTACTGGATGACCAGCTGTAAATTTAATTTCAGTTCCCTAAAACAAACTTTTGCACACTTTTCCTCCTTGCTAACTTGCTTTCATCACAAAAAAACTCTATTCATTTCCATCCATCCAGACTGTTTTCTTGATATCAATTTCAAATCCTATTTCTTACTCAAATCATCACATCTATGTTATCTGTATCTTGACAAGTTTCATTATTACAACTAAGACAATTTTGAATTTCTGTCATTTTAATCTTTATTAGCATAAGCCCATTTTTTTCCATCTCAAATACAAAGCTATTCAAGATGCATGTGCCAAATTCATAATTCACTCCTATTTCTTTGACAATACAAATCATCAAGCATATTCTAAATGAAAGTAGAGACAAAAGGTTTCACAGTATATCAGTAGTTTTATCATTTATCCTTCAATATCAAGGATTCGCCCTGCACTTCCCACTTACAAAGTGCTCATAAAGTACTTCCCCCTCCATATCTTCAAGGACAGTTAACTATTTATAATTAACAATGACTTATTGTTTCCTTGTGATTTATTATGTGCTAATCATGTTATCATGGGATTTTTTTTCACCCTTACATTGCAAGCTATTTAAGAAAAGAAAAGCTTTTCTTCATTGTGCAAACTCCTGTTAAGTGTGGTTTGGACAAGACCTCCTTCTACTGTGAAAATAGGAATATAAAATTATACAATTCTATATAATTAAAATATATTTTGTTTCAATGCATAGTTTTTGGCAGCATATCTTGTATAGCAGAAAAGACTGATACCAAAATGACATGTCAAGACATAGAGAGCCTCAGTGGATGTTCTGTGACCAACAGTTAAATTGATTAGCTCAACAAATTTGTATCTCTAAGTCCTACATATTAAATTCTCAATTGCTATCTAAAAATTACTTTAATTGTATTAACACTATCAAAACACAATCCATAGGTATTCTTTGACCCATATTGTCATATTATGACAATTACTTTTATATAAATATTACATATTAGTATAGTAATGAAACGGACTTGTATTTCAACACAAATGCAGCACTTTTACTTTCTAGGGTTCTTCTCTTTTCAGTTAAATCATTCCAATATTCTGACAATAAAGTGAAATGTAAGTCCATTTTGGTTTTTTTTAACTAATAATTATGATGTAATTTTGAACACTACTTCTAAAAATAAAATGAGTAGAAAGCACATTACTACTTGATTCATTTAATGAAATCAGAGGAAACAGTCCATACGTGAAAAAACATTACTTCAGAGTGATGAAACTTGTTATAACCTTTGGGTTTTTCATAACATCAGAGGGTACAGTAAGAGTGTGATATGAATAGACTGAAATCATGTGAAGATTTGAAAGTATTGAACAGTATCTGAAAGTATTGTTTCAGTATCTGAAACATTTGTACAGGGAATTGCTTTATCATGGTATGATGGAATACATGAGATTTCCATACAAAACCACTGAAAGGGCAAATCAGTGTACACTTAGATCACCTCCTATCAAATTCACCCCACTGGGGATTGAGATCAAAGAGCTGTCACATGCAGGTCAATTATTCATGTTCTGAGATGAACTGTATTTCTGGTAAGTAGCTTTAAATTCACAGCTGAACTTGGTGTCAAGGTGCTTAACACAGCCTCTGAGGAAGCACCCACAGGATTATCAGCCTGGACATAAGTGCAGCAGAGGAACTGTTCACATATGCTGGTGTCATACAGTTGGTGCACGAGGCACATGTGCATGAGGCACACCCATGTTTCATAGTGACAGAGCAGGAAAAGAAATTTTAACTAAGATCTCAGATATCATTCTTGAAGGGCATCTTGATGGATCTTTCTATTTTCTGAATTCTAGTTATCTGCAAAAAGCTAAGGAAGAGGCCGCCTTCGCAAATCAGATCAATTTCTGGGGTTCTGTGGGAGATGTCATTAATGAATCAATTGATATTTTCCCCCTACATTTTTCTGAGTAGTCCGCATAATGTACAAAACTGTCTCTGGGGATAGAGGGTGGAGGCAGGAGGTATATGAAATTTAACCTACAAGCCTTTGAGTCTTCAGAAAAGCTGAAAATATAACCAATGATTTATTACAGATGTTTCCTTGCAATTTGCAGTCTGAAACACCTTAGTATATTAAAATAATAAGGGCATTCCTTAAAACATTTGCTTGTTATCAACCTAAGTTTGAAATTAAGAACATTATTACTTTCTTTAAAATGTTTTTCACTGTACATACAAATTAACTTCTATCTCCATCACAGTTTGTTTTTACAGCTGGTCTTTCTACTTCTAATACTTAATTTGGCTCCTGAACAGAATACACATTTCAGGTTTTTTATTTAATATTCAATCCCCTTCCTAACCACTGTAAGAAACCAACTTTTGAACTGGAAAGTATATAGAAGTGTATTTTAATTCTTCATTAAAAGATTTCTGTGTAACTTTTAAGTACTAAGAGACCAGCAAGAAAAATCTGAACAGTTATATCTCCATCCATGGATTTTTGGATTCTCACACAAAAATAATTTTGCAATCTTTTCTACCTCAGTTTTCAGAAACATTAGTCCAGTGTAATAACCTATACTTAAGACAACATATAAATGACAAGGTTTTCTTTTAGGTACGTCATTTATACAAAGTGTATCTTTCTCAAGATGGATTAATGTCAGGAGAATAATGACACCTCATAAAATACCTCAACAACATTCATATTTGAAGTTCATAAAACATAGAAACATTAATCTCTAATAATAACAGTTCTGTAAAAACCTGTTGTGGTATTGCAGGGAAAAAAATTTCCTTGCAGATAAAATTTAAGATTTCAAAATAAAAATTAAAATTTTATTATAAACCTTCTTTGCTAGTGGCAAATGAAATAGAGAAATAGAAATAAAATGAGAACTACTTATGTGAACCTTAACAAATCTCACTTTTACTTGTATAGAATATACCAATAATTAAATACATGCAAACTATTTCATTATTATATTAATGAGTTCTCATAATAATCAGTTTTGATAAGACACATGAACATCAGTTCTGTTTTGTTTCAATTTGGTAGTTCTTCCTTTCCATCATCAATTGTCAAACTAAACCAATAGTAAAAACACATCATGTTACTTTGCTCTATATGAATATATTTTGGATGTAACCTGTCAACTTCTTTCAGATGATGAAAGATTCAGAAAAATCAAATATTTTCCTTAGCTATTTTAATGGATATTTTTCCTTTTTGTCAATTAAAAAAAAAAAGTTGCTTTAACTTTCATGATTCAGTTTTTAGTTTTCATTTTATTTGAACCACAAACCAGGAACTCAAGAACAATTGCCTATATTTTCAGCTTCAACTTATGATTAACATCTGAGCAACTTAAAAATTTATATTCTGTGGAGTAAAAAAACCTGGATTTTAATATATGTTCTTTCATAATTAGTTTCCATTTGTTTTATTTAGGTTGTTGAGTTTTTCCTTGGTTGGTTGGGTTTCAATTTGGTGGGTTTTTTGTCTTTTTTTTTTTTGCTTTGTGTTTGTTTTTTGGTGTGTTTTTGGTTGGTTTTTTTTTTTTTTTTTGGTGTAGCTATTGAATAAGCACAGTGCCTACAGCTTTCTGATTTCCTCCTCCAAAGGAAGTATGGGAGCTAAAACTCATTAATCCTGAAGGGCTGTGCTTTACCTTGTGACATTGATTGTGCTAGCCCCTAATTGATCAAAAGCACTGTAGGGGGGGTTTAACTCAGTTTGAGGTCTAGAGAGGAAAACCGTACATTATTCAGAGATGTCTGGAACTCAAGGGTCATGAAGACAGATTGCATGAAATGTAAAATTAAAGGAGTAGTAGGTTCCGACATGGATGTGATAACTTCAGAGAAGATGAAAAGTGTGGAATAACAGTAATGAAATCTTTATTTATTTACCAAAACCACTGGAGAACAAATTTCCCATCTCAGTGGGTATCGGATAATAATGATTTTCAGATGCAATTGACTTGGGTGAATTTAAACTCATGACCTAAATGTGACAGATCATATATCCCACTCTGACTTCTTGAAGACAGCAATTTGGCTTTTGGAATTACTTTTTTGAAATAGATAAAAGCATGGTCTAAACAGGGATCACAAAAATATATGCTAAAACCTTTCTGAAAATGCATTGATTTTCAACAAGTCTTTTGATAAAAAGATTAGGAAATTGATAAATGGTCATCATGCCATAGAACTATCAGACATTTGGTTATGTAAGCTGGATCCAAGGATCTGTTCATAAGCCCAACAGATAAATTCTAAGTATTTCTATTCTACAGCTATTCATAGATACTTTAAAAACTCAAAGCAAAATAATTTTTATTAAAAGGTAATACAATGCAGAAAGTCTGAATGAGAGGTGTTTGGAAGAACCATCATTTCAGACTGCCTATAATATAGACTTCTGGAAGTCTTAAAAATGATTCATGGAAGAGGAATAGTTTCTCTTTTTTTTTTTTTTTTCCTCTCTTTTTAGCTTTTCACAGAACCACAGAATTGTTAAGGTTGCATAAGACTACTAAGAACATCAAGTCCAACCATTAACTCAGCACTGCCATGTTCACCATTAAACCATATCCCTGCATGCCACACCTACAGGTCTTTCAAACACCTCCAGGGACGGGGATTCCACCACTTCTCTGTGGAGCCTGTTACAGTGCATGATATACTTTCCATGAAGAACTTTTTTCTAATAGCTAATCTAAACTTCCCCTCGTGCAATTTAACACCATTTCCTCTTGTCCTGTCCCTTGTTCCTTGGGAGAAGGGACCAACCCCCGCCTCGATATAATTTCTAACCTCCTTTCAGGTAGTTGGAGAGAGCAAAAAGGTCTACCCTGAGCCCCTTTTCCTCCAGATTAAATCACTCCAGCTCCCTCAACTGATCCTCCTAGCACTGGGGCTCCAGACCCTTCACCAAGCTCTGCTGCCCTTCTCTGGACACACTCCAGCCCCTTAATGTCTTTTTTGTAGGCAGGAGCCCAAAACTGAACACAGGATTTGAGGTGCAGCCTCACCTGTGCCGAGTACAGGGAGATGGTCACCCTATTTCTGATCTATATCCCATATATATATATATATATATATATAATATAACCCTGAATTAGTTCCAAAGTTAAAATCTTTCAGCAACTGCTCACACAAAGACAAAGGTTTTTTTAATGATTACTGTCACAGTAATGCATTTTACAAAGCACCAATATAAGTGCCACACTGGCATACAGAGAGGGAAAACATATTCCTTTAGTCATTACTACAGAAAGGTCAAATGAAGTTCATGACCAAGTCCTTGTTTTTTTGGGACTGAAAAATATATTTCTCCATCTATTATAGTGGATGCCCCTTAATGCGTTTGTTTTAAAGATTTATTCCTTCTTTGTTTAAAAAACAAATTCTTCTTAAAAAACACATTTTATGATATTTTATTATTTAAAGAGTTCAGAGAACATGAATGGCACTAAATTCATCAGTGTCTCCCTATCATCCTTAAGCAGAAGGATTACAGCAAAGAAATATTTTTTTCCATGTCTTATCTGCAGTCTCACAGGGAGCAAACTATGGCAGACCTAATTATATTTACAATGAACTCACAGGGAAGTGGTTCAGAGGTGAAATTTTCATTAAAACAATTACTCATATCTCCATATGCTAATTCATATATAGATGCTAAACCATTGGATGAGGAGTTTCTAATATGTATCAGCTGTATTTGAGTGTCAATGAGCTTTTTGAATAGTTGTCATGAGAAGTCATGTACTCAGAAATTTGATAAATTCCAGTGACAGAGAGGAATAGAGCCATTCAGACAGTGAATCTTCAAATTATATTCAAAGCATGACATTTTCCTCCATGATGTATCTGAATTACCCATTAACCAAGATAAGTGGAAACAATCTGACACCAAATGTCATCAGCAACATACATAAAGGTCATTAGCTTAGTAATGTTATACTCAGCCTTGTGCAACTTGAGATGGTATCACTTGCATTACATGCCACAAGAAGGGTACAGAATGACAAAATATCATTTGAGAAGACTCGCAAGTGGGTATTTAATAGTAGAAAACAGAATGACAATAATTGTCCTACTTGTTCAGAAATCAAAATTTAAGACACAATTTTTGACATAAAAAACCCACTGTAATTTGAAGTTAAAAATTTTTAGCTGTTTCTACGTGGTTATTGTGGACAACACTTAGTGATATCTAAAATTGCATGGCAACATATATATTTTTTATCACCTTTGAAGTTCAGCTCTAAAAGTTATTTCTCATTGACGTGACTAGGACATGACAAACTTTAGCATCTCTCTTCAAATCAAGTAATCCCTTCAGCTTAGTTGATATTGCAAAATGTGCTCCAGGCATTTTCTTTTTAGCACCATAAATGTGATAGCATTCAGCTCTCTTGCATACTTATGCTGCATATGAAATTGAGGAACATTTATAACTATTGCTGAAATAGAGTGATGCCAAAAAATCTAAATTTAACCTTCAGAAATGTGAAAAGTGATGCATCTATTCCCATATTTTCACTCGGATTAAAGATGCTTACAAAATACAGAAGATCTGCAAACGTCTGAGTGAGTTCATGAAGAATTAAAGTGTTCTGATGTCCTCAGCTGTATATCTATAACCAATATCATAAGTGAGATTAAATTACTAAGAGGCACGAAAATAAATTGTTCCTACTTTTGGTTATTGTCAAATGCATATAAAATTATTGGAAAATATGCCATTTCTTTTAAAACAAAATAATGGTTTATAAGTTTTATTTCCCACATAAGCATTTAGGCTCATATTTTCAAATGCAATAGGCATCTAATATTAAATTCAGTCTAAGCAACAGACTCAGTAAATATAGATTGAATTGAAAGTCAGGCATCTCAATATCTTTGGGGATCTGAGTCATGGCAAACAATAACAAAGCAAACTAAATGAGGTTCACAACATCAATGTTATTTCAGAGGAATAAAAAAAACCCTCCAAACAACACTGTGAACTGTGACAAATACTGTAATTTTTTCCCACCAAAATCAGTATTCTTACATTAGGTGCTCGATTGTGACCACTTATGCATGAGCTCAAGCCAAAACACGTATTTTCCATGACTGAATTATATCTTTGTGAGGAAGCACACAGGTGAATTTCGGAACATACCTGCAGGCTCAAGCTATACAGTAAATTTTCTGTATGTTCATCTTTGTTGGAGGTATAGATCTTCAATCTCATTTAAAATGACAAACCACTTTTCCCCACCAGCCTCCCCTTCATTTACCCTTGAAAATCAGTGGAGATCAGTTTGTTCTCCCTGCTATTTTGATTAAATTTTATCTTGTATTAAAAATTAAATGCTTTGTCTGAAAGTGTTCTACGTAGGTACACACACATAGATTACTGCAGTATTGCTAAGATTTTGCCCTTTAAATATCAGTTTCATCAGTAGAGACTTAAAAGACTTTGAAGTGGCCAGTGAGATGGAAAGGTGACACAACACACTCTGCATTTTCAACAAAAGCTGCTGTAACTGTGGCACAGCTATGGTGCACTTCTCATGTCATTGAGGGTAAGGGAAACATGCATGTTTTCCACTGCTGGGGAACTGAGCTATTAGCAATTCTACTTGCTGCTATTTTGAAATACTTAGGAAAGTGGGGAATGTAAAAATTATTAGACTATGTATCATAAACAATTGATAAGCCTTATAAAGTTTTTATTTAAAACCAGCTTGTAATAAGAGTATCCAGTTGTGTTAATAAATATGCACACAAGTACATCCAGAGAGATAGAAGGGAAAGGGAGGAAGAGAGGGAAGAATAATTTAATTTTCTATTGAAATATAGCATTCTCTGGAATAAAATGAAGCAATTAATATCGTTTCACATAATTGCACAAGACTAGAAGCGAATATCGCAGCCAATTAAAAGTGAAGGGGAGAATTACATTTGGCAAACAGTAATCACCCTTGCTGAAATTCTCCAGAACACAGGTCCAGACCAGCAGCTCAGTTTGTCTGGAAGCTGGATCCAAAAAGCAACTGCCAAGGGTGACTGTGTTGAACATTGGCTTTCACACAAGCAGCTGCTTACTCATGAGCTCAGCCTGGCTAGTGAAACCTGTCACAAGAATGGTGGAGCAAAAAGTGCTCTTCAGCATCTATGAAGCAATAATAAAACCTCATCTCTGTACTTTTTTTTAAACACATAGTACCTCTCTGTGCATCAGCTGACTAAATAATTATCACAATTAAAGGTGATTCAGTCAAAAGACATTCAGCTGATAGATAATTTCAATGAAGCTTCAAAAAGACACCACTGACATAACTTTCTCTTTTTTCAACGGGTATCACCAAAATTCAGGAAGCTATTATGTTGACAATCAAATTTAACCTGACATTTTTTGAATGCAACTGTCAGACATTTAGTTTCTGTTATGACACTGACATCTTATTTGTCCTGTGTATGGCTACCGAATGTCTGGAAAGAACTCACAAAGTCAAAAAGGAACATTAAATGTTCAGAAATAAGCTAAACTGAGGACTCTCATGCTTTTCTCCCTCCATTTACATTTGCTTGCCCCTGACCTCAGCAGCCTCCCAGGAAAAAAATGAAAGGGATGAGGCAAGAAGTTTGGCACTGTGCAGTGCTCAACCAAGGCAGGATTCTTGGATTCACACTTCTTAACCACATCTATTCATTTCACCTTTTTTTTTTTTGTTCATTATCATATTTTCAAAGATACATAGACTGGCTGAGCCTGACAGGCATGTCTTGAGATAGCCTGGTCCAAGCCTCTGCTCAGAGCAGGATCCATGACAGTAGGTTGCTCAAGGCCTTGTCCAATTGAGTTTTGAATATCTCCAGTGGTGGAGACTCCACAACAGCTCTGAACAACCTGTTCTTGTGTGTGACCACCCTCATAGTGAACAATTTAATGGGTTTTAAATGTATTTAATGAAGTAGAATTTCCTGTCTTTCAGTTTGTGTTCATTGCTTCCTATCTGTCTCTGGGCCATACTGAGAAGAATCTCTCTCTGTTGTCTTCACTGGTCTTTTTTAATTCCTATTTAATTTCTAAGAAGAGAAGTAAGGCCGCTCTGTCACTCCATTTGAGAAGGAGCTACAGCTTAATACTATGGTCTGAAAGCAGCAACAACACACCTAAAACACTTGCCCAGAAAATCCTTCTCACTGTCAGTAAAAACACAATAATACTTACTAAGGAGTACTCTAAATAAATGCAACTAAGTTTGAATGTAATTAAGTTCTTTCACTTAGTTTTTATTTTTGGTATCCAGAATTACTCATTTTACTGTGAATCTCCCTTAATTTTGTAACTTCCTTTCAGTTTGTTCCTAAATGGAAAAGGTACTTTTGGTACTGCAGGTTTTTTATACGCTGCTGTATATGTAACGAGTTATTCAAACCTCTCTAATTCATTTTTGCCTGTAAAAAAAATATTTATAAAAGAAAAGGCTTAAAGGGTATTTAGTCTCAAGATATATTGAGTTGTGATAGTTTTATGAGCTTTTCTCCAGTTTGTTGCTGAGGTAGAAGAATATTTGCAATGAACAGTGAATGGGTTTGTCACTGTAAAAGAAATATTGATTATTTGATACCTGAGGGTTTATTAATGTGTTTAGAGCTTGTATTTAATAGTAAATACATAAAATCATAAAATCATAAAAGTACCTACATCATTTTCTCATCTAAGACCCAGTGCTTGATTTGCATTTAATTGCAGAAGTTTCAATGTTTCCAGAGAAAGAAATGGATTTGAAGAGAATGAGAAAGGTAAACGGACAGAAATCCTTCAAGCGATAGTACTTATGTATTACAAAGTATATTGTATATTTTGTATATTTTTATACAAAATTGTATATTATTGTATATATTGTATATATATTGTATATATATTGTATATTTTGTATATTTGTATATTTTGTATATTACAAAGTATATATACTGATGTATTACAAACCTATAATAATTACTGTAAAGATATATAAGAAATTAGGTGGTTAATTGAATCTACTATGTGAAACTTTTCTTTCTGTTTCAGGATTGATCTAGCAGAGAGTATTTTGGAAAACACAGTAGGTATAAAGCTTTGTGAACCCCTTTGACCTACAATGGGAATGTATTTAATTTAATTTGATTAATTTAATTTATTTAATTTCTATCTAAACACTTTTAAGAGTGACAAGGATAAATGGCAGGGTTCACAAGAAAATCACTTGATTTTCTAGTCACATCAAATCTTCAAAGCCACTTCTCTATCACCTTTTTTATGGATCAAATATTCCATCCCATGCAACCAACCACAGCAAAGGAAAGTGGTGAAGACAGAGATGAATTTGACACCATTCTTAAAAGCATCGTTGATTTTTAAACCTACTGAGCTTCCAACAAGTCTGCATGTTTTGGTCCTGTTTGCAGTTTTGTAACCAGAAAACACTGTGAGATACAGTGTTACAGTCTGAAAGTATGATCAGTGAGAACTGGAGAGAAAATATTAATTCCCTGGTCCCAACTGCAATTTTTAGTCTTCATGCCATATTAATTAAGCAGCAAAACTAATACGAGAAATTTATTAGGAGTGTCAAGAAGTAAAATATGTCACAGTTTAAATCCTTGAAATTCTTCTTATTGTCTCTACTTTTTAGTTGAAACAGATTACAGGATTTCTCCAATATAAGTTGCATCAAGTAGCATATTTTATAGGCATTATTTTTTAATTTTCGGCTATAAGTCTAACTCTATTCATTGAGTGTTTAATGAGGTTAAGATACATGTTACCAGATGGGAATGTTAGCATGGGTCTCATACTAAATGTGTTGTACAACTGTGACACTGTAAATTATTGATCAGTTTCAAATCCTGGCCTGACACATTCTTTCTGAGTAGTCATCTTATATGACAAGATCTTTGTATTTATTTGATAAAACTCTAATTCCTATGTGCCATGGCACCACTATATGGCCTACATCTCTCCAGGGTGTTATTATAATTATTTTATGCTAGTATACATACGAGAATGAGAGTAAGGATAGAGTGGAAGAAATGGATAAAATACAAAAATTTGTTCCATTTTTGTCACATGGTGAACCTCTTTTGCCTTGTTTGGTGACAACTGTACATTAGTCATTTTTACTGAATTAAAAAAAAATTACTTAATTTTTCTTTATTTGATGATGAATAATGTGAAATCCTTTAATGTGAGCAGAATTGAAAGCTTAGATTATTTTGTGTATTTGGATATTCAGATATCTAAATAATTTGCTATAACTAACTTGGTACTTAGTTTGCTGTCCTACCCATTTCTGGATTTGGAGCAACAAGGAAGAAGGGTTGGATGAAATACTGGTGATTTTTGAGAAAGGTGATGTACCTTAAATCCAGCGTATCTGATAGCGAACACTGTCATTTCGTATTTATGTGGCAGAACTTGCATGACACCTCAACACAGTAAAAAAGTAAAGGACAATCTAAAGAAATACATTGTCTGACAAGCAAGAGAAGGAAAGTACAAGTGTATCTCTTTTTCAAAGGGAAAGGGAGGTACAAGTAAGGGAAATGTCAGAATGAGAAACAGCAGCAGAAAGCCAAGAGCACCTGAGTACATCAGCCATGAGTCTGGTCTCTACCTTTTAAAAAGAGTTGAGTTGCTATCAGTTCTAAATAACTGGTGTTTCCGGCTGACCCTGAATGGAAATAACCTCACTAACAGCATGTGAAATGTATACAGTGTCCTGACTGAATTAAGAGTGTCCATCAATGATTATGACAACAGCCTAGATAACTAGCTCAGACTGGATCACTAGTGTTTTTCTAGCCTAAAGGCTATAAACACATGGGACAAAGCTACACACTGACTGCTATCATACACGTTATGAGTGTGTTTGTCTGTACTTTCGTGAAGTTTATTTCTTCTGAAAGTCTTCAAGATAGCTTCAGACTTTGAGAGTATATCAAGGTGACTGCCTTATACTACCAGTATTTTAAACTGATCACTTTTTTATCCATAGGCTTTAAATTCCAGGGCTGTAAAAATAATGAACATTTTAAATAAAGCTGGGAATAAATGCTGACAGATTGAAGAAATGCAAAGCAGACATAGTCTTCCTTCACCTTCTTTATGAGCTAATTTAAAAACTCAGGGTGCAGACTTTTTGAGAGGTAGTATGTTACTCAGGGAATTATAAAGTATTTTCATTGGTTTAAGCACGTTTTGCACTACAGTTTAGTTGTAGGATTTGAAATCGTACACTTCTAGATTTGAGATCCAGAATATTCTATAGCAACACTGCTGCATCCCTTTGAAGCCTCTATGCTACAACTGTAAAATCAGCTTCGTTCTTGGTTTTCAGCAATGAAACTTAGAATAGAAACAGTCAATAACTACTAATAGAACAAAGTTTCAAACCAAACAAAGAAACCATTTTACACAAAATGCTTGATGAAAATAGTGCAATTCCCTCCTACAAGATGTTGCGGAGGCTTTCAAGGTACATGGGAATGGGAAAATAAGTGAAATAGAGATTGGAAAAGGACTTTTAGGTACAGTCAGCAGTGGAAAAATTCCCTGAACTCCAAGTAAGAGGAAACTGGTAGGTACTCTCAGGAAATGTCTTGGTCATGACATTGTGTTCTTTCATTTCTCTTTATGCAACTACTAGAGCCAAATGTGGACATATGAGTTAATTCAGAGAAGAATTAGTATCTTTAAGAAGAGCTTCTGAAAAGTTCTGTAATTAGATCCCAGAATCCTCTGACTGAAAATCATTTCCCAAGACTAAAAATTAGAAGAAAACTTATTTCCATGAGCTACAGTACATGATAAAAGGCCTTTTAAATATTAAATGATATATGCAACCAATAATAAACACATTCTGTATGAATGTGTGTCCTATTTAAATTCCTCAGCATTTGCCTTCGATGCAGAATTCAGTAGCTACTTCATTTGTCTAAGAGAAAACATAAACACACACAGTAACCACTCGCTTATTACTTCAATGAAAAATTCATGTCTTAGACTACAAATCTATGTTTTGTTCACTATGTTTGTTATCTATTGGGAAATTAGTGTTGTAATTCCACTTTTTGAAATAATTTGGGTATTCAGGGAGGAGGTTAAGAGAGAACATGAAGGGAAGCTGATTAATCATCTTGTTTTACATAAATTTAATCCAATACTACTTGTATATAGCACTTATTTATAGCGCTACGAACAGTGCCCCTGGTCAATATTACCAGTTTTAAAATGAAATCAATCCTTTTTTGGTTCCTACTGCAACACAGGTAGTTTTTTTTTTAATTCAAAGTGTTCAGAGTTGCTTTAACACTCTTAACCATGTTAAAAATACAGCAATCAGAATTAGAAATTGATAAAGGTGCACATAAAAAAAAGAAAAAATAAGTTATATTTCTTGAAACACTATTAGAGTTATGAATAAGCCAAGAAAACTACAAAAATAAAACAAATTTTTCAATAAAGAAGTTCTTGGCTTTAGTATCTTAGCAATAACTATAGTTATATATTTGGGTTTGTAAAAGAATATATTGGGTCTGTAAGTCATGTCATACCTACTTGTCTGGGAACTACTAATTTAATAAATATATTCAGTATTAAAATATATCCATTTTTATCCTACAAATTTCTTATTTAAAACAAAAAGACAGGCTAGTTTCGTTGTATTTCTTGCTTCATTACTTTATATGCTCCTATCATTTCAAAAGCAGAACACATATGTTCATTGCAATAAATCTAAATATATACTTTGGCTATGCTTTAAGTAAAAAATGGAGTGGATGAAAACAGGGAAAATGAGGAAGGTAAAAAAAGATAAATATACAATCCATGCAATAAATACAAATGTTACGCATCATTAAAAGTTACTCAAAACCTGAAAATCAGTAAGAGCTCAAATTGATGTCAGTTACTGGCAGCAGCAGACTTTGTGATAGCAGGGACTTCTAGTCAGTTGGATCATAGATGCCTTTCCCCAGAGAGGATCAAGCTATGCTTAAAGTAACTGATAGATGCAAATATAAGTCAGTTCCAGTGCCAACTAAAAAATGAAACAGTCTCACATCAATAAAAATTTTTAAAGACTTCTTTGCACAAATAATATTCCCTTTCTAAGGGAAGTTTACCAGAGTATGAACTTTCTGATGGACAGAAATGCCTCACGAAGGAAGCTGGTAACTGTAGCATGGATATAAATACAAACAAGCAATTTATGAGAATTCTTTGCCTCTTCTTTTGGCTAAACCTTATAAAAAAATCACAAATAGGGCTAAAGTTCACTACACGTTGAAACATAATTATGACACATACAAGGCAGTAATTTCAGTGTTTATAAGGAGGGAATTAGTCATGTCAGCGAGGTTTGACTTGCCAAACCATGGCCCTACTAATACACATGCTACTATTATACCTTCATCTGAGAGGTTGCATCTTTCAATTCTTTTTGGAGACAAAACACTCTACCAACCCCCATCTCTCACTATGAAGAAAGAACCACCATTTCTCAGGTCCTGTAAAATATTCATAGGAAGGAAGCTGCTGTCAAAGGGACCTTTAATGTCATCCTATATTTCTCAGTAGAAATTTTTCTTCTTTGAGAATACAGCTAAAATAATACACAAATTCATGTTTCTTTTTTCCCCTCTATTGGGCTCTATCATTATTACTTTAACATCTGTATCTCAAAGAAAGCAATTACAAGAGAGACTGAAAGTGTACTGCATAATTTTCTAATAAAAACATTAGTTCAAAGTGATTTGTTAAAAAACCCAAACCAAACCAAAAACCCAAACCCAAAACCAAATTAAAAAAAAAATTCAAACAGAAACCCAACAAACTTTCTTGGAAATTCAGTGATAATGATAATTTATAGAAATAACAATTTCAGCAATAGCTTATATCTCTAATCAGCTGCAGCCTATCATATTAGAAAAGCCTTCTGACAATCTGAGACCTATTTTAAATATCAAATGCATTCCTTCTACCTTCAAGCAGTTGTTTCTGCTTTGTATTTTCACAGTTAATGACATTTATTAAAACGTTTGCATGGGGACCAAAAATAGAAATATTCTTCTTTTAAGGAATAGATAAGAAGCGTTGAAGAAAATGTATTTACCCCAATACCATGCTTTTATCCCTCTGTCATTCTAGGGTTTTTTGGTTTTTTTTGGTTTTTTTGGTTTTTTTTTTGTCAAGGAACTGAAAACTTGAGGATGGATAGAAGATAGACTGTTTTGAAAGAATAGGACTGTCCTTCTAAGGCTATTTTGATGCACAGACTTTTTCCAATGTGACTTTTTTTTTTTATTAATCAGTTCCTTCCTTGTTTTAAAAAGCTTACTTATTTACTTAGTTACTGGGAAGCAAGTTTTAAAAGATCACTCCCTTTTTCAATGCAATGGATAGTGCTACTCCACTTGAATCATATTCTGGTCCTTCAGGTGAACCCAGCTCTAACCTGATTCCATGAAATTTATTTAACTGAAATCATAAGAGGATACATTGAGACAATTTTATTTTCTTAATTTTTATTTTGCCGGTAGGTCATTCTAAACCAGTCAGCAATGCTGTAGTGAAGGGAATCCCTGGAACCAACTGGATATTTACAGTTAGTAAGTTAAATGTGAGAATCACTGGCAACAAAAACGGTTGCGAAGAGCCCAGTATACCATGAGAGATGACAAAGAAAGATGTAGTCTTTTCAACTTGGGTCAAAATTAGGGGAAAAATTGGGTTCATGGGAATTATGTTTCAGGTCTGAACAACGTATTATGTTCTTGCTTCTTTGTATCTGGGTGTATCATGGCTCTATGAATTTTGTGCCTATTTTTCACTTCATAAGGTATCTAGTTCCTTAATAAGCAAGAGTCAGAGCTGAATGGTTTACCTGAAGGAAATTCAGAGTTTGAAAACAGCTTACTCCTGGTTTCAGGGTCATCTTTTGCTTGCCAAAAGCAACACTAATGTCAGAGAGAGGTATCTTTTAAGACGAAGGCTTGACCTCCTGGGGAAGCAGAATAACAGTCCCATTTGACCCACCTTTTCACTGCCACGTGACAGGAAGGGAATGGAGTTTCTAAAATGGTCTGAGGGTCAGCAAAGGGCTAATGAAAGTTTTCCATTAAGGATGATCCAGGAAGGAACAGTAGCCTGCGCTCTCATCCAGGCAATGTGCACTGGGTAAATAAAGTTGCAACTACCTGTCCTGTAGTTCTACACATATTTCATGGCTTTCCTTTTCCATGTCTTTCTATCTGAAACTCAGAGCAGTGTTATTTCACAACACTTTACTTTTTAAATAGCTAGTTTAAATTAAAAAAAAAAAAAGTCTTTCTATAAATTATTCAGGGTGAATGCTGCATTACTTTGATGTCCAAATGCTGTTTGGCACATAATAAAATTATGAACCTAACTGGACTTACAGAATCTGAAGTCAATATCTGGATACTTTTCTGTCCCTAAGAATCTGATCAGAAGAATTGGTGACTGGGAAGACAAGCACACAAAGTGTTGCATGACTCTATTTTTAATAAAGCAATTGGAAAATGCATTGGAGAAAATTTTCTGCATTTTATGGAGTACAAAGTTAATGATGAGACCTAGCACTGCCACGTCCAACCTGTCTTCTTAACAGCCTGCAGCTGACTAGAAAAATCTGGATTACTAGAAATGAGTGGCTCTTACCTGCCAACACCACTCCTGGAGGTTTGATAGTCTTAGGCAACTGGGTATTGTGTAGTTTTCACTGCCAGTTTGACATGTTGCCTACTTTAGAAGCACTGGCAGCTTTAGACAGAAAAACAATTACCAAGTGGGTGCTGCTGGAAAGCATTTTGCACAGCTCACCTCCGAGGAGTAGGGCTGTGGGAAGCCTGAGATCCAGCAGGGAGAGGGACTGGGAGCAGTATGGGGAAACTTCAGCTGACCTTTATGGAAAATTCCAGTGTCTGTCTTGGCTCTCAGAGAAAAGTTCAGTGTTTAGTTGCACAGCAGTGTTGATGAGATAGGAGCTGTAGAAGTCCAATACAGCCATGCACTTAAAGGCAATGGCTTTAAATTTGGGCAGAACACTGACAGCAGAGTGAAAATGCTCTGCTTTCCCTTCACATTTTGGGATAGGCAGAACATGCTGTCACTAATAGTTATCCCTTTACTTGGTGGGATTCTGTTTATTCATTTTGAAGTCATACTGCCTTTCAGAGTGCTAATACTGATTTTTACTCTATAAATTGCTATTTCAAAACAATTATCTAAAATTTAAGTTAAAGGGCTTACAAGTTAATGACTTTAATACCATTAAAATATTTATACACTGGTTTCATAATAACTGTCACCAACTTCATTTAAAACCTGGAAAATATTTTTTTTTTAAATTACACCTTCAGAGAATACCAAGTGAACTGTGGGATCTAATACAGCAATGATGAGTTTCAAATGTAAATAGCAAAGACTCCTCTTCCGGCCGTTGTCAAGAGTCAGTGCACAAACTAACACCTACTGTCAGCTGCTGAACTATGTAGCTGCAAAATACAGCTGGGCTGAAGGGATCTTGTAGTGAAATAGAAGAATATCACAGTTATTTTCATAGAATCACGGTATCACTGAATCATTTAGGTTGGAAAAGACCCTTAAGTTCATCTCTTAAAAGACCCTGAAGTCCAACTGATAAAAACACTGTAACACAAATATTAAAGCTGACACACTGCCCAAGCTAATCAGAACATAGCACAGTCCTTCAACATAATGTTTGCAGTTTAGCCTAAGTCTGTATGATCACCAGTACACCGCACAGGAGTAATTTGGGTATCTCCTTAATAGAGATCAGTACATTTAAATTAAATTTTAACACAGGTAATCCAATTTTCTTACTTTCTGTGTGGAAAAAAAAAAACAAAACAAACAAAAAAAAACAAACAAAAAAACCCAACCAAACAAACAAAAAAAAAACCCACCAAAATTTGAATCTAGCCAACACTTCACTAAACAGGTTGATTTGTCATTCAAGAGTTATTTTTTCCATTTCTATATCAGTCACAGGTGAACTATTGAAAAAGTTTAGAAACAAGACAGAGACTATTTAATTTCAAATGAAGTTATTTATCCTGAGTAGCAAACAATCATGTTATCATGAACCAAAATATTTGATTACTCTATAAACAAGAGCAGAGAGGTTTCTTCATCCCTCCTGTTCTCATCTCCTCCAATGCACTTTTGGGACTCAGCCTAATAATGAGGCTGTTACCAGAGCCTTCAAACCTATTCAAGTCTCATCTGCTTTGAGATTACCAATAAGAGTGTCAATTATGGCTGACTGTAATGGTGTGATGTAGGCATTGTCAGACAGGAATCATAATGAGACAGGCCTGATAATTTACAAACAGGTATAAACTTAGTGTCCTTTTTTCCCTTTTCTTATGAATGTAGTACAGATGACTGAGAGATTAAGAGACATTTTAAGTTCTGAGAATTCATCAGTAGTGAAACTAAAGGTTTACTTTGTTTTTTTTAAACACCTCCAAACCTGGAACTGTCTGGACACATCCAGAAAGCTCCTGCCCATTGCAGTTCTTTCAATGCAGTATTACCGCAGCTGTTTGGAAGGAGTTCTTTCTTTGTTTGGTTGGTAAGACTGTTTTTCAAGAATAACTGCCAGGCAGACGTGACACTTCACTGGCCAAAGTCATCATTTGATGGAACCACTGTGCAAGTAACAAAATTATGTCACTCAGAAAAAAGACTTCGTGAACATTTTGACCTCTCAGCCAGCACATTCTAATAGTTAATTGCCACTAGTATTACTAAGTTTTCTGAGCCTCATTTGCTGCAGTATCTGCCATTTCTAACATGTGACCTCCAAATTTCTTCACTTCCTCACATTTTAAGTTATTATTTTCATTTACTTCTGCATTCATATTTCATTGACCATTAAGACTCATGACTCTGAACAAAAAAGGTTCTAAGTAATTTTAGCTAATTTTTTCCTATTGTATTAGGTGGAAATAAATCTCCTAGAAAGAAAACAAGGCAAGCAATTCTTGAAAGCCTGACTTATAATGTAAGCATTTGCTTTCTTACAGATGACATATGAAAAAAAGATTAGAAGAATTCTAAATGCTTGTTTAGTTGTTGAGCTCCTTCAGACTTACAATTTAACTATTTGCAGCTTGCAATCAAACCCATATAACAATGCTTGGTGGAATACCAAATGTGGATCAAGTTCCAAAAGACAATTAAGGTTATTTTAAAACAACTTGATATGTGGATGCAAAAATCCGACCTTAATTTTACCAGACAAAATTAAAAATATTTCTGAACTGTTGCACTTTTTTCAGTGCAGCAGGGGGAGGAAAAATTCCTGGCTGTGACAGGTTATTTGTATGACAAATCCACATTAAATATTAATTTAGTATTTAAAAAACCTATTCTAATATTCTTCATGCATTTATATTTTTATATTATTTAACAGTTGTGCATAAGTTGCAGAGGTATTTCTCAAATGTCTGTATAGGTTACCAACATAACCGTAGGGAGGGAGAAAAATGGGTTCACGTATTTGACAATGCTGTTTGTTTTGCTATAATGCCATTTTTAGATTAAAAGCGACTAAGCAAGTAAACCCAAATCATCCAGTAGATTACATAGCAATAGCTTCAAAGGCAATTTGGAGCCTCTCACTTGTTATGTTCCTTAGAATGAAGATGACAATTACAAAGCTTTTTAAACAGGAAAAGGCTGCATACTGCAGATGAAATATTTCATGATGACAGGTAAAGGCAAAGCTGACAGGTAAAGGCAAAACTCTTCAATAGATTTAATACAAATTCTAAAATGATTGTGAAAACTACCCTTTGGGGGTAAGAGGAAAATCATTATTTATTAAATAAGAAAATGATGTCTAGGTCTGCTTTTGGCCTATGTTTTCACTGTACTAATCTATACAAACCTTGGGCAGTAAACTTGCAGGACAGCATCATTTCAGTGAGATTCAGGTAGGGTACATTCTTCTCCAGCTGAATATAGAAATTTATATTAAAAAAATTAACTAAATATCCACGACCATTAAACTTCTCCTAGAATCTAACTACTCATCATTTCAACTGAGCAAATCTTGTAAAATGGTTGTTATAGGGCCTGCTGGTATGTAAATGATAAATTAAAAGCCTTACATAACCTTATTTTTTAACAAAAATTAGAAACAAAATCCAGTATGATAGCTCTGATAATCCTAATGATATAATGATATACAATCTTAAAAAAAATCCATTTAATAGTTTAAAGAGTGCAAAATAGTCTTTCCTATAGCTACAGCAGTATTTTACCCTTCCCAAGCATTCATATCTTTAATTACTTTTCACAGTTGTTTGTCCTCTTGTTTTTCTCTCCCTCTCTTATTTCTTTTTATCAATCAGTCATACAGAGCAAAAAGAAATCAAAGCATATTCACTGCACTTATAGTGTTTTTTTTTAATGGAATGTCAACAACTGGTGTAGTTCTGAAGAGCTCCACTATGCCATGGACTGTTGAAGCCAACAATGGGTTTTAGAAGCTGTAATTACAGCAGCCATTCATGATGATAGATATAACTGTATTCACTAAAATATACTCAAGACTTCTGACTAGCTCACCAGTCTTCAGTGTCAGTACTACCCTGTGAAAATGGTACACATTCCTACAGTAGGGAAAATGATAAATTCATTTACATTGGGCCTCCTGTAGAAAAAAAAAAAAGAAATCACTATCTTCTCTATGTGTATTTTTCCCATCTCTACTAATGGAAGTCTCTTACTCCTTCCATATCTGCATATTCATTTTCTCCCATACCCACCAAATCTTTAAGCGTGTGTCTTCCTAAGCCTCCATTGCATACAAAGAAAGAAACGTTGTTGCAATATGCTTGTAGTGTATATGGGAAACAGAGGTTTTCAATGTTAAAGTGAACGTTTCCAAGATGGCTTTTGTAACTCTTTTTGCTAATGTACCTTCTTCTTCCCAGGCTCCTCAGTCTTATCTCTACTTTAGGAATGTTCTAAGAGATAAGTTGAAGTTCTCTCACTGGCTTTGTTAACCTTTGCCTTGTCACTGGTGGGTTTGTTAAGACCCCCTGAACTTCTCATTGGTTACTCTGTGAATCCTCTATAAAGCTATATAAGCCTTTACCCCAGCAGTAAAGCTCTCTCTTATCTCCTCCTCATGGCCCTGTGTGCTGTCTCTGCGGCGGCCATGGGACTGCGTGGTGGGGGGAGGGGGGAGCACCGCTCCCCTCCAGGGTCTGGGGCTGAAACCCCTGGTCCTGGAGTTCCCCCTCCCTATCCACTCTCAACCGCTGCAACACGTTTGTCTCAAAAACTCTATCCACAGTTATTCTACTGTCTTGGTTTGAATTCACAGCAATTCCTCCCCTGCCCCCAGCAATACTGTCATCTTATTCATTAAAAAGATTTGGTGTATTAATATGGACATTAAAAATCTGCTTCTTATCTCATAGAAGAGGTTTCTAATAATATAGCAGAGGGTTTTAAATTATCTTTCTCCTGTTAAAAGTGTATTTTCTTTCCAGGGCAGAAAGTTCCACATATTTCTTCAAAGACACATTAGTCAAAAATTTGGTAAAGGTCAAATACAGCTGAACACTCTTAAAACTATGTTTGCTTTTATTCCCCACAAAACAAACACACAAGCAGCTTATGTAATGGTTGTCCCTCTCCTCCCCTCTCCTCTCAAAAAGCTGGCAAAGATTTTGGAGAATAAAAGAGGAGTTTTTTTAAATGAAAATGTTTTCTATTGGCTGGTAATCAGCAAGGTCCATTCAAATTGAGTGAATGGGTATGTATGTTTAATTAAATGTTTAATTAAAACATTAAAATGTTTATAATTAAGACTACAATAGGTAAACATTTTATATATATATATACACATATGCATTTTATTTGCATAAGTGAAAAAAAAAATCAACAAATATCTCTTAGTTGTAGATGAGTATACTTTTGAACCTCTTTCAAATCTTTTAATAACAGCCCACCACTGCAGAGCAAATGATTTTTTTTTTCTTTTCTCAAAATCCTGCACAGACCACAGGCCTGGAACTGGGCTAGCCTCTCTTTTAATGACTAAAATTGCAGAAAACAACTTTTTTTTCTATCCTAACACGCTGATAATGCTGAAAGGTCTCTAACAAAATAAATACCCTTTTGGCTACGCATGTTGAAGAAACAATCCATATCCTGAAAATTTAACAGTATTTCAGTTAATTTAACTAGATGTTACCTACTTTCATAACAAAACAAGAATTAAGACCACCTCCAATTCAGTTTTTGAATCAGAACTGCATTTCTTAATCTCCTCATTTTATTTACTCCTCCATAATGTACCTGAGCAGGGTCTATAGGAGCCCATAATAACGTAGTTATTTATTCCATAACATTTTACTTATTAAAAACCTCTCCTTTCTGCTCACAAAATCCTTTTAAAATCCCAAGAGTAAATTCATAACTTTTTCTATTGACTTAGTGTAGTATTTTTAATCAAGTTAATGCAAGCTTCCTGCCCTTTGATACTACAAAGCACTCAGTTTAATAAGGGGAACCAGATATCAGCTGGCATGTTTTCTTGGAAGAGTTATTTTGCCATACATTCAAAAATGGAAAGAAAATTTCAAGTCATGAAAGTCTTTTAATTTGGCCTGCAAGACCCAAAAAACTCCATCATTTATATTGTTTGGGTTTGGTTTATCTTTCAATTATGTAACATTTAAGTAACATTCCAATTCTGGGCCCCTCAGTTCAAGAAAGACATTGAGGTGCTGGAGCAAGTCCAGAGAAGAGCAACGAGGCTGGTGAAGGGACTTGAGCACAAGTCCTATGAGGAGTGGCTGAGGGAGCTGGGATTGTTTAGCCTGGAGAAGAGAAGGCTCAGGGGTGACCTCATCACTCTCTACAACTACCTG
>JAWWES010000001.1:104795550-104837986 GCA_035583135.1 Lophotriccus pileatus | reverse complement strand
AGAGAGGTGGTGGATTCACCGTCCCTGGGAGTGTTTAAGATGAGGCTGGATGTGGCACTGAGTGCCATGGTCTGGTAACCACGGTGGTAGTGGATCAAGGGTTGGACTCGATTATCTCAGAGGTCCTTTCCAACCCGGCTGATTCTATGATTTTTCAGAACTGCTATTTTCAAAAGACAGGTCATAAGTAACACTGACAAGCAAATAAAATTATCATGTCTCATGGAACTATTAAGTAATAACAGGACACTGAACTTGCATTTATAATATTTTCTTCCAATTTACACATCCTGTAGCCTAAAGTAAGACATTTTCAGTGCTTTACTCTTTCTATTCATGCCATAGCAGGCATATCTACCTTTATATCTTTCTGAATGGAGTTTATAATCATTGTTCTCTCAACTTCATGTGCATATCAAAACTACTATGACAGATCTCAAAAGGCTTTTGAACCACATAGACAGGAAGACACCTAGAGCAGAACAGTACAGACTTTAGCTTTTGAAAATCTGAGATGTAATCTGCCAACAAGCATTTATAATATATTAGTATAAGGCATTACAGAGCACATGCAAAACTATTTTGAAATGTCCTTGACTTTTCAGAAGCCAGAACAGATCTTTCAAGTTTTTTTCTTCAGTCTTTTGAGCCTCTCTTAGTAAGAACAGTAGGTGCATAGGACTATTTCCTATTAAGTGTAGAACTTTTTATTTATGCACAATAGTAGAGAAAAAATAAATGCTTTTCCTGTTTCGATCACATAATTTCCAGCAAATATCACATCATCCACATTTTGCAAGTGTCTTTTCTTACCTAATCTTTGTTCCTACTCTCCCAGTCATCCTAAGAAACTGTCACTCCTCAAATGTGATCAAAAAGTCTGGATTGCTGCTGTATGAAAATGGCAATCACTTCACCAAGCCTTAATTTTTCTTTTTGCCTGATGGTGTCGAAGTAGCTCCTCAGAAAACTGAATTTGCTAATAAAAATCTAGATATTTAAAAAAAACCAACCAAAACACATATGCAACCCACACAAAGGAATGAGCCTATTTCTATTTAAATTAGCTTATCACAATGTGTTTTTTGCCCTTTGCCAAGTTATTCATGAGTGACTTTTTGAATTCCGAATGCTAGCTCAAAAATTCTGACAAAGTAATGAAATTGTTTTGAAGGAACAAAAAAAATCCAAACAGGATTTCAGCAATGCTCTGCCACTTCATGGAGGGGTGGCTGCTCAGAGCTGGAGGCTGTGGGTAGGTGGGTGGGTGCTCCCTTTGGGCCTGTAGAGGTCCTTGAGTTTAGAGGTCAGAGGGTTATTTTAGAGCTGCCTTTCCTCTCAAGCCTTGGCTTGTCCACCACTGCTCCCTGAGTTCTGCCCAGGGTAGGATGTGCAGATGGGTGGTTTGCAGGAGGGCAGGAACAACCACAGCAGTGCATATGGGGAGACAGGGTAGCTCCCTCAGAGGTACCTCCTGTTGGTGCTGCTGCAGCACATCTTAGAAGTGACACCAAGACCCAAAGTGCACCTCTAGTCTGTGCGTTCAAAGGGCAGGCTGGGCAAAGTGGGAGAGGCCAGTTTTGGCCACTGAAATCACAAACTCTGCCAGGTTCAGAGGGGGTGGTATGTTAGGACAGGTCCAGAGTGGGATGCTCTAAGGCAGCTCATGCTTGGGCTCTAGTGCCAGGCTCAAAGCTGTGGTGGAAGCAGGAGGTGCTCAGTGCAAGCCACACTTCTGTCTTGTGCTGAGTCTGGAAGAGAGAAGGTTTGCTGGCAGAGTTATATGACAACAAAATAAAAATCGTATCTCTCCTCAGGTTCTTTACTCACCTGAGCATTAAAGACAGTTGATATCAACAGCAAAAATGTCCAATTATATATGCAAGTACTGAACAGAAGTAGTAGTTTAAAATAAATTTGCCATCCACCTACTTCTAATAAAGCATTTATTCTGTTTATTGCACCTCTCAAGTCAAAACCTTTGTTCTCAGTGAGGACTCATTTTTCTTTATGTTTAGTTTGCACTGAATTGAGAATAGTGCAGTATAAAAGGAAAGCTTCCAGTTGTCTTGTAACCACAGTCATCAGTTTTAAAGAAAGCACAGAATGGAAAAAGGAACACTCTGTGTTACATGCAAAGCAGACTTTATTCTAACTGCCAAAATAAATCAAAACAGTAATATTTTAATAAAAACCCCTATACTTATTTTGTACACTGCAGCTAGCTTAAAGAAATGCATGCTGTTATTACAAAAACTTAAATAGCATGAAAAATAATAATAGTAATGTTTCTTTAGACATGATGGCTTAGACAAATCAAGGTAGAAGCAACATATTTTATTAGAACAACTGGCAGTAAGCTTCTGAGTCTGAGACAGTCTTGTATGCTCAAAAGCTTGCCCTTTTTTTTTATTCTTTCAACTGCACATCTCAGTTGAAAAAAAAAACACACACAAAAAACCACAAAACAACAACAACAAACCATAAAAAACAACAAAAAAACACACTAACAAACATTTTTACTACAGATTTTTTCTCGCCTGCTTTGAAAAGCTGACACAAATTTATTATAACAATAAAATACCATGTAGAGCCAGCTTACGATTTCCAAAGATTATAAACATAACAACCATGGAACCTTAAAGTAGGATTCATGTAGTTTAGATACTTATACTGTAAATCTACGTTTGAGTTTGCCAACTAGAGCTCCTTGGATAGCCAAGACATGGAAGTGGAATTTTGCGTAACGCAACTCATCTGGTATTCAACGCATTGGCATAGAGAGGATACAAGTCATGCCACGGAATTGCTATGACAGGGCAGTGAGCTCATATGCCAGAGGGTGTAAATATTAAGCTTAGATAAGAGGAATTTTACCTCTAGAAAAAAAAACAACCCACACAACAGATCATATATTCACCATAAATAAACCTCCCACAATTTGAGTAGAATTATGCTGTGGGACTAGTGACTCCATAAAGGGCTTATTTAAGGACTGAGAATGTTTCTTGTCATATCCTGTGTCTGCAGAAATATAACACTCTTGTTTAACGTGGGAAGAATGCAGTGAGGAGAAACAGAATGATTTAGAAAGGGAGAAAACTCACAGGCATCTTTCCACAGTTTTTACGCTCCCTCTTCACTTTGTTTAAAGAATGTGGAGGAAATTCACTGATTTATATCATTCCTCAATCATGGTTCTGTGAAGCTTTATCCAATATTTTTAAATTAATCCAGTTCAGGATGTGAATATAATACTTCAAAGCAAAAGGAAAAACTACATTAAAGACATGGAAAATGTCATTACTAGTTCCAATTTCTTTTTCATATTCAAACAATTATTGCAGGTTATCAACTTCATAAAGAAAAAAGATCCAAGTTGGCGAAGTTGTTTTCCTATTAAGCTATATTAAGCTCTCACACAGGTAAGTAAAGCATCAGAAGTTAAATTATTATACAATTTTTATTTTAAAATTTTTATTATTTTTCACATATCTTAATTTTTAATTTTTTCAGATAAATTACCATAGAATACAACATTACTTCTCTTGATTGCTTTTATTCAGCCCAGTAGTTTTTCCAGTAAGTCCGTAGGTGTTTTATCCATACTGATTCCAACAAGAATTGAAACAAACTATTCACTGAGTGAGTAAACTAGGAAGAACTATAGTTTCAGCCAGATTAAAAATTAAATTCTGTATTTTAGAGTCATATAGAAATATATGGGCAGGTTTTTCCCTTTTATGACAGTTAAAAAAAAAAAATCCATCTACTGTTCATCCTGTTTTAGAGGGTCACTATGCAGCCATCATGCATTTTTCCTGTTACTAAAACACACAGAAAGTATTTTTAAACCTTTTCAAAAACTAATGTAGTCACTAATCAAAAGAAATTGCATGACAGATAACCAACAAGATATCAAGGTGTTGTGCAGAGATAGATTTTTTGAAAACTGATTTCAATTTTTTAAATTAACTTCAGTTCTGATCTTTCATAATTAGAAAATCCAAGGATGAAATATTGGCTATGTTAAGTTGATGGGCAAACTGACATTAATCTCAAAGAAGTTAAGATGTCAGTCTCAATTCACACCTGTAAAAGAATTCAAAGTAAAATTTGTTTCTCAATTTTGATATGCACTGTTTTGATATTATTTCTATACTGTGATATTTTACATGGTTAATTAATACTGTGAGACAATACCATGAAAAAAAGCCTTTTTTTTTTTCTTCCTTGGAGTGGTGAAGAGGAGACACCAATATTTCTGAGGTCATCTCAGGATGTGAATACTCTTAAAGAGAAGTCTTTCTTTTAATATAGTGGAATATGTCTCAGATACCATCTACATGATTTTGAGGCTACTGTTTGGTTACCACTGTACCTATGTGATACTCCTGCAGTTAAAATGAGGTGTCTTTCCTTTTCTTCTTTAAACAAAGTTTTTCTGCCTCTGAGAACAATTGCATTGATTTCAGATACATGTATTATCTGGAATCTCTCCCTGAACATACATATTATCAATATAATTTCACTTAGTAGCTCTGCGTTTAGAATTTGCCTAAGCTAATTGAAAGACATTGAAAGCACTGGAAAAATGCTCTCCATTTTAAATCTAAATATTCAGTTAGTCTAATTGTGTTTATGTTTTTGGAATGTGTACAGATGTTTTTAGGATGGAGGCAACACAAGGTCCATATGCTATTGTACTTGTACATTTTATACTCTGGATTATTAAAGTACCATCCTGGAAGACTTCACTGTACACATAAATTATCTAAAGCTTTATAAGAAAAGCTAGAGAAATGGCAAATGCTCAGTTAGAAGAGTATTGGTGGATTTAGCATTCTCTAGGGGAACATAAAAGTAAAATGAAGTCTTCTGCTACCATAGCAATAATGTGAAAAATTAACATTCAGTGTAATTTATCTACCTTTGAAAAGGGTGTTTAACAGGCATCTTGGGTGCCTTAACAACAGATTTACTTAATTTTTTCAAGATACTATTGAGCTAAGGGCTTATATGCCTTTTATGTCTTTAGCAGTCACTCAAACAGTTTTTTGATAAACATTTTGTGTACAGCTTCTTTCTCTCTCTAGGATGAAGTTCATTTTAATAACATCATCCCACTAAACTGAAACAATTGGAAGCAGAACCACACCAACAACATCCACTCACAATCGTTATATTTCAATATTCTGATATGACTCACGAAGAAAGGAAAATTGACTCACACAAACAAATTTTCATAACTCAGGAAATGGCATTTCCCTAAATTTTTTCTCAACTGATGTAAAAAACATATTTGTTTGGAGTCATTATTTTTATCTTAGTTTTTAACCTTACACACAAAACTACAATTGAAACAAAACCTTCAGAAAAAAGTTTAGTAGAAGTTTAAAAAGACATCAGGTTTATAACAACACTATGGTTAGAAATTAGCAGAACTCTCATCATTTTAACAACAGTATGCACAGTAACAATCTGCACTTGCGTAATATCTAAAGTCTTCATTTTCATTAGGGACTCAGATTTCTTCTACCGCTTACCGCATATTAAAACATCCCCCTACCTTTTACTGACACTGCATTGTCAACAGGGAATACAGGATTCCAAAAGAAGTCACAACTGCATCATCAATTACATTATTTCATAGCATCTGTCCAAGCAACTACCACAAACCATACATATTTTTTCCATTCATTAACACTGTAGACGATAAGAAAAGGCATCCATAGACAGGGTACACAATGTAAAAAGGATGAACAAAATAAGCTTGCAAATACCAAAATTTTCTTTAATATACTAAATGCAAAACGTTCTAGTATATTTTAGGGGTTTATAACTGCCTTATTTTTACATTATCCACACAAAAAGCTGCAAGAGATTGTCACTTCTCTTCTGAAGTTATGCTATCAGGTACAGAGGACGAACTAGTTTGTAGCAAGGGAAGTGCAAAACATATCATTGCATAAAAAGCATTAATAAAATAAGAAAACAGCAATAGTGGCCATGACCTGGTGGATTTTTTGACAAATAACAGGAAAAGAACAGAATGTTATGCATGAATTAGGACACTGTCCAGAAAGACAAGCATGTAAACATACCATCCAAAAGGAACCAGTTATTCATAGACCTAAGGAGGGAAAACTCCTTCTAAAGCCCATAGAAACTGTTGTATTAAATAAGTTCTGACCACCCAGCACTGTTTAATTCTTTGAATGACTGTCTAGAGGAGCTCCTCTGTACCTAGTGACCACAATGGGAATTATCTCTAATAATTAAAGCTGGTCTTTGGGAGCACCACAATTTAGAATTTTGCAAAGGAAGAAATGTGAAGTCACTATCAAGTTGAAAGTGAAGGTGGCATTTTGTCTCCTTTTAATGTTTGCATCCGTTCTTTTGCTAAATTACTGAAGTTGCTTTTCTAATTCATAATTTCAACCTATAACAGAGTACATGACATCATTTGTACTTCCTTTGAAGTACAAATTATTGTATTTCCTAATATGTACATACATATTATGCTTATTGCTGTCTTAATATAAGCTGGTTTTGGATAACCCATTTACAGTAAAAATGTTAAGTGAACATTTATAGAGAATTTTTAATCAAATATCTATGTATCATTTTGATTATTATTACTCAAATGCACACAGCAGATTAATTTAGACCCTTGTTTTCAGCTATATAAAAATGATTGCACTATAAGAGATCACTCATTTCTAATTAAAAAAAGAAACCACCCAGCCCACGCTTCAGCCATGTGTTTGTCAAACCTACGGGATTTTATGTATTTTAAAATGTTAGGTCGGTATTTCAAACATGCTGCTCTCATAATGAGTCTATTGTTTGCTTTATATTTTATTAGTCTTTGCACAGAATATGGTAAATAGAATTTCTATCTGACTATGTTCTGGAATTGAATTAAAATAATGATGAACAAAAGGAATGAGCATCAGGTCTGATAACTATCAGGATCAGCTGAAGCAAGGAGGGGCTGGTTCAACCCCATCACTACCTGCAGAAAACAAGCTGAGTCTATGCTCAACCTCTAAATGCTTGGAAAACAACCCTCTTTATTCTTTAACACTTTTCTCACCTAGGACCTGCTAAAATTAAATAGGTACATACTTATTGCAGCACTTTTCTGCATGCCAATGTATTGAGCAAGAAAAAGTAGCATACCTGGAAAAAATTAAAGCCAATATTTTGGGGAAAAATATGGCGAACATTTTGTCTTATACAGCCAGAATACAGTCCACTTAAATTAGGCTATAACCTTCAAAATATGTCTGTGTCCCTTGCACTTTTTTATTTTTCTTATTCACAAAATATATACAAAAATCCACATGTAGGAGCTGTAAGGTTAAGTATATAATTTAATCATAATTATTTCTTCATACTATTTATTTTTACAGTGATCTTTTCAGCTCTAAAAATACATACATACGTGTAGTCATTTAAAATTTTCTACTATGTTAATGAAGACTAATTCTGTCAGAAAGCAAGAGACAAAGCTTATTTAGTGTAACCCAGACTTTAAGCAACACTACGAGTCAGCTACTGTGTAACTGTGAAACAGAAAAATTGTATTTATTTTTTTGCCTAAAAAATCTAAAGATTACAGAAGTCAGGGGTAGAACATTGAAAGAGTAAACTGGCACTTTCAAGATTATTGCACAAGTTTGCTAAACCAAGCAGACTAAAGGAGTAAGAACCTACACATTAGTTCTGATTCCATCTGGCAGATATAAGGGCTTCTTACTTTCAACAGAACAGAGAAAAAATATTTGAATACTTAAAACTAAAATGTCATGGAGGAATTGAATAAGCAATGCTCCAGCTGCAAGGTTGATTGGGTCTGTTTGCTTTATGATGTTCATCATTGAGCATTTGTTATTGCAGTGGGGACATGTACACTCCCTGTCAGACACAGGCTAGTCTTCATTTGACCTGGATGAAATCCTGCAAAAGTGGAAGAGTTTGCAAATGTCTTGGTACTATAAGTAACAAAAAGAATATTATTAAACCTAATATTTTATTAAAAGAAATCAGTGCAGGAAAATATTTTTGACCCGTATTGGGCACTATGACTAAATTAATAATATGCTGTTAAAATATGATTCTTTCCCAATTCTGAACATACTCTTACTTAAGTACGTCAGGGAAAGCAGGTATGCCTCAACTAAAATTCCACATATAAAAGTAAAACTGCTAATCTGACCACTCTGGAAGTGTAAAAGTCCACAAATAACTCTGTACATTGCAGGACTTTTTAGAAAGTGTATTTACACAACCACAAACCAAAAGGTACCAACTGGGCTGCTTACATGAATATTTTAATTAGTTACAAGAAGGAATAATCAGTGCATAGTTTGTATTTTGCAGAGCATGTAATTTCTAAGTCATATCTCAGAATAGTAAAGAAACTGATTCAAATCACTTAAACAATAATATATTTTCAGTGTAAGATGCAGATCTTCCAAAATATTTAAAAGTTTCCACTAAGATCAAAGAAAAAAGACAACCCAAAACCAAACCAACAAAAATTTGAGCCATAAAATAGTTGTTACTTTAAAGATGTACCCAAGGTGGCATTAAGTGCTTGTAATTTAAGCTAAGAAAGGGCAGTTTTCTTTACTGTTCTTTAAAAGGAGGGAATATCACCTTTTACCATAGCTTAGGAATTTTCAACAGCTATACTTAGTTGAGATGGACATCACCTAGGCAGTGAGTCTGGCCTTTTTCAAAATGTGTGAATTGCGTTCTTACTTTTCAACTTTAGTTCCAAATCAGAATATGAGCCATTCCATGTTTCACCATGAGGCACACAGGTATGTAAGGTGTAAAGCACTGATCTCATCATAACAAGCATACACAACATCAATACTGAAAAGAGTGTGAACATATACATAATTGCATCTGTAGTTAACAGCCTGGAATAGCAACAGTGGTTTCCCCACAGGAGACAGAAAAGCTGACAAAGAGCATTGTGTGAGAACAAAAAAGGGGATCCTTAGGTCAGTGATCTTTCATAGTTGCCCAGAGAGAAGAACAGTGAGAAAGACAGCCTGCTGCCTTATCCCCCCCAGGCTGTAGCCGGCTCACCCTGACTGCCTTAAGTGCTCCTGGATGAACTGCTGCTTAATTTACAGTATTGCATTTACTTATACATATGACCCTGTGAAGATGTTCTACCTTCTACTCTAATACCTGTGGATAATACTAGAAAGAGAGTTTTTTATAAGTGATTATAAGGTAAAAAAACCCCCTGTTTCTAACCTTTCTCATATTGTCTGAAAACATCACATCTTTTCCTCCCCAATAAAATTAATTTTTTTTTTCCTTTTTTTTTTTTTTTTTTTTTTTTTAAGAGAGACAACCACTTTCAACTTAAAAGATCACCAGAAACTTCAGAGTACCCTAAATGTCCCTACACTTTCAAAATACTTACAGGACACATTCAATGAAGTGGAAAAGAGGACAAGTGGCCTGGGAGGAATGCAGGGAAATTGTACAGGAAGTTAGGGAGAAAGTTAGGGAAGCAAAGACCCAGTAAGAATTGAGGGATATCAAGGATAAGGGAGGGCTTCTGTAATTATGTTGCAAGCAAAAGAAAGAATAGGGATAATGTGGGCCCTCTGCTTTGATGGAAGGAAATGGGAGACCTGGCTACCCTGGACAAAGAGTAGGCTGAGGATCTCAATGACTTCTAATGCTTCCACCTTCAGTGGCAAGTGCTCCAGCCACGCCACCAAAGCCAAGAAAGTGAAGTGCAGGGGCTGGGAGAAAGAATGTCCTAAGCCCATGTAGGAGAGGATCAGGTTCAAGATCATCTAAGGAACTTGAATGTGCACAAGTCAAAGGGACCCAATGAGAATCATGTGTGCCCTGAGGGGAGCTGGCAGATGAAGTTTCTAAGACACTATCCATAATTTTTGAAAAATATTGGCAGTCAGGTGAAGTCCTTGATGATTGGAAAAAGGGAAATATAAACCCCATTTTTAAAAAGGGGAAAGTGGAAGACCCAGGGAACTACAGACCAGTCAGTCTCACCCCTGTGTCAGGCAAAATGATTAAGCAGGTTCTCCTGGAAACTGTGCAAAGGCACATGGAAAACAAAGAGATGATTGGTAACAGCAAATATGGCTTCACAAAGAGGAAATTATGCCTGAAAAATCTGATGACCTTCTGTGACAGTGCTACAGCATTGGTTGATGGGGGCAAAGCCACTGACATCATCTATCTGGACTTATGCAAAGCTATTGACACTGTCCTGCATGATATCCTTGTCTTCAAATTGGAAAGACATGGATTTGATGGATGGACACTCTGTGGATAAAAAATTGGCTGGATGGCCACACACAGAGTTGTGGTCAACAGCTCTTTGTCCATGTGGAGACCAGAGATGAGTGGTGTCCCTCAGGAGTTGGTACTTGGGCTGATGCTGATCTTTGGCAGTGATGGACAGTGGAATCGAGGGCACCCTCAGAAAATTTGCTGCCGACACCAAGCTGTGTGATGCAGTCACACACTGGAAGGAAGGTATGGGCCATCCAGAGGGACTTTGACAGGCTTGACAGGTGGGCCAATGCAAACCTCATGAAGTTCAGCAAACATGCCTCCTACCCCACAAACTCAGCAACAGATCATTCTCAGGAGGTCTCAATACACTACAGTCTACAGCACAGTTTTTATTTTGATTTCACCTACAGAACACCTAAATTAGCTTTTGCTAAAAAGACTGTTTACAATAAATACTTCAGGAAGTTTCTACAAATGACTGACTGGGCCCAAACCTAGTTTACAATGTGAAGGACAGTTTTCAGTTAAAATTGTTCAGAGATAGGCTGTGTACTGAAATATTGCTGTTTCCCAAAATCGTAATTTTTATCCCCGTGATAATGTAACTCTACTCTCTGCATATTCTGCCTGTTTCTCCTCGGTTTTTTTTTGTTCTACCCAGCAGGTAGAACAAAGGTAAGGAATTCTGCTTTAAAGCAGTTCTCTCTTTTTAACACACTGAATCCTGTTATGTCAACAACCTAGGATTTCTTAGCAAAATAATTAACTGATTTCTTATTAGGCAATTCTAATAATGCAGAAAGGTTGATCTTCAGCTTTATACTGAGAATACTACAAATATGTGTGTATGTATATATACAGAGAAAGAGAAAGGAAATGTGGTATATACCAGAAAAGAAATGTAGAAATTCCAAATTCCAATCTTACATAAACATATACTTGGAAACATAGCACGCAGAAAACGGAAAAAATAAGAGACTGTTTTCTAATGATGGGTGTGTGATGATGGCACAGACAACATTATCACAAAAGGTAATGCTAAGGAATACAGAGAGTTACTTTTCATAAATCCCAATTTGATAAACATGTTCCATGTTGATAAACAAACTGCAACTTCCCCCATGTTCTGAAAAGTCTGAGGCAAATTGTTAATTATTACTAACACTTTTAATTTTTTTTCATTCTAGTTAAAAAGTATCTTTGGTAGAGGAATTTCAAATGTCTTAAAAAAAAAAAAAATCACTCCTTGTGGAGCTGATGAAACTTGATGGAATTTGTTGTCAGCAACAGTTCACACAAATGTCACCATTTATTGATACTGCCTGGAGACATGTTTGAGACTGTATGTCTGAGAGATGTATTATTCCTTTTTTCCCATTAATTACGTTTTTCATTAATACAGTAAAGAGATCAACTATCAGTTTAATTCTCCACTTTAAATTTGACATTTGCAACATTTATTTCTCAGTTCCTAAATTAAAGTTTAATTCCTTTACCAAATCAAACAAACAGTCTCTTCTGCCAACCCCCACTTATTCTATAAACTCCTCAATGTATGTCCATGGCAAGTCAACTTGTTTTTCAGGTCACTGAGAAAGCATGACAGGCACTTAAGGTCAGAATTTCTGCCTGTAAAGCATTAAATAAAAGTCTTATCAAGACATCAATATCAGTGTAACAAAATTAGTAACACTATAAGTAAATCTGCTTGTCCTCTTTAGTCACATAATATTATAAAGATGTTATGAAGACCAACAGTACCACCCAAGGAGTTTACTAATTTAGAGGCTGTCCTTAAATCTGCTGGGGTTTGCAGAGGTGGAAATTGAATAATTCCCTCCATATGCATTCATTCATTTTTAGCACATCAAAATCAGCCAAGTCTTCTTCCATCTCTGTCTAGTTAAACATTAAATACTGAACTCCTACCTATACTACAAGTGATGAATTGCATTTTTTTAAAATTATTCCTACAAATGCAAACATGCATGTGGTTCCAGTGCTTTTTATTTTTTTCCCCATTCCCTTTTCTGCCAGTCTGAGCCTGTTGAAATATTGCTGTGCAGCAGAACACCAACCACAGGGACAGAAGGGATCACTTGATGACAGAGGGAATATGTACTCTTCAAATCCATATATCATATATCATATATTACAAAAGATAATTGACAACTTCCTTCTGGTATAAATCACATGCTCAAAGAATCTGTCTTTGCTTTCTTTACATCAGAGTCAATCAAACAGAGTACATGGATGTTTACTGTGAGGTTAATCACTTGACAGTAATTGCCTGCCTGTACTGACCAAATAAATCAATTCCATACAACAACAACAAAAAGATCCTGAGCTCAAATAAATATGATTGATTACTTGAAATCTCCCAAAACAACATAAATAATAGGATTTCCAGACTCATCTAATTACATACCACAATTCACTAAAATTTCTGTTAATAAAGAGGGCAAATGGGATACATTGAAACAGAAAACAAACTTTTCACCATTAAAGGAAACTGCTGCAATTCAACCTAATGCCATCATAAGTGTGTTACTAGTTGTCAGTATGCAATAGATTTATATATTAGAACAAGAAAACCCTACAAAATAATTTCTCAAAGATTTGCTTCTTGGTTTATTAGGTATTTTGAAAGTGCAAGAACTCATACATGCAGGCCTCTGTCAGCCACATAGATCTAGTTCACCTCTAGTGTTCCAAGAAAACCCTCATTTTGCCTTGTTTTATGAAATTTACTGTGCAACTACACAGCATGGCATAGGTCATTATGTACTCCTGTCTTCCATTGTTATCCTATAATTCTAAAGGCTGATTTTCTACCTTAGGTATATGTTCAACTATATGTTTTACTTATTTTTAAAAGAGTGGTTAGAGGTCTGGTGAGGAATTGAAAATTCAGTGGACCATTCTTCATACTGTTCTGTGGACATCACTATTACAGTATATATTTTGTTTTCATCTATAATGGATTTTACATATTGATATGGTAGTTTTAAATGCAGATTATATTAAATGTATCTTATTCAGTTGTTGTTTACTAAATTATAGAATTTATTTATGTTACATAATTATGGAACTTGATACTTCAAAATGTTTTTGAAGCCAAGACAAAATGGATTAAAAAAATAATCAGACTAATGGAAAATAGGTTAATTGGTAGCCATGGTGAATGATGATTGAGATCAGGAAGGTCTTGAACTATAAACTACAGAAAGCAGGGAGAGAATACCAGGGGAATAATGCTACTGCCCCTCAGTCACGCCCTGCTCAGGCACTCACTGGGACAGAGCTACTCCTATTGGGTTGTGGCTACAGCTATTCTCACATCCAAAGACAATTAGAACTAAAACTATTGAGCTATTGCTTACAGCTATTTTTAAATCCCAAGGCATTTAATCACATGAAGAAGTATGATAAGACTTAATAATCTTATATTCTGTTAGAGGTAGTGCTTGCTGAATTTACCTCTTCCTTGACCACATTTTCCAGTCAAAATAAAGAGCTCCCCACAAGCTTTTGGAACACAAGTCTGACTTGTCAAGGTGTTACAGATACCACTGTGAAGTATTCAGGACAGTTTTAATGTATCAGCCGTTCATATCCAGGACACAGCAAAGTTGTGTGCAAATGACTCAAATACAGACAACTCAAATCACAGTATTCAATATTTTTTATATCAGTATAGGAATACAGCAAGATCCTGTAATTACCTGTAACCGTTAATTCCGTCGTTCTTCTGACAACAAAGAATCCATATTTTAACTCACAAGTGTAATTTCCAATGTCATCCTCTCTAACTTCCCGAATGACAAGAGTGTCCTTTTTAAACACAATACTTGATCTCCATGTCTTTGACTTGCATTCCTGTTTAAAGATAATATAACACTTCAGTGACTGTGTTCTAATACTTAAAATGGACCACTGTTTACAATGCTACTCCAAACCCAGGGGGCTAGGCAAGAGCCTAAGCTAGTTATAAACTTTGTATACACTAAATATATAAAAATCCAGTCCATTTAGGTGTTGATTAAAAAGAAAAAAGACTGGAATTTTATCAGCTGATTTAATATTTGCGCCTTTGTCAAGAAAAAGGAGTTGATTCCTTTGGTGGTTTTCTTTTGACATTAGTTTACTGAGTGGCTCCCATTTAATTTGCTTTTTTACCATTACACTTATGTCTGTGATCTGTAACTTTTATACTGCCAGCAGCTACAGGCTGCAGGCAAGGATTATATTTTCTTTTTAATATTTTTTTTAAAAATTATAACTAAAAAATTTAGAGAAACAGAAGATGATGAGAATGAGGAGAAATATACATATATACATCTTTCTGAAAACATCTAAAAATCAAAGCTCTTTGAACTTAGAAAAGGTGAGTTTTTAATCTACAAAAATATTGTATTACAAACACAAAATCCAAGATGAGAATAAACAAATAATTGGTTACATTTCTCCTATCTTAGATATGCTGTCAGTTAATTTGAACTGTATATCTCTAGGCCACAAAATTAATCTTGTAAACCGTAATTAAAAGCATTTATGTTATCAGGTAAATTATCAGACTTCAGAAAAATAATTAGAATGTATACCAGTGCATACTTAAACTAGGACTTCCTATATATACAGACATCAGTAAAGGTCTATGTAGGCAAAATACACAGAACATAAATTTCCAATTTACTGAACAGTTTGAGGTCTTTAAATAGAGAACTGGAGTACTGCGTATTTCATATAGACAGTAAGAATTGAAGAACTCAAGATGCTGTTCATGGAAATTCCAGTCCACTGCCCACAGGCAGTACTATTTGCAAGAACTTAGCCTTTAAGTAAAGATCTAGAACTCAGTACATAATAGTAAGATTAAAAGAAAACCGAAATTCTATTTGCAAATATGACCTTAACCTAAGCAGAAATCAAAGTTTTGGTAGTAGTTGCTGAATTTCACGCTGCAAAATTAAGCCATTAATTCAGGTAAGAGCATGCATAGGTATCTTATAAAGTTTATTGAAGGAAGAATTTGAATTTCTCTCTGAATTATTTTGTTCTTTTCTATTATTGATTCTGCTGTCTGTTCTTACAAATTTTAAAACAGTCTAAGTTTCATAACACATTTAGATCATGAAAATCAAAAGAACACTGCATAATATCTTGTTGAAGGTACAAATCATTTGCATTCCTTACCTTATACCACAGAATTTCAGGCTCCCTAAATGGAAATAAAAAATCCTCAATCTCAGGGCATGAGATTTCCTTGCTTTTGCTAAGTTCAGCTTTCTCAAAATATTTCATCTTTGAATTGTAGCAGAGTCCAGTGTCATTTTCACCCACCGTCAGCGAAATGGACACTTTCATACAGTAAGTTGAGTTTCTGTAATGCAATAAAAACAGAAAGAAAAACCTAATATGAAAAAAAAGAATAACTGCCAATGCACATGACATTGTTTTTCATTCCAGGCAAAAATTAGAAAATTTAGTGTGTATTTTATAGCTGTTCATCATAAGTTTGCTTCTTTCTCACCAGTAATTTCAATATTTAGAAAGCGCTGATTTGCCTTACCCTATGACTACAGGTTTTTTCTCCCTTTCATCAAAATCTTGCTAACATTAGTGTCCTTCCTGTGTATTTGAGAACGATTTCCCCCCAAATAAATAAACAATAAAAGATCCATGTATTTACCAGTGAAACTATACAACCAACTTGCTCACAGACACCATTATAGCAGCTCTCAGGAGGGAAGGGATTACGTTGTGGTACCACAGGCAAATGACAAAGTGGAGTTAGAGCCCCGCACCACCATCAGCTCTGAGCATTCCTTAAAGTGGAAGTTGTGGCCCTTTTGCAGACTTTAATTAAACAGAGTCTTGAGAGCCTTTTAAGTATAGAAGGATGGATATTTTAACCAAACTAAGGCCAACTTGTTTACTTTAGCCTTCAAGCCCCATGTCCCAGGATAAAATGTTGCTTCTGCATTACCTACAGCCTCATTAGTTGCCCCTCTGTCCTGAAAGTTATTACTGACTCTCCTGCTGGATGTTGATCAGACAGGCAGTCAGAGAGTAGTCTCCTACTCTCTGGGAGGAGTTTCCTCTCTCAGAGGCAGTCTCCCTTCCCACATTTGCCTGTGTGCTTTAATTAGGCTCACAGTCAAAATTACTTAAAATTTATTTATTTATTTATTTTCATTTAAGTTTCCAGGTGGGCAGCAAATGAGCGTGTACAGTTGAGTACTCCCCAGGAACACACTGTGACAATGCAAGATTTCTCTGCTAAAGTTTTGCAAATGTATTTCACCCTTAATCTGCTGAAAGAGAATTCTGCAGAGAACACTGAGGCAACATTCATCTCCTTATCTCCACTCTCAGCCTCTATGAGCTGATTGCTTATTTACAACAGAGTCCTGTGTATCAGACATGGGAGAATCTCAAAGATCCATTTCTTAATATCTGTTTCCTTTCTCTGTTGAATAAGAGGGGACAGAAATGCTTAAGGACAAAGAATAAGAAAACGTAATTCAAAGAACTCTAGATTCCAATTTTTGTAGGGAAAACGTAACCCTGTAAGGGAAGCATTTCTATGAGTAACTATAAAATTAGAGAATAGTCTTAGAAAGTAAATTCTAGAACAGAATGACTCTTAGCTATCCAGTTAGTTCCTGGATTTGTAAGGAAAACAAACACAAAATTATTTCTTAATAATGAAGCTGTAAGTATAATTTATTATCCTGTTCAAGAATCTGTCTGTATAAAACAAAGTCATTTAAATTTTATGCAAAGGAAAGAATGGATTCCCTGAACATGGATCACTCTTGCTGCTTTTAAGCTGTTAAAGACATGATCACCATTCTTACTTGCACCTGCAATTAAAAATCACCCAGTTTTTAAAGGACACTTTTTTATTCATGGACCTTATGTTATCCCTCCACTAGGATGCTACTTGGAATAGGTTTTTTTTAATCATGTGTCTTGGAAACATCATAACAAGTCACCTAATTATGTTTTTCCAAATTGGTAAAATTCTTTTTCTTTGCTCCTGAAACATCTAACCCTTGGAAGTAGAGAGAAGGCCTGAACAATCCATCGGGCTCTGAGGTTCCAGAGTACACTGACTAGATGAGAGGATTC
The DNA here is from genome assembly GCA_035583135.1 of Lophotriccus pileatus. NCBI lineage: Eukaryota > Metazoa > Chordata > Aves > Passeriformes > Tyrannidae > Lophotriccus > Lophotriccus pileatus. Next base: position 104,820,544 of record JAWWES010000001.1, on the reverse strand, counting down.
TGTTACTGGATGACAGGGAGAAATATATAGGGAGGTATTTGGCTATATAATTTTCACATTTAAATAGTCTCTTTTGATACTTCCTGCGTGTTTGAGAATTATGTTTTGTTCATGTTACTGAACCTCATGATTTAAATATTTCTAGATGGACCTAGCAGGGCAAAAAACAAACAAACAAACAAACAAACGGCACTTAACTGTCCTTCCACTCTCTGAGAAAGCAAGGTAAGCAAAATTGTCACATAGGGATCTTTCAGAATTCAGAGTAAATTGTGCAAAAACTATGATTTGATGTTTTGATCTACTAAAAAACTCTGTTCTGAAACAGTGACAATGTCAATTGCCAGACATAGAATTCCTTCTGGTGCACATCCAAGTTTCCATCGCAACAGCAGATCCTTTACCAGATGCAGCTAAGGCTTTCTGCTCCATAAGAGAAGTATTTTGGAAATATCCCAGAATGTTTAAGTTCATTGTTTGAAGATGATGTTTCTAAACCGTCAGACACAAGGTATTAAAAAATTTTGGGTGGATTCTTGTTAGTTGAGCTCCCTAACAAAATTTTCTTTCAAAAGTCCAAAGTTTCATCAAAAGAACCTGAAGTTCCAGATGCCCACTGGTGAGACAGACTTTCTTATTCTGACTCCAAATACGAACTGCACTGTCAATATGACTCATCTCATACTCTGTCAGAAACCAAGGGTGCTGGGTTGAAATAAAACTCAAAAAGGCTGACACAGAAGGCAGAGCTACACAAACAGTATAAGCAAAGGAAAACAAGTCATTGGGCTCACAGAATAGAAACAGAGAAAGAAAATTAAGCAGTCCCCAGGTGGGAATGAAGAAGAAGAAGAAGAAAGAGGAGGTGAATTAGCTATTACAGCTAGAGCATGAAGGATACAGTAGATGTCAAACCTCTCAGGTAGCAGAAAAAGTAGCCGGTAGCAGAGCCCTCTGGCAAGCATGCATATACTGAAGAGGATCAAAACTGTTCATGTGTTAGAATTAAGAAAATTTTCTGTATTTCTCTTACTGGAGGTACCAGATAAGAAACAAAAAACTATACAAAAATGAGCTTAAGGTATTTTAATAACCTGTATTAGCTAAATTAACTGTGCTTTAACTCATCACATGATACTTTTGGGGATTTTCTTTAGCTTGTTTGCCTTTTTTTCTTTTCTGAATACAGTAATAAGAACTGGTGACAAGTTAGTCAATTAATTGTTCTGTAATCTGTCCAGTCACAAATGTGCGTAAAATCTGCTAGAAACTTTTAGTACATATAAGTGAAACTTTTCATTTTCTTCTTTTATTCAATAGATTTTCAAGCACTAAACTAGTGAGATCTAAACAGTATAAAATACAAAAACAGGAAGAAAGAACCTGTTTGGGGATTTTATTTAAGAAAACAAATCCATTTAAATCTTAAAAGGCAGTTTAAATAACAGGTAATTTGACAGAGAGAAAAGCAGGGGGAAGAAGATGAAACAGTGGAAAAACAGACGAGAACACACGTAGATCAAGAACAGCTTCTCTAAACTTTGGCACTTGCAATATTGACATCTAAATTTAAAGGAATTGCTTAGAAAACAAAGCACTTAAACCATGATTTCTTTATAAAATACATCTCTGAAATAGGCCAGATGGGTTACTCTTATGAAACGATGTTTTTTTTCTCTCAAAAAAAAAAACCTGTTTTTTTGAGTCAGTCTCTTCTTCAGCCTCACCAGAGAGAGTTCAGGAGAGGATTTATACAACTCAGTACTCCCAGGCAGCATCCCTCATCATTCCTATTCACGACAGAAGAAGGGAAACTGGGACTCTAACCATTGCTTGTCCACTCTGGTGGTTTGCCATCCTGCTATTTACCATGGTAAACAAACTGAAGAGTAAACAGGAAGCCAAAGAAATCTCTTTTCTGTTTTCCCTCATCATATCGAGTTGGAAAAGTAACTTTATTTCCAACTCCTCGTAAACTGGACATTAAAAAAGAAAGTCTGACAAAACTCTTTTCTTCACAGCTTTATTTTAAATTTTAATAAGTGAACATAGCCGTCAATATCCATTTTCTATAGATGGTCCATCCCATTTCTGGGGAAAACTTTTTTTGACTTCATTAATTAGTTTTTTCATGGGTTTGCAGACACAATTTTGTCCTTTTTCAGTCCAAGTAACTTCTGTTAGAATTATTTGGATGCCTGAAAGCTGGAGAGCAAAGCCTTCATTCAAGAGAGAAACAAAACCATGTTATTGATAATCTACCCGTGCTCTTGGCCAGTAGCTCCAAAGGCTCTTTGTGGGCTTTAAAACTTTAGCACAAAAATTTTTAAAGCCTCTGCATAGCAGCGGGGTTGTTTGAGGACATGCCTGAGGCCTTGGGCCACATGCTGAGTGAGGAAGGCCAGCCTACCATGCTGCAGCCAGAATTGCTATCATGCACTGAGGTCCCCTTGGTGGCAGGATCTGATGCCCCCAGCAGTCTGTGGCTTCCTGACCATTTGCTCAGGACAGCAGTTCGCAAACTTTATATGCATGGTTCCCTTCTGTTGGGTTTGGTTTTGGTTTGCTTGTTGTTCTTGTTTGTTTTTTTGCCCACAAACTCTGGAATGGCTGACTCCCACACTCCCTGGCTCTGACAGCTGAAATTACAGATTACCTTTTCCACAAAGGTTCTGGAGCCAACTGAGCTGCCAGTGCTGGGGCAGTGCTTCAGGCATGGGGAAGAGAGAAGTGGAGGGAGGTGGACAGAAGCCGGCTGGAATTTTCCTCTGTGCTTTAAAAATTATCTCCTGCTTCCATACCCTGGGGGGCCAACCCAGTTTGAAAACTGCTTTTGACCTCAATTGAATTACATAAGCACTGATTTCTTCCCTCGAGGGTCACCTAATTATGTGCATGATACTATGAAATAACCCAGTGCACACACGAGCCTCCAGGACTATTTGAATATCAATGCCCTGCAAGATACTTGTTGTAATAGGTTTGAATTAGTCACACAAGAAAATATTGTTTGGTTTTAATGCCCGTTTCCATCCTTGGAAGCCAAAACCCTCACATTTTATCTTCTTCTGACACTAGTGGTACATGTTGCCATCCTAAGTTTCATCTCCAACCCTGCCAAAATAGGATGTCAAAGTACAAAGTCTAACTGCATGAGAATAACACTTGCCTTGTGTTAGAGGGAGCTACTGACTGACGTGAAAGGCCTTTGAACAATAAGAATTAAATGAAAATTAGCCTTTAGAAAGGGAATTTAATTTTCTTATCCTCAATATACCTTAGAGCTTCTTTTGTGGGTAAACTAGAAAAAATATATATGTAAATGTTTATGTTATTGACTTTTCTGAATGATCTCTGTCTTTTTTTAAGTCTAAGTGAAATCTATTCCTTTACAAGAACTGGAATCAATCTGATATTGATTTCCAGATTTTAATAAAACATCGCTTTCTTAGTACAAAATACTTGGACACAATTAAGACAATAATCTTAATTACAAACTTGTACTGGCAATTATATGGAAAGCAAAATTACTTTCCTATTAAAACTATTTTCAAAAAACTACTTTCCCTACCAAACCTTTTATTTGAAATTAAAACTTCCTTTCAGATAAAAGAAAAAAAAATCCATATTCTTACAGTTCAGGAATATAAAAATTTTTCTATAATGCAACTCTGTACTCCTACAGTATATAAATCTAAATTTAAACATAATTTATTTGAAGTTAAAGCTTTTTTTCAGATAACTTTAAAAGTCTCATATTCTTACAACATATGTTGCTATAATCCATGTCTATACATACATGATTATAAATCAGTCGTATTAGGAATTTCAATAACTGTAAAACTAATCAGAAAGAGTATCTGCTTCAAGAAAGTTACCAAATAAAGATTTAAAAAGCATATTAATAATACATCTGTATGTTATTCACCATGAATAACAGTGAATTTTAAAAACAACTTCTTATTAAACTATATTGTATGGAAACTCCTCCAGAGAATAGCACTTACATCTGGATTGCAAGTAAAAATTTTAGAGGTTGTTAAAAAGGATAGGAATAAATCAAAAAAGCATTGTACTGCACACAGTGTAAAGGGTGAGTAAAATATGGATTACCACTAGTCTGAATGTAATAGTACATTTAATATTTTAGTGCTACTTACAAATTTAGTGCTAAATTAGCTACTCATTTCAGTAAGGCTTCCCAGGATCGTTAGTGAAAAAATTTTGGGCCAGTGAGTCATGAAGTGCTAAAATGGAGACATGTCAGAATGGTACTAAATATTTTCACTGCAGTAGATCAATGTATATTACCAAAAGAGACAGAAGTATAAAAAGCTGTGAAGTGTACCCTTACAGATGAAAATCCCTTTAGCTTTCTACAAACTGCAGTAGGGAGATAATACCTTAGCATGAAACGCCTCTAGGTATACTATCTCCTCATAATTCAGGAGATGATGGCACTTGCTTTTTCTTGGGAACCAATGAGCATGAAGAAGAATAATTTTTATACCTTACTTAGCACCATGTGCCAGAAAAGCAGAAATGCAGTGGTTTCTTTGGAAAATTACAAGTTAATAGAGTTTTATTATTCCTCCCATTTCTTTCATTTATAGTATCACAGAATGACAAAGTGGTTGAGATTGGAAGGGAGCTTTGGATGTCATCTGGTCCAACCCCCCTGAGTCACCTTGCCCAGGAGCGTGTCCAGGCCACTTTTGAATATTACCAGGGATAGAGACTCCACAACCTTCCTGAGCAAAGTGTTCCAGGTTCAGTCACCATCATGGCAAAAAGTGTTTCCTGATTTTCAGACGGAATACTCTGCTTCAGTTTGTGCCCATTGCCTCTGGTTCTGTCACCAGGCAACACTGAAAAGAGCCAGGCTCCATCCTCAGATATGTGTGTTCATCAGTGAGATGCACCTGTGCCTTCTCTTCTGAAGGTAAAACAGTCCCAGCTGTCTCAGGCTGTGCTCATAGGAGAGATTCTCTTGTTCCTTGATCATCCTCATGCATTTTCGTTGCCACTGCACTCTCTCCATGTTTCTCTTGCACAGGGAGTCCAAAACTAGGCACTACACTCCGGGTGTGGTCTCACTGTGTTGAGTAAAGAGTAAGGGCCATCTCCCTCAGTGTGCTGGCAACATGTTGTCTAATCGAGCCCAGGTCATCATTAGCTTTTTTTGCAGCTGGGGCATGTTGCTGGTTCATGTTCAATGTGGTTTTCACCAGAACCCCCAGGTCCTCTCCTGAAAAGTTGTATATATTGTTGTTCTTGGCACATCTGTTTTCTCAGGTGGTTTTTCATTTGTAAGGGGTGGAGTAGAGCTGTTAAAGAAAAATACTTTGTCCAAGTATTATATAAAAGGGACAGAAACAAACCATGCAGTTGGTATGAGAATGAATGGGAAAAATGAATACTTTTTGAAGGCAGAGGCCCTTAGAATTATGTTTACCGTTTGGTGCAACAGTGTACACTTGAGCAGCTGTGCTTCTGTGTTCAGGAACAACTGAGTCTTACTACATCCTGATGACTCAGAAGGTCATCAAATACTGGAATGTCTTTATCACCAAATCATCCCTCTTGCAAATGCAATAGGGCTCCTTTTATAGTACCAACACTGAAAACAGTATTGAAAACAAAGATGCTGCTGAATGGCTTCTCCCTTGTTCCCTCTCTTTGCTTGCTGAACTTACACAAGTGCAACCTGTTGTTCTCAGCTAAGGGCAGATCCTGTTCTTCAGTCTCAAATGCTAAGTTAGCTGTTCAGCTGTTGAGCAGCTGCATAAAGAACATCCCTTGAAGGTATCTGTCTTGTTTCTAAATGATTAGATATTTATCTCTTGCTAACTCTGCATGAGTGTGTTCTTTTCTGAATAGAGATTTCTCATGTTACATTATCAGTTACTCATTAAAGGTAGATATTGACAGAGATATCCAACAATTATGACATTTATTATACATATTAGAAGGATTACATTTGTATGTGAATAAGGTTCCCTTGAAGATCTCTCCATAACTCTTTCCCATATCTACCCAGTAAAACTGGGAATATGTGAAAAATCATCACATTTATTAGGTTGCTGCTTCAAGGCTAACTGTTTCCTAGCATATTGACGCTGCTTCTCCAGACTCCTGAAAATTCTCTAATGGGATTGCATTACAATCCTGAATTAAAAAAGTAAATAATTTCCATACTTATGGCTCCTACATTTGTAAAAAAAACCCCAAAAAACCAAAACCAACCAAACACAAACACAAAAACCAACCAACCAAATCCCCAAAATCTCAACACACCAGTTTTAGTTATACTTGTTTTAGCCTACTTTCCTAAGAAGAAACAACAATTCAGAAATCAATCAGTCTTCTTTACCAGTTGCAGGACTAAAAAGAAGGTAGAATGACATCTCACAGATGATTGTAAGAGCATTGCTGTGGACAGATGGGGCTGGAACTCAAAAGAAAGTAGCAAGTCTCTGCAGAAGAATCAGGCTTTGGCAAAGCTTAACCTGCTTCCAGAGCAGAACTTTAGAAATGTGCAAGAATTTTAATGAACTTTATACAACTGAAGACCTCAGAGCAAGTCCTGAATTTTCAAATAAGAAATCCACTAAATGCAGAAAAGGCAGAAGGATTTGAAAAAATAAATCATATAAGAAATATAATACAATTTGGATTTGTCCTTCATCTGAGGACCATAAAGTACACAAAAAAATTATCTATTAACCATTTTTGACTGTGTTCATAAGAACAGCCTTATCACAAAACAGTTTCCAAAGTTGCCTGAGTGTGATCTGTAACAATATGATAAATATTTTTATGTCACTCAAATTTAAGCTCTAAAATGTGATTCAGATTCACTTCAGGCTGTAGCTGAAGATCAGAGTCATGGAAGCTCAGGCAACAGAAACCAGTATTCAAATCATGTTCATATCAACATAGGCAAGCAAGGACTTCCACCCACCCCAGCTACCTACTCTGCCCAGTGTTGAAAGTGTTAGTTCTCAGTCCAGCCTCCAGAGCTTCTTTCCAGTTCGAACGTCTGTCCTTAAATGTACTAAAAGCCATCTTTATATGCACACATTCAAAGGAAAGTGTAGGAAAATGATCAGCTTTACAGAGAAGAAAACAGAGCTCAGTGAGCCATTTTAGGTAAATGTTATTCAAGGATCCCTTGGAACTATTTTCTTGAAGAGGCTGGGACAGCCAAAGGGACACACATTTTGTTGTAAGGCTCTCAAACCATGAGTTGTGACTCCATGTTAAATTATTATTAATTCCCTTATTCTTCAGCATCCCCAAATAAATTAATTCTTGTTTTCCTCATCTTTTAACATAATGTGAAAAACTGACAGCTGTGCACCTTCACTCTCCTAATGCTACATTTCCATCTCCAGTGGCGAAGACCAAGTAAAACATAACACATTTGAGAATTCAGCAGAGCTTCAATTTTGAAGTATATGAAATCATACTATTTCTTGTCTCATATTATCAACCATCAGATTAATCAACTGATGTAAAAATGAAAAGGTTACAGAGCTTCAGCTGCCCAAATAAACAGTACGAGGATAAGGCACAGGCAGCTGCCAGACACCATAGCTATATATTTTCATTTCTTGATTTAGTTTTCAAGCTTGCTGCTACCTCTCATCCTCAGAAGTATGAATTATCAGGAACATCCAGACATGAAAATCCAAAGTCATGTGAACAGCAGCAATATGAATGTATGAAAGCATTTCTATGCAGACAGCTTTGAATAATTTCACCTAAAGTCAAGTGTGCCCATGTAAGGCATTTTCATTTGATGAAAATGAGGTTTGCTTTACACATTTTAATTCACATCTCAAACAAGTTTAAATGCATTTCAGATAATTGAAAGTCCCTTCTTTTCCACTTGGACCATGACACAACATTTATGTGCCAGTGTCTTTGTACAACACCTTTCAGCACAGATGTATGAAGGACAGTAGAAGAGACCTCTCTCACATGTTGTTTCTTGGTGGTGGTCTCATTAGTCTTCATTTGTCAGAAATGCAGAATCCAGGATCTCCACTTCTGCTTGTCTGGCTGCTTCCTCCTGTACCAGGACCCTGCCAGCTTCATCATCTGCTGTTATTTGTGACCTAGTTTCACCCCCAAATTCCCCACTATCTAAATAAAGGAATAGCTGTATAACACAATTTAGTTCATTTTATAAATACACCAGGGCTCAAACACTTGCCATCAGTTTTTATAACTGATAGAGAATGAATGAATATATAAATTCCTTCAGAATAGAAAATTTAACCTATATTTTCATTTATGTACCACATTTTCTGGTTTATGTTTTTGTTTCTGCAGTCTATTTCAGTCACACTTTTTTCTTCATGTTGGGAAAGAACAAAGAGAATCTGTGAATTCCTGTATTGATTAAACACTTTGTCACATTTTTTCATGGATGAATGAATATCTATTTACAAGTATTTTAATATTCAGAACAATTTGGATCAAATAGCTATTTTCTTGACATTTGTTCAAAAACCTGACTAGTGCTTAGACTCTTGATGTCTTTGTTAGAGTCAGCTCAACCTAGTAACCAGATAGAGATCTGGAAGGGATACTAAGTAAGCTTGCAGATGATACAAAACTGGGAGCTGTTAATTCCATTGAAGGCAAGGAAGCCCAGCAGAGAGACCTCCACAAATTAGAGGGCTGGGCAATCACCAACCAAATGAAATGTTTGTACAGACTGGGGGATGAGATGCTGGAAAGCAGTGCTGTAGAAAGGGACCTTGGGGTCCTGGTCCATGGCAAGTTGACCATGAGTCAGCAGTGCCCTGGCAGCCAGGAGGGCCAACCATGTCCTGGGGGCATCAGGCAAAGCATCGCCAGATGGTCAAGGGAGGGGATTGCCCAGCTCTGCTCTGCACTGGAGTGTCCTCACCTTGAATATTGTGGCAGTTTTGGGCACCACAAATATAAGAAAGATATTAAGTTATTAGAGAATAATAATCAGAAAAATCTGTTTCTTTCTGATACACATAGGAGTTTTTTTGGTGGTTTGTTTGTTTGTTTTTGTTTGTTTGGTTTTTTTGTTGTTGTTTTTTGTTTGTTTGTTTGTGGGTTTTTTTGGTTTTTTTTGTTTTGTTTTTGTTTTTGTTTTTGTTTTTTTTTACCAGAGTTTGTTATGTGAAATCTTCCATTGTAATTATGGATCAGCAACTGCTACTCCATAATACTGATGCTTTTTGCATAATTTCTCTTTCCTCTCTCTCTCTCTTTTTTTTTTTTTAGGAGAAAAATGACTTATAAATATTTCACTTTCCAATTTCTGAAAGATAAAGAGCAACAGTGAAATGCTGAGATCTTGAATAAGAGCAGAAATTGTAGTACACCAAAGAAAAAAAAAACATGTGTTTTATTGAACTGTGAAAGGCACTGATGTAACATAAATGTTTTGAGGAACATGATTTTGAATTCCTCATGTTATATTCTGCTTCCTTCTGCTGGTTGAAATTTATGAGAGACACTTGTTACTACTGAGATCAATAGCAGAAGCCCTACAGTCTTCAGAGGCAGATTTTTCCTTTTTAAATATCCTCATTGTGTGTTAGTGGCAAGAATGTCATCATTGTTAATGTAAAATGTGTTGACAACAGAATATTTTGCCCTTAAGAATTTATTTGCACCTTCTTTAAGGTTCCACATTAAGTTAGCAATTTTTTCTGTTGCATTAAATAATTTTCTAAGTAGCTAATTTTTGAACCTTGGTTGTTACAAAATACCAATGGCTGTAGTAGAGCAGTTAATCAAATGCATCCATATTGTAAATGCAAATTGCCTCAGAAATGAAGGTTATGTTATCTGAAATGGGACAATAAATAGATGTTTCCTATATTTTATGTATGTTTAAATAAGAAAATGAATAAGCTTATTTCTCATAGCAGTCAAAATATCTGAAACATGGGAGTTTTATTTAAAGGCCAGAACTCAAAAATATGTTAAAATATATTGCAGCATAAAAGTAAGCATCAATTTTAATGTATGATAGCTCTGACAGACTTTAGAGTTACCCCAAGAGTCCTTTAGCATGACAGCAACCCAGTCTATTATTATGAAAATAAAATTGTTATAAAACTAAAGTTGTTTTCAGAAAATAAAAACACCCATAGGAAAACAGTATGAGAATAGCTTTCCTAGTTTCATGTGTGTATTTTAGTTTTTCAGCTATTTTGCAATGTGCACTAACGATATTACTCTTTCACAGTAAACATGGGAACTGCAAAAAACCATAATAAACCAAAACAAACTTTACCTATAATTACTATTAGCACATGAATCTTATTTGTTACAGCAAGATACAGGTTCAGTACAAATACAACTTGTTTCTTATTGCTGCAGCTTCTCATTTCAGATTACTGAGCTAAATCAAACTATTAGGATGACTTAAATCCACAAATTTGGGGGTTTGGAAGTTGTTCCTTCAGAGCATCAGCACACATAGTTATTTAAACAAGAATGTTTGAAGCAGAAGCCATATCCCGTGGTTATACTTTGTTTAGAAATAATTGAGGCTGTCTCATCTGTCACTATTCATAATGTAGTCCCAGAAAGCTCTTGCATTTCAGCCCCTCCTTTTTTAGATTTTATCATCTGGACTATTTCTCATTTCTAGAGAAGCAAGACTGGACACAAAAAAAGTAAGTCTGATTTGGGTAGATTTTACTTATTTAAGCGGATTTCCTCAAATTTTGTGCAACCTAATACAGCTTCATATCAGGAGTTATGAACATCCCTGCAGAGAGCAGAATTGAATTTTTTTTTTGGAGAGGAAAAGCTGTGTAATTGAGTTCTGTTCCTGTATCAGCTCAATGACAGCTCATCATTACTTTGTGACTGAAGGCTCTGCTGAACACTTGGCACAAGGGGGCTTATTCTGTTGACAAAGCAGAATTTTGCCACAATCTGCTGAAATGCCTCACCAGAGAAGGGATAGGCTGCCTGTTCCAGCACATAGATTCCTGTAAGACAATGCCCCACTGTAGTTCCCTGCACAGCTAGACTCAAGGCTTCAATAAAAATCTGGGTGATTTCAGACAGCAAGATGGTGTATGATATGCAGAAGCAGAGGAAAGTCCCTACAGTGGCATGCAGCATATGCATATTTATATCTAGATATTTAATGTTAGAAAACTAGGAGAACTTTTACAAATTTCCTTATAGAAGCATTGTCTTGATTATGTCATTAATGCAAAAAACAGGATCGCCTTGACCTAAGTCATTACTATATACCTTTATCTCTACCTTTCTTTATACTTACATTATGACTAAGTTATATGATTATACTTTATTTTTCACTGTGAACTTAGCTCATTTACCTGCCCAGCATAGACTAGTGTTTCCAAATGTCTAACATTTCAGACTATGACACATGCCTTTGAATACTTTCAAACACTATTCTCCATTAGTCAATTTCACTGTATGGGTTGAAATCCAGAGATGTGGCATGCCATGGCGAGGCTCAGGAGCCCTACGTGCAGCATGGTATATTCTGAGGCAGGAAAGAAAAAAGGAAAGGGGAAAAAGGGGAAAAGGAGGGGGGAAAGGAAGCTACTTCAGGGTAGCAGAAAAGTCTTATTATTTTTCAGAATGCCCCTAGGGCTACTGAGGCCCTCAAGTTAAAATACAGTCAGGGAGAGAACCTGTATATAAAATCTAGCTCAAAAGAGAAGAGAGTTGTTACATAAACCCTACATCCTCTCTCCATACCAAAAAAAACTATGAATAAAATTGTTTTTGTGGGGAAAGTGTCAGATCTAACTGCAGCACCACTATAATATCATTCTTTTATCACTTGCCCTCATTTCAGTTTTAATAAGCTCTCTTGGCTCTCTTATCTTTTTATGTTCGCTCCATAGCAATTAAACAGAAATGCAAATGTCATATCCATTTTTATAACAGTGTCTCTTATAAAACTGAAATAAAGTCAGCAAATTATATATTTGTTAAATGATCTATCAACTTTTTGTCAACAAAAACTAACTAATATGAAGATAATGCCTGTATATGTACCATATGTGTGTTTGCATGTTGTATAAACACAGGAAGATTATTAGTTACAATTCTAGCACAACTTCTGAAGAAGCATTAGACTTTGAAAGCTCAAATCAGTTAAATCAGGCAGGAAAAGAGTTTATGAATATTCAGTTTGGATTTCAAAACAGCTGCTCTATTTGACCATTATAAAAATTACCACTTTTTTATTCACTAAATACAAACATCCAGTAAAGTGATACTGTGTTCACACAAATATCTGAAAACTGATTTAATTTAGATGTGTTTTCATACAGACATCTTCCCTCTTTAAAGGGAAATCTCATCACAGGAAAAAAAGGAAAAACAAGCAAAAAACCCCAAGAAAATTCAGACTTATTTTTCTTTGTTTTTGTCTGAAAAAAAATCTAGCAATCCAGTCAAGAAATGAAGCACACAAATTAATTCAGTAATCATTTATCTTGAACAACGAACAACATGCTGTTACAATGATGACAGTGGATCACCATGACTGGTAGGAAAAAATCTCACCCAAAGTACACGAGCTACACTTTGTCAGCAGACATAATCTGACATAGAACCCCATCCATCTCCAGCTCAGGTATTTGCCTCTGACCTTAACCAAAGGCAGCCAAGTGTTTCACACTCTGTAATACATTTACCTCATCATCTGTGAAGTGTAAAAGTGTTTTTCTGCAGAAGAAGAACTTAAACAGAAAGACTATGTCCCCACTCCCCACAAATAGCAATATCTAAACTAAATAACTAAAATATCACTAAATATCACAAAAATAATTTAAATCCAGGTCTGAACACTTACCTTCCAATATCAAGTCTATTTCTAAATTAACATTAACATGATGAAAGAGTCAGAAATATTATATGAAAGAAAAAGATACATTCCTATTTCATTTACAGCATCCTCATGACTTATGATTTTGTCCTCCACTTGTTCAGTCTTTACACAAACTATTTGTAGCTATGTGTAAACAGCAGGGTGGCAACATCGAGGAAATAGCAGGAGTGAAATCAAGATCCAGGTAGATTAAATAGCAGGGACTAAAACTGTCAAACAGCAACACATGAGGGCAGATTAGAAGAAACAGCCAAAATAAAGGGCTGTATAGGGTTTATATGGTCAGGTGTTAGTAAGCAGAGGGTTGCAGAGGTGGTCTGTGTAATAAAAGACCACGGCTAACCATGTCAGAAAAACCCTGTTCCACCTGTCTCCAACAGATCTACCTCAGGACACAGCTGAGCCCATCAGCCAAGCTGGCCATGCCTGTAGGAAAGTTTCTTTAAGAATGCATTTAAGAAAAACCATTATGCAGTTGCTGTGGGAAAGCATTGAGAAACAGCTCTGCCCATCATGGGAGGTGCCTGGACATCTGAACATACATTAGTCCGTTGGACCCTATATTTTGTGGAACCCTCACCACCAAGAAGACCAGAAGAACCTGACTGATGGGACGCTGTCAGGTTCCACAGTAGGGATACATTTTTTATTTTAATCTCCCTCTGTCACTTCCTTTCTTCTCCCTCCTCCTTTTTCCTGTCTCTTTCTATCTCTCTTTCTCTGTCTCACATTTACCATTAAAAAAGATCCATACTACTGACTTTGGCACCTGGTCTTGTTTGCATCTTAATTTGGGTAGAGGCATTTCTAATAATTTTAATAACTGGATCATAACAGCATGCTAGACCAATCTGTTCCTGAAGGACTGTACCTTGTGGAAAGGACCCATGTGGAGTAAATTTTGAAGAACCAAATTGGTTACCCTTGTGAAGGTCTGTATCCCATGGAAAGGCCTCCACACTGGAGCAGGGTAAAAGTGTGAGGTGGGAGTGGCAGAGATGAACTGTTATGAATTGATAGTAACCCTCACTCCCCATCCCCATGTGCCACACCAGTTTGTTGGGGACAAGGCAGAGGAGTTGAGAAAAAGGAATGATGCTGAGCCTGGGAAGAAGGAGGAGACTGGGGAAAGCTGTTTTTAGTTTTGTCTTTGTTTCTCACAATCCTACACTATTTTTTTTTTTTTACTGGGAATAAATTAAACTGATTTTCCCCAAGTCAAGTCTGTTTTTCTCATGAAGGTAATTGGTTAAGTGATCTTCTTGTCTTCATCTTTATCCACAAGCTTTTTCATTTTATTTTTCCCCCTATCCTGTTGAGAGAGCAGAATAGGAGAGCAGCTGGGTGGGCATATGGCAGCCAGCCCAGTTTAACGCACCACATAGGCAAATCATTAACTTCCTACTGGCCCTGAAAGTAATTTTGAATCTCAAAGGTATGAGAAAAAAATCATTTCAATTTTTATTGCCACTTAATTCTCTCATGATATTTTATTAGTTATATTATTAGTTATACTATCCTTCTCAGCAATACCCTCATACATTAAAAGTTACTTTGTTTTAGATAGGCTATTATATATTGTAATCATCAAAAATTAGACATGAGTTGCTTCATCTTCTGCAGAGTTACAGAGCTAACACAAAGATGACAGGGTAGGCAGAGGCATTACTTGTTTAAGCATTGCTTTTGGAGACTAGACAAGAACATCACTTTGATGTACAACACCAAGTTTTTTTGAATACTAAAAGGCAGAAAAAGACCATAAAATGTAGCATGACTGAAAATCTGTTTTTAAAAAGACCAGAATAAAACTGCATTGCAAAAGAAATGGCTTGAATCAAATGGAGGGGGTCACTTAGAAAGGACTATAAAAGGACTTTACCTAGAGCTGTCTGAAGCCAGAGCTCTTTTCTAAATCTGAAGTAATTTATCTTGTCTACTATTTTTTAAAGGTGTATTTGCTGCTTTCTCTTCATCTTGACTATGATTGACATATTAACTTTATCTTTTAAAAAAATCTACACTACATCAATAGCAAAAACATCTTGAATGTTATCTCCATCTGTCATATAACGTGATGAACAGACAAATAAATGCAGATTCAAACAAATTTTCTCAAATGCTTTCCAAGACACTGGCTCCAAGACTCTGTGTCTGGAGTTAGAGGAGTAGCTGTAGGTACAGAGCCACATCTCCAGTATTAAACAGTTTCTAGTTAGAAAATGTAGGTTTTTTTAGAATACTTGATGCTTTTCAAAATTACTTTCAACCTTCATTTCTGTAAATATAATAACAGTAACAAGAAAAACAGTGAACAACTAAAAGGCACAAAAATAATTCTAATCAACAGATCATCCAAAATAAATCACTCCAAAAGACATGGAGCAATCCTCCTTAACCGTACTTTGATGTTGGTATTCAAACACATTGCACCTCTCTGTGAAAATTCTATTTCATTTAATCTTATATTCTAATTAACACACAGGAGTAACTGAAAAGGAGGCCAAGTGGTATTACTGTACAGCAGAACTAGCACAGTTACTGCTTTAGGTCCCAAGAGGTAGCAATGTGACATTGCATGCAAACAATCTGGCCTGCTCCCCAGGGAAGAAGACTGTATTTCTAAAAGGTTTAACTAAGAGTTTGGATGCTTTCATTGTTTAGCCACGTGAAGCAACTTGGATGCAGCTGTTACTTACTAAGCAGGCTGGCCTCTGTGATCTCTTTAATAGGTCACAGATACTCAACTGTAGAGGCATATAAATCTTTGCAACAGAACACAGATTTTACAAATCATGTCTCTCTACACATCAATTTTAAACTCACTCTTACAAATTACTTTATACTGAAAGTAAACAGAAGACTCTTATTTTTTCCTGTAGTTCAAGCCTTGTAATTGT
Organism: Lophotriccus pileatus; assembly: GCA_035583135.1. Classification (NCBI taxonomy): domain Eukaryota; kingdom Metazoa; phylum Chordata; class Aves; order Passeriformes; family Tyrannidae; genus Lophotriccus; species Lophotriccus pileatus. The sequence goes on along the minus strand of JAWWES010000001.1, from coordinate 104,804,755 downwards.
AACACATTATTTGTATTCTAGTAGTGTCAAATTCTCCAGTCAAAATGAATGCTTCCCCATTTTAGGGGTTGTTTATAAACACTCAAGAAGAAAGCCCATGACTGAAAATCTTACATAAGAAAAGAATAGACCTTTCATAAAGAGGAGGAAGAGTATTTAAGACACAAGGTTACATGATTTGTTTGACTTCTCGTTTCAAAAAATTGAAAAAATTAATAAGAACAGGCATGCTCAGATTGTAACTGGTGATAGGTAGATCATCAAGGAAAAAAATGAACTTTTAAAGTGTTTGAAACATTTTGTATCTTGAGGAGAAGCAGAATGTAGTCAGGGTGGGCAGAAGGGCTGGAAGGATGAGAGGCCCAGAGGAAGCCCAGCTCAGCAGTGAATGATCTCTGAAGCATCACAGAAAAGGATTAAGGTCACTTTGTTCCTGATTTAAAGTTGGTTGCAGTGAATAGGAACTTTTCCACTTAGTGCCACTGACTCAGAGCAGGGCTGGTTTTTTGGTAAGTTTCTTTCCTGCCTGAGGAGGAAGAAAAGGTGGAATAGATTCTTTAAAAAGCCAGTCAGCTTGCAACCATGTGCCTTCACAAGGGCCTAATTAGACTTCATGTCTCCTCAGCTCACCCTGCAAGAGCCAATACTGGAAACAGGGGTATAAAATCTCCTGAGTCATCTCTGTGCAACACACCCTGGAAATGCCATAACATTGGTGCTCTGAGAACACGGCGCAGAGGGGCCAGCCCTGCCTCACGCAAACTACACCTAGAACTTCTGTTTGAGGCTATTTCTTAGGCTGCACTTCTGAGGCTTTCAATTTCCCAAAGCGAAAAAGAAAAATCTTGTTACAATTCATACAGCAGCAGGGAACTGGAGTCTTAAGGCAACTGTTTCTCTCATGCATGTAGTCAGGAGAAAATGGTGCATAATATCCTCACTTCCAACAGCATTTTTGTCCAAAGAGGTCAGAACAGAAAAATAAACCCATTCAAATAATATTAAATTAGTTTATAAAATAAATCCATGAGAAGTTACTGCAGAGCATAAAGACCACTTACACATTTTTAGTAGATAGGAATGGGATCAGCTGCAACATGAAGTGGAGAGTGTCCTCTAGAAACAAATAGAAAAATATGTGTCTGGGTGTTTAAGTTACAATTAAGTAAGCACCTCATGAGACAGGACTTAAAGAGAGATTTACACTTCCAGATAGCATAATTATAAAATGGGAAAGACAACAGAGAGAAGATAAGGAGAATACAGAGAGGATGTGGCAAAGACATTCTAAGATAACCTGCCTCTGTGGCATACATTTTTAAACACCTTCCTCTATCACATTAGTGAAAATGCTATGACTATACGATTTCTTGTTTTCAAAGAAATTAAACAGAATAGCCTTTCAAGCAGAGAGAAAAAAAAACTCGCTTAGAGAATTATTGCCTGTATAAGCAGCTGTTACTCAAATTTCTTACATATGGTGCCAAGGAAAAAATATGCTTCTTCAGACATATTATAGTACAGTGCATTATTGTGTGATTTCGACAGTCAGATATTTATTTCTTGAATTCTGTTCAGAAGAGTCCATATGCCAAAGATGAGCAGATTTGAAAGTTACTTAAAACAGTCAAAGCTAACAGAGTAAAGGCCCATATGCCAATGTAAAACCCCACCCAAAAAAATAGCTGTTGTGTACACAGACACAAAATCATACAGGACATACTATAATAAACAGTCTTTAGTGACTGCAGGTAGACACTCTTCTAAAAAAAATCAAGGAGTGAAAAAAAACCCTGTTTTTTCATGACAAAAAAAAATAATCTGTGATTACTTTGAGGAAAACTAAGTATTTCTAACAATTAAAAAAAAAAAAACAACAACAAAAAACAACAAAACAAAACCCTGACTAATTTATCAGTATGCCTTAGTTACCTCTGTCAAGACCTTTCCTATGATTTGCATCAGAAAGTGCCCTCTGTAGGAAAGGCAGATAATTTTGGTGACCTGTGTTTAGAGCATTAATCAGGAAGATGAAATTCAGCTATGGAACTACTCAGATATTAGTGAAGACTATGAAACAAAAACTGAAAGTTGCAAGAAAGCAGGCAAATGGTGCAGAAAAGCACTATGCCTTCAGCTGATAAGATATAGCCTCATGAGATCTTTTGTTTTTTTATCTATTTGTTTTATCCACTTGTTTTACTGGTCTCTCTTATGGTAAACTGCTTTTCAGTTTTTCTATTAATAGATTAATAATATTAACACTTACATATTTAAGACAATAAAAATATCTACACAATATTTGTGTTTATTCAGTTATTTATTATATTTATATATTATATTATTTATTAAATTATTTATTAATATTTCAAAGACATTACAGGATGGTTTATACTGAAAGCAAAGCAACTCAAAACCTTGCAAATGCAGAAAGAAAAGCAGTTCTTAGCTCTAGCTAATTACTTGAGCCCCTAAGAATGATATGATACTAAAAGAAATGCACCAAAGTATTTTCTTTGGTGACAAAAATGGTTCTGCAAAATTTAAAAATTCCTATTTTAAAAATGAAATAGGACTCCTAGGCTTTGCTGAGTTCTGAGATCAGTACCAGAAATTATGAAAACTACAAAGAAAGATGATCACTAGTTATTAGAAGTCTATTTTTCTTTGTTAGACTTATGGTGTTAAAAATTTATGGTCTGGGGAATGCAATATGAATCATCAGACAGAAATGCTTTACTAGTATTCAAAAATACCAAGCTATAGAATATATGGTCAGTCCTGGATTACACAAAAGTTCTGGTATCCGTGTTTCTTTTTTTCTCTTTTCTCCAAATGTGCTTTTTTGGCTTTTTTGTGTTTTGCCTTCTCTAAAGAGACTGAACTACTAGTTTTAAACAACTCAAACATTTGTTCCCCTGCAGTGACCACCCAGGTGCTGTAAGAGACTGGACTATTGGTGCTATGGCTCAGTCAGCATTGCTAACAATGAGCAGAGTAGCCATCCAGGCCAGGTACTGAAGGTGTGCACATCTGACACCTCAGGCTACAATCCGAGTGTTAAACAAGACGAGGAAAGATGCAAATCCTGTGAGGTGGGGTAGTGTTTATTTTCCGTACAGATGACTGAGCTGTGATAATTCCCCGGAACATTCACCCCCTGCCTGATGGTATTCATCTCTTGATGAGCCACAATGGGCCATAATGGACTCAGCTGCACTGATGTAAGAACTGCAACATCTTAGAAGGTATCAAAGACTCCCGAAGTATCTCCTGACTCACAGCATTACATGACCCAGTGTAAAACTTCCCTCTCCAGGGGATGTACTGGAGGTGTTCCCACTTGAATCTCAGCATATACAACTCTGAGTTTGAGGACTTCCCTCACCACTTTGACAGATCCAGACTGTGACCACAACTTCAACAGGACTGCAGCCACCACATAGGAATTGCGATGACCAAGTCACTAGATTCAGTGAGTGTCTTGCAGGTCCTTCCAGTCCTCAGGGAGGTCAGCAGCTCCGACTACCTGTACCAGCACTGCAGCCTCAATCCATTGCCACATAAGTGTCTGCAGTTATCAAATCCCAGCTATCTGCCATTTCCTGCCAGCTCAGACTCTCCAACTGTTCCTGCCAGGTTTTCTAGGAATGGGGGAGGCAAAACACATGAAATGTCTCTATACTGTGGCCAAGTGTGTTTTTTCCAGGTGGACTGGAAAAAATCCATCTGCCATCTCTATTTGGGCTTGTGGTTTAGGAAGTTTCTCCTCATTGGTTGGTTTAACCCTGTTTTACTAGTATCACTATTAGCGTTCTTAGTAAAGTTATATTTTCACTTACATCTGGGTCTATTTGGTCTCTCTCTCTGTATTGGAGAAACAAGGGCTATTGAATCTGAGGGAGGTGTTAATGTCCATGGAGAACGGCTGGCTGGAGGGGTTCAGAGACACATGCTAACGATTTATAAAATCTGCAAAATGTCCGCTTTATTAAGAGAAACAACAGCTTTTATACTCTTCTTCATGCAGAACATGGCAGCTAGGTACATATCAATTGGATGTAAAGCACAATCAATCATTAGAGGTATCTCTCTCATTGGACTACTACAGCTGGTCAGATAAAACATGGCATTTGTTTAAAGAAGTAAAGGAATTTCTCCTAAACTCCAACAGGTCCTGAGCGCCATGTTAAGTCCAATTACCACACCTAGACAACTGCATGAGACTATAAAGTGACATTTACACAGCATAAAATCCAAAAACATGAATTGTTCATTCAATTCCAAAATTTGTCCTGCAACAGGGAGGAGACTTCTGTCTGAGGTCTCCACCCCTCCAAATTGTCTCAAACCAAGATAAGTCTCATAGGCTTCCTTGGGAATTCTAGAAATTATATATAGCTCTAGAGTAGGCTAAATCCAGAAATGTAAAAATAGATTACAGTCAGTTCCAGTAGAAATTGTAATCCTTGTCTACAGTGTATTGAAAAAAGATTTAACTATCTCAATTTTTCGGGGTGTAATCTCAGAGTACAGTCATTATAATGATAGGAAATCATGGTCTTTTTTGTTTGCACCATCATCTATTAGCAATGTTTCTTGCACCTTATGCAGCTGAATATTAAATGCGAAATTTAACACCTTTCAGTGTTATAGCAATTTTGCTTGTGTTCTAAGTGCTAAAAATGTTGTTCAACCCCACCCCATAATCCGAGATAGAAACATGTTTTAAGGACACTTTGAGTCCTGAAGAACATTTCATAGCTTCTTATGTTGGAGCTGGTAAATGACACCAAGTCATTGAAATAACATAATATAGTATTGAAATAATACTTCAGGATCATCATGCCCTTTAGGATGTAGCACTTGATTATTTCACTTATTCTGAAATCATGCTTCATTTAAACCAGGTTAAGCTAAAAAAAAAATGTTTCCAGATGCTCAGATACTAGATCTGCACATTCCAAGATTAAAATTCCTTCTCTTTGACTTAATAATAATAAATTTATACCTGTAGATAGAATTATATCTGTTCATTCTGCCTTTAGACCATCTTTTTACATGACAATGTGCAATTATTAATTGGTCAGAGAATAGTAAGGATAAATGCCATAGCTTGGGGGGCTATTAAAAAATCATTAAAGAGATAAGACATTGTCATCAGAGAAATATTGAAAACTCACTTTGAAACCTTTCAAAATTTAATTTGATATTTTTTTCAAAGAAGGGAACTGACATTTTATAAACATTAAAATGACATTAATGTCCATAGTTAATTTATAAAGAATATGTTAAATTCGGTAAAAGAGTCAGTAAACATTTGAGAGGAGAGGGACTTGAATAAGTTTACTTAAGATGAGTTAACAATAAGGTTTATTTGGCCTTTCCTAACATTTCCATGAGTATGCATTTTTCAATGTTAGAACTGCAACAGCTTAACTGTGAGTTAAATACCACTTTGAACCATGAAATTCATATTCCACTCCCAAAAAGAAACCAAATCAAAAGAGTGACTATAAAGCAGAATCTGCAGCCTTTTAAAGTCTGTGTCAGGGAACTAAAAGTCTCTTTAGTAGCTTTTTGAGTATTGCTATTATTAGATGGAGAAATTTCAGAAGGAATGATGCGCTAGGAATTCTCAAAGGCAGTTGAAACACATTATTTTCCTAACTACTAAAATTCCTCATTGGCTTGTGAATTTCTTCCAGGAGAAATTGGGTATATGGGTAATATTACACAGTATTTCACTAGGATAGTCTGAATTCTACTTTTTTTTTTTTTTTTTTTTTTGATCACCCTGCCATCCACAGACAAGAGTTTCAACTATCAAGTCCACAGGCAAATGTGTACAGTGTAGCTTTGAGTTCAGCCTGGAGAAGAGACTAAGGGGAGACCTCATTGTAGTCTGTAACTTCCTTGTGAGGGGAAGAGGATGGGCAGACACTAACCTCTTCCTTTCAGTGGACAGAACAGCCTGAAGTTGTGTCAGGGGAGATTTAGGTTGGGTATTAGGAAGACGTTCTTCACGCAGAGGGTGGTTGAGTGTTGGAACAGGTTCCCCAGGGAAATGGCCACAACACAAAGCCTGACAGAGTTCAAAAAGTGTTTGTATGATACTCTCAGGCCCATGGTGTGACACTTGGGGATGGTCCTGTGCAGGGCCAGGAGTTGGAATTGGTGAACCAGATGAGTCCCTTCCAACTCAGCATATTCTGTGAGTCTGTGAATCTTTGTCTTGGATCTGCTGAGAGAATTGCTCTAGGATGTGACACTATGTGTAATCTAAAGCCATACAAAATTGGAAAAAACACTGTAGCATTTTAGCATTTGAGAAAGTAATACTTAAGGATTTTCAAAGAAAACACACTACCATGAAAGTTGTGATATCTTAAACAAACAAACACATCCACACACCCAAAACAACCGCAAACCAAAATAAAACCTGGGAACAGAGGAATTCTGTGTGCCTGAGAATCAGCCTGCCTCAAGGAGCAACACAGGCCAACTTTTCCCTAGCCAATGTTCTACTTCACCATCAGCATCACATTCATCTGGAGTCTCATTGATGTTGAGAATACTAAAGCTTAACACAATCTGTTGGAAATATACTGAAGCTTGGCACTGCCAATTGTCTACTGTATGCACTGGGCAATAAATAACAGCTGAACTTCTCCGTGCTCTTAAATTGTACATACACTGCATGCAGAGTCTGCACACAGCAGAAGATATCTTACCAAGTGTGACTCACTGACAGGTAATTTCTCTCTCCTTAGGAAAGGGTTGTCTGGAAAACTGAGTGTAATTTTTGCAAAATATAATTCAACATATTATTAGATACGTAAAGGTCTTTTGAAAATCTAGATTTTATTTGTATATACAAATATAACAAATGTTATCAGTCAAGCTACAGTAAAGTGCATGAGGAAAATCACTTCCCATGTGAATTTTAGACTTAATAATTTTCGCATTCTATTCACTTTCAAAAGTTTCTGTCCATGAAAGATTATCAAGTGTCCTATTTTGGCACCTGTGGAATAAGCACTTTTGATTTTCTTCCTACAGGCATCCGGCCTTATAAGCCACATATGGAATCATAATTACCAACTCTATACATCCATTCAAAAATTATTCTGGCATTTTATTTGACCACAGCAAACACCAAATCACAGAATTATAGAACCATTTATACCGGGAAAGTCTCCTAAGACTATTGAGACCAACCATTAACCTAGTATTGCCAAGTCCATCACTGAATCATGACCCTAAGTGCCACATCTAATGTCTCTAAAGTCTTCAGGGATGGTGACTCCACCACTTCCCTGAGCAGCCTGTTTCAGTGTTTGACAACTGCTTTGGTGAAGAAATTCTAATAAACTTTTTCCATGAAAATGTGTAATCTTTATAGGAAAAAATATTTCACTTAATAACATTTGGTTGGTTGGTTGCTTTTAAATTACCAAAAAGAAACATGAAAAGCTCAGCAAAAGACTTTAATGTCAATGAATTTCTGCTACTTCTCCAGTTCAAATCACATAATACAAGATATTTTGAAGTATCATCATATTTAAAAATTGAGACTTGGCATTTAGTCTTACTTTTTACTGTGTTCTTTCTAGGAAGATAAAGAAGTGTTATTTCTCTCTTTAACCCATTGTATCTGCTTCATGTACGTGTGAAATTTGTGTGTGAAAGACTTGCAGATCCTTATCAGCAAGGTACTGTATAGCACAAATTACTGTTACTGATCATAGTTGATGATGACTATTCACTGCAATAGCTAAGAAAGTTGTTGAGAAAGCTTTGCTGTAATGTTTAAACCACTGGCAATTTAGGATTGTTCAACTGCTAAGTACAAAATGTGAGCAGTTCTAGGTATTCTTTTCAGATTGATTTTTTGAACTAACAGCTCCTAAAAATTGCTTAGATGGAGAGCACATGTGTTTATCAATAGTATTAATATTTGTCCACTACATACTTCTGTTTCTTTTTCTTTGTTTCTTTTTTTTTTTTTTTTAAGTAATAATAATTACAAAATCCTGATGACCATGTGCTGGTCTTTTCCAGTCATCACTATATTTATCAAACTCATTACACACATCAAACTGTGTGCTTGTGTATTGTTCTCCGTGAAAACTCTTTCTTGTGGTATTATTCTTCTCTGAGCACACACTTGTGACTGCAACTCCTATTGATTTTACCGGTTAGGGACAGGAATCAGGCTGTACAAAGAAGTTCTCTATTATCTCCCTTCATTTCTGTTGTGGGTTTGCAAAGGTCCCCCCCTACCCCCTTCGGGGTTTGTAAGTAGTTTGTCCAGGTAAATTTCCGGAATAAAGCCAATCAGAAGTTTTGGTAATGCCTTTGCCAATTACACATTTAAGAAAATGGAAGAGAAGGTTGTTGTGCAGATGAAAATGGAGGAGCCATGTAGGAGGTAGTGGCAAGGCTCCAGGTGGGGGCCAGGCCTCTCTCCTTCCCCGGCCCTGGGCCGGGGGCAGGGGCAGCATTGAAGCCCCCCCGACCAGACATGTAACAGAGTGAAGAGAAAAAACTTAAAGAAGGACTTGAACAGGGCTGCTGCAGAAAGGATTCCAGACAGAGAGATAGCCGCAGCCTCCAAGGTCAGAGATGGCAGCAGCAGCAACCAGAGAGAGAAAGTCTGAAGGAGGAGGTTCCTTCTCCCCACTCTCTCTCTTTCTCTGCCTTCAGCAGGGAAAAGACTGAAATCTAAAAATCCCTGCCACCTGTGGAAGATTGTTGGGGAGAAGAGATGACCCTCTGCAGCTTACAAAGAAGCCCATGATGGAGCAGAGAAGTAGAGATGATTCCGTGGGAGGCCCAGATGAAACAGAGTCTTGAAGTGATTTGTGGCCATGGAAAGGAGTCTTATGCCAGAGCCAGGCAGCCTGGGTAAGATCTTGGGATCCCAGAGAGGGATCAATGCTGGTGCAGCTGCGTTTGTGACCCCAAGGGACAGCAGAGAAGGGAAGAACTCTTGTCTGAGGGGTATACCCATGTTGGAGAGGTCTATCAAGGACTATTCCTGTGGGAAGGGACCCCATAGGAAACAGGGGTGGGACTCAAAAGCCATTATTCCCTGTGACCCTGTGGTGAAGACCACAGAAAAGCAAGTGTCCCCTTGCAGTCCATGGAAGACCTTACAGGACCTGGGTAACCCCAGCCTTCGGCCTTAGCCCAGGAGGGA
>JAWWES010000001.1:104783045-104795450 GCA_035583135.1 Lophotriccus pileatus | reverse complement strand
AAGTGGAAAGGACACTGCTTCTCCTCCTGGACCGATACAAAGGGGGGAAGGGTATTTCTGTAAATACATAGTGCTTTTGCTTAATTAGAATTGTTGTAGATGTAGTCCTTTAGATTTTTTATTCTGCTAATAATAAATCCTAATATTATTCCCCCCCCCATCAAATCTCTTTTGTCTGCATAAACCTTCTCTCACCTTAGAGCAATTGTGTTGGGGGTGTGGTAAAAATTGTCCCTAGGCAAACCCATGACAATTCCTTAAATAAGAAAAGGGAAAGCAGCTTGGGAAAATCAAATCATCATGTGAGATAAATTATGAAAAAAAAAGAAAAAAGGAATGAGGGTGAAAAGTTAAGTATTAGGGATGTCCAAGGATGTGACATAAGAGGAGAACAGAAGTGAGACTGTGGGATCTCCCCACTCCTGCCTTCCCCTGTCCCATGCTTCCTCCCTTTTACCCTATTGTAAGCCATCTTTTTAAGACAAGGAGGAGGTGCAAGAGTCAATAGGTTTTCAAAGGGAAATAAAAATTGGGGAAAAAAACAACAAACAAACAACAACAAAACAAAACAAAACAAACACACACGAAACAAAACCCCAAACAAACAGATAATAAAAGCACAGCCAGCAACTCAACCAGAGATCCCAGAGAATACAAGAAGGAGCTATGAAGGAGGGTCATCAATACATGTGTGCACCAGGGTTTTCTTCTTCCTGTAGGACAGTCGTAAGTCAGGAGATCCTGTGAGAAATGCCATGACTTTGTACCTACTGTTCCAAGGTGATTTTGCATTTTATACTCTTGAGTTAACTATACCATTACCCAGGCCATGGTGTTCACAGGCAGCAGGAGCTTGCCCACTGAAGTGCTCTTCTTTGATGAGGGGGACAGGACCCAGGAATGAGGAAACAGAACATACCACATACAGACGTGCAGAAGGGTTTCTAAAGGGTCATTTGGGATCTGACCAAGTGGGTGACACAGCATGAACTAAGGTAGCTTTGAGGACCTCAAAAAGATGTCCCATGGTGTGAGTGGGGATTGTTTTCCCCCAGAAACCCCAGGCACAGGGAAGGACTGCAAATTCAAGGAGGTCCCTACATCTCAGAGCAAAGGGTGGGGGACTTATCAGGGTCTATGAGTACCCACAGGCTTCATTTGTAGTGTAAAAAACCTAGAAAAAGGATGTTCTACTGCCGTTTCTGCCCAAGTTTGTTTGCAATAAGAGAAAGAGAAAACCTGTCTGAAAGTCAGATAGGAGATGATGCAACTCTTTTCACTTTTCTTCTCATTCATTCTTAGTTGTTTTTCCCCCATTTATGTGTAGGGAGGAAGAGAAAGCAGAGATAGATCAATCATTAGATAAATGTATATTGAATTTTTAAAGCATCATCCTCTCAACTGCAAGTCATCAATCAAGTCCATCTTTAAACTGCTGTGGAATGAACTGTTTCCTATTCCATCTTTCATACAACCACCCACTGAAACATTCATGCTAACCCACCCTTGCACACACTTCTCAGTGCAGCAGAGTCATATTCTGGATAATTTTTAACTCCTTACCATAATTTCTGTCACACAGGAGCAGAAAATAATCAAAAGTGAAAGGTTGCAAGAAGTGTCCATAGAAAGCACAGATTCACAGCTGTACTGATTTTCTCATATAAGAAACTAACTCAGGCCAAACTAAACCTCATTTTTTGACCCTTTTGTAAGCAAATATTCCTATTTAATCAGACTACCTAAAGCATTAAGTCTGTATTGCCAGACACAGGACAGTATGTTCTTGAACTTCATGTTGCTAAAGGTCCATACGCTCTTCTGTCCAATTTAAAATATGTGACAATTAATTCCATATTTAGCAAATTTTATGGTGTTTTTACATTACTGCAGGTATTTTCAAGATTCCTGTACTGAGATTTCCACTTATCCACTAAATTGAGGATGCTGATTTTTTTTTTTTTTTTTAAACACACTGGAGTTTTTTGCATGAGACAAAATGCCAAATATTTAACTTTTTACAGTTAATATAAAGACTGTTTAGTAAGTCATATCAGGAACTTTATTTAAGTTTTAAAACACTACAAGGCATTTGATCTCCCTGCTGCAATACAGAGAAGCAGACCATTGATGGTAAACAATGATAAAATTGTTTTTCATACACAGAGGCATTTCTACCCTATAAAGCTGGTTCCATACTGAAACAAATATCAAATTTCCCTTATGTAATTTCTTTTAGGAAATGTATTGAGTGAGAATAATCAACTGATAACCTCTTTTTGGCTACATGAAATAAAACTTCCTGTAGGTTATCAAGTGACTCACAAATTCATCCCTTTCACTGCGTTCCTGGTGATAATTCAAAGATAAAGCGTGGAGTAGAAAATAGGCAAGTATGCTATTAAATATGTATTGTCTATACAGCCAGTGCTGTATTGACTGGCACTTGAGAGTGTGTGTTATATGTGGATTAAAAAAACACGAGTGTATTCATTGTAATGAGAAATTCACAATAAAAGATAATTAGGAGGTAAAAATCACGATGCAACACCTAAGGAATAGAATACAATTAATGGAACACCAGAGGATTCCAGGCTTGGATCTCGGCTGTTGGGTAGTTTGACTTCACTGAGCACTACCAATTTCAGCATCAGAAAAAATAGTATGTATGGCTTGCTACTAGCCATCGTGTTTGAATAAGGTGGCCTGTGGGACAAATTCAGATTTAAAACTGTCTTTAAGGTTTACTAAGTAAGCTAAGGATCTTTTTTTTTTTTTATAGTAGAGAAGAATATTGGAGTGATTAATATTAATAGCAATTATTTTTCAAACGGCTGATCTGGAAAGATCTCAGAATGTCATAGGTTCTTTAGCATGCTGAGGAAAATAGCAACCAAAATCCTCAATTAAAAGCCTATAAAAGGATTGTATGAGAAAGATAAGTCTGAATATATATGTGTGTGTGTATATATATATATATATATATATATATATATATAAAATTAATTGCCATGAGAAAAATTTCCTTACATGTTAAGACAAATCCTGTCAAACCATTACTATTGCTTGTGCCAGGAGAGAAAACACCTAGGCCACTCATGACTTTAGAAGTGTGGGCTTCACCATTACTGCAAAAAAGGTACATTTGTGCTCGAACTACAACCTTTTGTTATAGGTTTTGTAGCACAGCTCAAGTGCAGAACATCTCACATTGCCTAAATGTGAGCAGATATAGGGAGCAGATATTGCAAACTGGAAAAGAAGCATGTTCAAGGGAAAAAGCAATAACTGTCATGGAGTATTTCTCAAGACCGAGCCATTCATTTTTCAAAACTTCATTAAACTTCTTTTAATCTTCAAGTTTTCTAGGTTTCCCTCAAGATCAATAAATTCTTAAGGTTGTATGCTGAATTAAAGATGAAATTGCTGCTATCTGATTTAAATTTTAAAAAACTACACACCCCTTGCAAATAAATATACATGTAAATGGTTATGAAAAAAAACAGAAAACTGTAAAAAGCCACTTTATAGATTTGCTCTAAATACAATTGAGCATACAGGCAATGTCATTGCAAAACTACGGAGACATCGTTATTTGCATGCCTTTTAGAGACATTTTCATCTAGCATTATGACTGAAAAACAATTAAAATTCAGATCTTCAGAGACCCAATGGCAGTGCTGTCACAATGCAATTTTAGACAATTCAATTTAGATGCAGCAGCTGCTTTTCAATGAGATTTTGATGTTTACCCAATTTTGCTGCTGGGTTAATTGAGTCATATTGAGGTCAAGTGGCTTGCCTGCAATCACCCAGCTGTAGGCTCACTGAGAATTACAGCTCAGGACTCTCACAGCTATAAAACTCTGTTTCCCCCAAAAGGGCAAAAATACAAATTGAAATAAACTAATCAATAAAACGCTGTCAGTAGAAAATTATGTCAGCTGCCACAGAAGCAGATTACTTGGGTTACTTGTATTGTCAAAGAATAACCATTAAGTAAAATGGAAGAAAATATATTAACATGAAAATGAGAATAAAAGAAAAGCTAAATACTTTAGAATTTATCTCATCTTAACAAACTGACTTATTTTTAAAATATGCCAACAAGTTAAATTTGAATAATAACCCAAGCAGTAAAACTTAAATAAAATATCTTACTTTTGCCACAGGACAAAACAATTTCTTACTGAACTTATTACACAAACTGACTGCTCCTCTGTCTGAAAGACATATGCAGAATTGTAGGCAATGTGGAAAAAACACATGGTCAAAGAATAACTTGGCCTTCTCAACTCCATTGCTGGATTCAACTCAGCTAAACTATTCTGGGAAAAGGTGTCACGGAAAACAGTCCTAGTGCAGCTGCAATCTCAGCTGCAGCAATAAATAATTAAAAACTGTAACTTTGCAGTGGCACACGTAAATAATTAAAATTAGTGTGTTTTCACTCTGAATACAATATTCCTCTCACAAAGCCATATATTAAATTGTTAAGTAATCCTAGTTTGGAGTTTATCTATCCAAGATTAAGCTGCAAGTTACAGTATGAATTACTAGAGGCATGAGTTCTGATAGGTTTAGAATGACAGGGAAGATTTTGAATGAGTGTGTTCCCATGCACAAGTACAGGCAAACAGGTATTCCAGGACAGAACTGATGACTCATTTAATAACAAATATGATAGATAGGACATGGCTAAAAAGCACAAGATCAGAGAGGCAAAGAGGTATATTATTTAGATGAAAAAATATTTAGTACTTATGTTTTACTTTTTGCAAAACAGGAGTTAATACACTGATGAATACAAAGATCGTATGGAACAAACTAATAAACAAGCAGAAATCAAAGTCTGCCATTACCTAATTTATGTTTAAACACATAAATGTTTACATGTGCATATGGTCTCTCTCTACACTATTTCATCTGGTTCACCAGCTTACTTCTGTGGAGTTATTTCGAACCAGAGATGCCATTGTCTGGTTTCCACATACAGTTTCAAAAGTGATATTTCATCCTTATATTTATTTATTATATATACATTTGATAAATACTACCTTGTAGTTGTGTTGGATGTTGCTATTTAAAATGACACACTGTTTTCCATTTGTATATTTGTCTAGAAAAAATTATAGGAAGATGACATACAAATGACCAGTAGAAAAGAAGGCAATTTATTCTGGTCACATTAAAGTCAAAGAGGGAATATAAGGTTTAATATTGATTATTCAGACAAAAACAATTTCATTAATAAATTAAATGTTGTTTCTCTTTAATTTCTGGGCTTACAATGTTATATCAGTTGAAATATTCATTATGACATTTTTTAATATTTACTTGCAAGCATGAATAATAAGGACAAGCAAATAAGAAATCATTGTGTTTTCCTGCCTTTATACCTTATTTTAAGTATTATTTAGAAGATACTGTAAGAGTTACTAGAAGGATTTTTTGGGGGTGAAATTGGAACTGACAGAACTAAGTTCAACTATTTCCAAATTGTCAAAAAACTCCATGTGTTATCATTAGCAACCTGTTACTGAAATATGCTTTTAACTAATTTATTTTATTTAGCATTTTCTAGAATTTTATTAATTTTAAACTTCTGAACAGATAAAACTCTAAATTGCCTCTATCACAGAAATAGATGCTGTAATATCATACAATATATATAGAAAGAAATATCACTTAGACTGAGAATATAATGACTGTATAAAATGGTGAGAAAAAAGTTCAAAAACTCTTTTCCCTATTTTCATTCACTTTAGTTAGTATTAGTTTCAGTAATTTAGTGATTATTTTTCTTGAACCACTGAAGTGGAAGTTGTCTAAACTAATTCTGCAAGTTTTTGGTGTTCCTTTGATCACAAAATTTCTCTTTCTCATGTTTTCTACTTTTAAAACACCTTCCAAAAATCTTGGATGAATGTTCTTTTTGAGAAACACAGACGAAAGATTAGAGAGATAAGAAGATCAGAGTTCTTACAGACTTGAGATCAGAGACTGATGATGCACAAACAGAATTATTAGTGCATGATCATTATTTCACAAGAACTTTATGATTGCAAGACTTATAATCAAGCTTTTAAATGTTATATGGTCATGTTTCATTTTTCAGAATCCTCTGTGATTCTTTTGTGATTTTAGTTACTGACAGAGAAGAGTTTGAAACTTTGTTGTTAAATAAACATAGGAAAAAAATAAAAGTACTTGCACAGGAAGGCCATGTTGATTGATAGGGTGCTATTTATTTAATTCTTTGGCACAGAGTTCAGATTTCACAATGGAGAGAAAGAAGAGGAATAAAAATAACTGGGCCTGTTTGTTTAACAACTGAGTGAAGCAAAGTCCCTAAAGAAAATATTAGGAAACTACAAACTAAAATAACAGAGAGTTTAGAAGACCAGAGACAAGCTTTAACTTCTTTTCTTTCTTAACAAATGGGCAATCTGCAGGAATAGCTTCAACCAATTAAAATCTCTAAACAAATCAAAAAGTAAAGACCTTTTTATTCTAGGTAAAACTTTGTTACTATAACTGGAGATTCCAGCAAGCTATTTCCATGCACTGAAACCTGTGACATCTTTTCCCTTTATTTTATGGTGGGAACCCTGTCCTGAACTATGGTTTTGTTCTAAAATATTACTGGGAAAAATGCCTGTTTTTCTCTTTAAATCTCTGGCTTCTATTTCAACTCTTCATTTTATAGAAATTTGTTTTATTGAGAGAACCCTTGGCCATTGTAACTTATCAACATTTTATTTTACAAAACAAACAAACAAAAAAACCCAAACAAACAAAACTTACCAATAATCCTATAATAATATTATTCATATCAGGTCTATTACCTAATTCATACCATAATATTATTAATTTTGGATATATGATCTAGTTCAATAAGGGTAAGTCCTGCACCTGAGGAGGAAAAAATTCTGGGTACCAAATTGTGCTGGGAGAAACCCAACAGCTTTGGAGAAAAGGACCTGAGGGTCCTGGGGAACACCAAGTTGCACACAAACTAGCAATGTGCCCTTTCAGCAAAAAAGGCTAATGATATCTTCGGCTAGATTAGACAAAGTATCGCCAGCAGATCAAGGTGGTGCCACTCAGTCCTGCTGGGTCACACCTGGAGTGCAGTGTCCAGTTCTGTGCTCCCCAGTACCAGAGACATGGACACACCGGAGTCCTGAGAAGGTCCACTAAGTTGGTCAAGAGAGTGTAGCACCTCACATATAAGAAAAGGTTGAGAGAGATGGGGCTGTTTAGCCTGGAGAAGTCTCAGGGGAATCTGACTGATGTATATAAATACCCAAAAGGAGGGTGTGAAGAAGATGCAGCCAGGCTCTTTTCAGTGATGCCTAATCACAGCACAGAAAGTTCTTTCTGAGCATCTGTTTACTTTTTACGTCCTATGCTCTTGAGATCAAGGCTGTTGTTATGAGACAAGTCCCCATTTGGTACAACAAATCAGCTTCCACAGGGTTTAGTTATAGTGGATTTGGATATTTTTCTTGTGAACAGTTCCATGTCATCAGTTTTTAAGTGGAACTGCAAGAAAAAATGAAACCTAACATTAACTGCTTGTTCTTAGAACATCACATGCACTAATTTCCATGATACATGCTTTATATCTTTTTAGGGGTACTTCAGTATGGTTGAAGGCGTTCAGTTATTCTGGATGAGAGAGGATAAGACGCTATTTTATTTAATTTTTGCCCTTCTAACTCATGTGGCTGATGCCTCAAGACTTGGAAGGGTGACCCCTCTTTTTTCATCGAAATTAATTCATTAATTCCTGTGTCAGAACAATCCAGTTTCAACCAGAAGACACAATTGATCACAATTTTAAAAAATGTAATAGGAAATGAGGTGGAAAGCTTATCATTCTGACCTTGCAAGTGAATCATGAAACTAATGTTTAAAGGGACCTTCAAGTCCAGTGTTGCATAGTGCATACTGTGATTTTTTTTAAGTTATATTATTAATATTTGAATTTAAGTTTTAAACTACTAATGTCAAGCTTTAATAAGGAGAAATATGATAACAGTAGGAGACAAGTCCTTAAGGAGAGTAATTGTCTTTATTAATGCATCATGATAGCCCAATCCTATCTTGACTTTTATCTACACATACAAATAAGTGCATGTATACACAAGCACTGTATAAGTGGTCATACTTTGTTTTCCACAATATATTACTAGATGCTTATCCAGATATTTTTGTTTTGTTTTCTTTCCTGAAAATTATTTTGAAGGCACGATTAAGATAATTACAGTATGAATTAGGTTCCCTAAAGCTCAAAATTATTAGATAACACAGTGATCTCTAAACTGCTTAAATCCACTTAAATATTCTTTCTTCTAGGAGGGTACTATATACTAGAAGAACTAACAGGCTATGAACTAGAATACCTGCAATTGTCCCTATTTCATTGTGTGTTATGAACCTATACCTTCTAGAGAAAATCCTAAACATGCCCATCCCTCTCTACCTCCTTCCTTATACATACCCCAGGGAACTGGAAACATGTTATGTTACTGTTTGAAAATGTTGGCCAGTTCTCCAGGTGAAGACATTTATCACTAGCAAGACTCTAACCTGTCAGATTTAGAGTAGATAACCATGCTTGTGCATACTGCCTGTTTTCTGAGTCATAAAAGTTTAAAAAAGGGAGGCATCATTTTCATTGTGTCTGAGGAGAAAATATGTATCTTCAAGGCCAGAGGATGGAAATTCCATGGTGATCACAGAATCATGGAATATCTCAAACTGGAAGTGGATGCATAACAATCGAGTCTAACTCTCTGCTCCTCACATGAGTACCTAAAACTAAATCATATAGAGATACTGTGGTAAACAGAGAAATTCTCTGTAAATATAAATAACATGAATAACGATATCCTTTTTTTTTTTTTAATCTGTGGCGTTTTGGACCATTTTGAATAAGATGGAGATTATTTTTGCATAATTTCCAGTTCCATTACTTTTCTAAACACATTAGTTCATATAAAGTTCTTGACCTAGCTAGGATCACAAAACCTGTAAATATACATAGAGCTTTTTGACATACTCTGCATGTCAACGCCCCTAACTTCTCACTGAAGTGGTAATTTGTCAATTAATGAAGCCGAAATGACTGAAAAAATAACCCTTAAAGAACTTAAAATGTAAATTGAAAAATAAACTGCAACAGTTCTGACTACAGTACACGATGGGCAAAGCACCCCCATTTGATTGTGATTGTTATCTATATTGCGACACCAAAATTCTAAAAACATGAAAATGATTTCCTTGCCAATTTCTATCTAACAGTTATTGAATACCAGATGATGGTTCTCTAACACTAAATATTTTTTTCCATTTTTTCTTCCGTTGACAGAAAATCAAAGCCATCATACTATTCTCAGTGATTATTTCTACTTGTAAAAGAAATAGCATCCACTATAGAATTCAGATTTACACAAATACAAAGATATAAATTTCTATATTATAACTTGCAAAATATGCAAATTCGATATACACTGCTTAAAAAACACAACTTTGACTCTCACATGTCTTCCAGATAGACTTATTAAAGCATGAGAAAGAGTTAGATGCTGGTTCATATAAAATGCTCAAAATTATATTAATCATGTAGCTGTTCACTCAAAAACATTAATCCCCCTTTAGCAGTCTTCACACTGTTAAAGCAAGAGAGTCTATAATAGTTATTCTTGTCACTCAAAGCAAATTTCTCTGATGTATTTTCTAAACACCAGAGCAAAACATGACGGTCAGAGTACTGCATTGCCAATGAGATTCTCAGTGGCAG
The DNA here is from genome assembly GCA_035583135.1 of Lophotriccus pileatus. NCBI lineage: Eukaryota > Metazoa > Chordata > Aves > Passeriformes > Tyrannidae > Lophotriccus > Lophotriccus pileatus. Next base: position 104,785,639 of record JAWWES010000001.1, on the reverse strand, counting down.
CAAAGGACTGAAACACAAGCAGATTGCTCATTTAAAGTCACCACTTAAATGTGGCTTTGAGAAGAGAGACTGACAACAGGTTTTGTTGCAGTTTCCCAAACTTAAGTTTTTAATGCAGTATCTGCTGTTCTGTTTCTATCACAGTCTGCTACAGAGCCTCATCCACATATTTATTCTCCCTCACATCATTATAGAGGGAAGACACATATTGCTGGACACCCTCCATATCCCACATAAGACAACAACCACTGTCCTGTGTAAATCACTTTATGTCAAGTCTTTTGTGTGAGATACAGTAGGGACTCACTGTCCAGCACAGCTTAACTGCCTGGGCAGCCAGCCATGCCTGTTCTGCCCTGATGGGACTGAGGGACTTCGACTTTCAGTGCTTGAAGAAAGCCTTCCAAAAAATCAGGATCATAACATATTTCCCTCATATGCAATTTTGTCTTATTTCTTTCATTGACACAAAGTAACTGTCACTAAAGCTAGTGCAAATCATGTTTTCAGACCGTATCACATCCACAGAATGGCATTTACTGATTACTCTTGTTGATTGTATTATTTTGACTGTAAGCAGATTCATCCAAACTCTCCTGTTTTAGCTGATTTCATCTCATTTGGCCTTTGCCAATTTTCTCATGCACTGAACACCCGCAAGATTTGAACATGTGTGGGCGTATTTTTGTCATAAAAGATAGGAAAGTACCACTTAAAAGTACCACTCTAAGCAAACTGTACGTTATTGCATACACTGACAGTTTATTGCTCTAATTAACAACTAGATATTTTCTTTTAGGTGAGCAATAGGAGAGGTTAACAGAGTCCTTGTTTTCATTCATTCCCTGTTAAGACTCCCTGTGACCAACAAGTCTAATGCTGGGACCTGTATTATTTTAGAATGTTTCCCTACACAAAGTTCTCAGAAAAAAATAAACACAAATCTGCTCTGATAAGGAAAACTTCTCATGGTAGAGAACTGAACAGTTTTTCAAAAACAGTGGTCAATTTTTCAGGCTTGACAACTATTCTAATATAACACCCCTTGAATAATGAACAGACCTGAGCTTGAGAGGGTGTCCCTGAGGCCCACAAAGGAGTCTGCATGCTGTTTTGGCTTCAGCACTTGAGAGCCAAATGGAAAAATGAGGAATTTCAGTAAGCACGAATGGACTATTTACTGTCAGTGTATCAAAACAGTCCAGTAGATCCCACATTTGTCTGAGCCCATTTTTTTTCTCACTTCAAGTGATGAAGGGATCAATGCAACATTGCTGTTGCAGAAAAAGGGACTGTAATCTTCCAAATTTGAAAGCAATGCTACTGTGAAGGAAATCTTTTGGGAAGAGGGTATTTTGCCATGTAGCAGCAAGTGCTTTGCAGTTGGGAGATCAGACACACTCAGAGTCACCCTTGGCATGGGCTGTGCCTGCCTGGGGACAGTTGCCCTTCCAGTTCCATACTTGGGGGCCTGAGAGAACAGTATAACCTATAAATGTGAAAGCTGTATCTGTTGCTATTAAACCTCATTGCCATCTTAGAGAAGTTTTTAAGAAGGACAAGGACTCAGTATAATTTGGTATAGCACTAAATCCATACAAATTTTTAATAACTTTTCTACCTATAGTGCTACAGAGCCTGGGGTAAAATTCATAGGACAGAAGAGTGAGAGATAACATAATAATTTTAACTAGGTATGCGCACCCTATTAAAATTAAAATCATATATCTCTACTGCCATGCAATCTGTATATTTTAAATACCTGAACCAAAAAATGTGAAGTAAAAAAATTAGATGTAAAGGAATGCAGTAATTAAAGGTTCCTTAATCCTGCCACCCTGTATGCCTATATTACAATGTTAACTTTAAATGGCATGAGCACATTTCTTTTTCCCCGGTCTTTCCTCCACTCAGCCACTTCTTTTTCTGATTTGGTACTCTGGATGTGCAAACCCCAGTAAATGTTCTCTGATCTCATCTTTCTTTATATCTTACCACTCAGTATGCAGGTCCTGATTTTATGTATTGCATATCCTGAACCGAATACAAAGGATTTAATTTCTTTATAAGCTCGTACATAATTTTATCACTGCACTATCCAAGTTTTTCATTAACCTTTCCCCTTTCAAACTAGAATACTTGGCTGCAATCTCCCAGGGAAAATATTTTTCCTTTTTCTCACCAATCCTGAAAACTTAGCCCAAACAATACATAAAGAGCAAGTTGTTTTCACTGCAGAGTTAACTGAAATTTTCGATTTTTAGATTAACTCCTCTCAAATAAACACTGACTGAATGAAAGTGACCATTAAATGACATATACTTGGAATGACTGCATAAGCATCTGAAAAATCTTGGCTTTCTCCATGGGTAACTTATGTAGACTCAATTTCTGAGTTCCAGCTGCTTAACTGGTACTCCTACATTTAAGTTAAGACTCTATGTGGTTATGAAGGACACTTACAGCAACACTTGAATTTTACTTCAAATGAAAACACATGAGTGTGATAGAAGAAAGGAACATGTTTGTATTTTTTAACAGCTCTGAAGATTTTAATACAAACAGACAACTGCAAATCCAGGTCCCATTGGAGT
>JAWWES010000001.1:104722894-104781355 GCA_035583135.1 Lophotriccus pileatus | reverse complement strand
ACTGACAAATTTATTTTGCATAGTTATTATCATTTTCATTACATAAAAGAAAAACTTGAAATACTGCCTTACAAGGGTTTGTTTCATTGCAGCCTGAAAAAGACAGGCCAGAATCCACAGTGCAACCCCAAAAACAGAAAGATCAAACTCATTCCAGTGACTTGGCCATGTTTACATAAGAAGTCTGTGACAGCCAAAATTTAAACCACTTTACAAACATGTCCTCATCAACTGCATTAAGACTATCCATTCTTGCATTTAATTCCCTTACTTGGTTCACTAAGCACATACATACACATATATTTACACACATGTGTGTGTATGCTGGTGTGCAACTATGGATGTGTGTGTGTGCATTGCTCTGTGTATTTATATGCACAAACTAACTCTTACAGTAAGGGTAAACAGGAGTCCTCCTCACTGTCTAATCTTGATTAATTTTCTACATGAAGTCCAAATTTAGCACTCAAATGCTATATCATAATGTTTACTACATTAAAAGGCTGAATTAAGATTATGGAGACAGACCTGGCCTTTGATAATCTTGTCAGCTTTGGCAATAAATACTGCAAGATCTGTCTGGTTACTCTCTTCACCTTTGACATTAGCAGCATCAGGTTATGTTGACAGATTGTAGCAATAAGCATGCAGCAAATATGCAAATTTAATTAGTTACTCCTATAGTGGGAATATCTGAACACTATTATTTTCAGTGTTACAAATAAGTTCTATTTGTTAACTCCACTTGTAAGCTTTATGTCTGGAATAAATTAAAAAATAAAGTAAATTCATCATTTTCAGACTACCATCAATTCTGCAAATATTTATTACAAAGTAGTTATCTTTAGTCATTCTACAGTCACCACTGAAGCTTAGGAAACAATTCATTATGAAATAGGATCATTGCAAATGTGGATCTTCATTTATCTCTTGCTTATGTGTGAACTTTGATTTTATGCTAGCAGAATGAGGAAGTGAAATATTCTTTGAATCCAAATGATTCAGGTGTTACAAGATGTCCTTTTATTACTTCTAGCACATCAAACCTGGAGCCACTTTGAGATCTCGCATGACTTCTCCAAGTACTCTACCCTCTTCACACTGGAGCATCGATTCATGTGCATCAGCAGTCCTTTGAAAAACCCATCATTTGACATTGCCAGACTCACCAAGTAACTTCCTTCTTCTGATGCCATACATTTTCACTAACTTTCATAAACATACATGCTGTGTAATTAGTATCTTGCTTCTTTTTCCTCCAGTTCCCTCAATGGTCACCACCTATCAGCTATCTCACCGTGAGATCATGAAGCGTTTGGATCCAACATCTTACCTATACACCTCCTTTAATGGACATGAACTTTTAAGAATGAATATTACTAAGCCAAGATATTATTGACCAAAGTATTTAAAAAAAATATGTAGTTCAATCCCCCCCTCAGTCACAGGAAATATACTAATGTAGTAGCATCCATTAACTATTTTTCAAGATATTTACTATCTTGAAAGTCTAGATCTGAATTTTTCTTCAGGAAGAGTTAATCATTGACTAGTTAACCATATGATCTCAGTGAGATGTTCAGCATTTAATTTACATTTTGAATAAGAAACTATTGGAAGACACCCTTAAAAGAGGGATAATAGCCTCCTAATAGCTATCATTGTTTAAAACAATTAAATTTTATCATTAAACCCTTGCCACAGTGAAAATAGATGAAAGTTGCAGGCTTCATCAATATAATACACTCTAAAATTGATTAGAGATATTATTTGAGGAATAGAGGAATTTCTTTATTTCTTTAAGACTTTAGAGACTGAACAAAAAAACAAGCTGTTGCTTGTTAAGCAACAAAATTAAGTCAGCATAAGATTCTCCAACAAGAGAATATTGATAGCTTGCCTGCTAAATTCTGCAGACTAATACATTTATATTCCAATTTCTTCTTCACTTCTTTATCCTGTGGGAAGAAAGGGCTGACTGAATTGTTCCAACAACCTGCTGAAAACACACTGCCTTCTTCCCATCCTTACTTATTCTTACCATAGCAACAGCAGAATGTATTCAGTGGCAGGTTCTATTTAGTCTCTACTCTGTTAGTAACCTTTCTAGGTTATGGCTCACACACCCTTTTCAGATTCAACCCTTCTGAAAAAGTCATGGAAAACTTCACCACAGATCATCTAATATTTGATGCTTCTGTGAGTCTGACTAAAGATTCACAACTGATGTCTTTCTGTCCCTTTTCTAGAGGAAGATTTGTAATATTTATTTGGTCAGAAATCTTGGAAATGTTAAACTAATTACTAAGACACTTATTTGTTGAACTGATGGTTTTAAGTCAGTTTGATGAATTTTGTGAGCCTCAACCACTATATTAGATTTGCATTTCAGAAGAGTTTATATTATAAATTATTCAATCCCATTACTTTCTTACATTATGGAGTCTTCAAATAAGTTTAATATTTTAAAATGCCAGTCTCATATCTTAACTACAGAGACATGCCTCTTAGCTTTCACATCAGCCACTGCATTTCAATGTATATGATGTGAACACACAAACGAAGTGGCTTAGTTTGGAATTCAGTTTAAGATATTTCAGTTCTGTGATCCACTTACATACACGTACCTGTGTGCTATGTCTAAGCTCCTATTGCAGCTGTCAGTCTGCCTGATGGAGCCTAGCAAATGGTTTAGCTAAAAGGCCACAAAAAGCTCATTCTATTTACCTAAGAGTGGGTGAATAGTGGCATGTGGCTTACCCAAATGTATCCTACATTCAGCCTCCTCCAGATCTAGTACCATATATGTCATTCCCTTGCAAATGTTTTGGAAATACTCCTAGAGCCTCTAAAACAGCCTCTATCCCTGTGTAATGGCATCAAATTTTTGCTATATTTTAAGGTTAGCTAAATTGCTCTCTGGCCTGAGAACAATGGGAATTAAAAAAGGAAACAACTGACATGCAGCCATTTAGCATCAAGATGCTTAAACTGGATTTGATGTCCACACACAGCTTACATACACAGAGGTAAGCATTTGCAGGACAGATTCAAAATACAACTTGAAATAAGATGATAGGAGCAAACTTAAACAATCAGGTAGGTGGTCCATAATATTACGAGCAATACAAATTGGCTGTTTTGAATTCCATTAGAGGATAAAAAAAGCTATAAAAATTTGAAAAATTAAAAGCCATTGTTTTGAAGACTACTTAAATATCTATTATATGTAATTAAATTTTTCTGTGTTTCCTCCTCCTGCATTTGCTAAAAAGGCAGCTGGAAAGCCACTTCTTCCATACTGTTGAATATTTCTTTATCTTTTTCTAAGATGGGTGAAGTTAGAAGCAGAGTGTAAAGCAGGTAAAATACTGCCTACTCTTTAACAAAATAGAAACTATAATTTTTACTATAAACAATGCGTATCAAAGCCACCTGACTACCTGCTAGGACTTTCTCCTCTTAAATTACAGCTGCAAAAACAAGCAGCACAGTCATGTTTTCCTATTTTACTGAAATGAGATCTGAAGTTTTACTTATATGCTCAGAATTATTAATTTATTTGTGACAAGAAGAACTTTGACGATCAAAGGGCAATAAAAACTAGTTTTCTGAAAGTGTTCTTAGTGAAAACAAACAAACCTCTAATAAATAGTGGAAGCAATAGTCAGACTATGTTGTTTGTTACATTACTGTATTTCAGCAAATATCTCAAAAATTAAAGAATTAGCAGTTAAAGAAATTTGGTATCACATAGAAGACTTTTCTTTAAATAATTCTCCCTTCAAGCATTTTCTACACCACTCCTGTAATATGCAATATTAACAATACCTTATTTTCCCCTCAGTATAAATTAATATATCCTTTAATCAACTCTTACATAAAAGAACTATCTGGACTAACTTTATTAGTTCTAGGCTTGCTTACATCTAGCCCATCAGGACTCCTCACCTAAATTCATAACTCCACCCACTGCAAGGATTATATTGCTCCTTCTTCTAATCCTCATCTTGCTTGCTTGTTTTGCAGTGTTTAGTTCTCACTGAGCAAAGCAAATAACAAACACCACCCTGGAATTTACCATTCTCATTCACAATGAGAAGAGATGCCCTGCACTTACCTGCTTATCTCGTCAGTATTAGGCATTTGTTTTGTCCTAATGCATGTGAAAGGTGTTTATCATGTACAATGAAGATGCTAAGGTCAGACAGCTGACCACCTTCAGTGTCAGAAGGACAAGGCAGTGGAGAATGAGTAGATTTCAGTCACCTTCCAACAGGCATCAACTGCAAGAAAATCCCAGATCTCATTTATTTCTAGGAGGAAGTGCTTTTGCCATCTGTACAGGACACTTAATATAAGCTCCAGTTACCCAAGATGTATAAATTCCTAATGTTAGCCTGAAGGCTTTTTCTACTCACCAAGGCATCCATAAGTTGAAGTGAAAAATTTCATGGATGTCTGACTAGCCTACCAAGCTTGCATTTGAAAAGGAGATAGATCAAACCTTAATCTCCATAAGAGACAGATCACTTGTGATGGTTATCATTTTCACAGAAGAAAAAGACCTTGGAATAGGCTCAGACAAGCTTACAAATCTAGTGTAAAAATACTGAAGGTGCATAAAGCTGCCTCCCCAACTCTCTGTAAACCAAACCAATACAAAAGTGGGGACCAAGGAAAGTCCATCTCATGTGCGTAATAAAAATTCTCCTGAATTTGCTCACCACTTCAAGAGGCTGTCCGAGTTGTTCACTTAGAATCATAGAATCATTAAGATTGGAAAAAAAAACCTAAAATTGAGTTCAACTGTTAATGTAGCGCTTCCACAGTCACCACTGTGCAGCCATTTGCTCTGCCCTATCACTTGTCACCTGGGAGAAGAGACCAATCCCCACATTGCCACAAACTCATTGCAGGTAACTGTAGGGAGTGATAAGGTCTCCCCTGAGCCTCTTTTTTTGCAGATATGCTCCAGCCCCTCAATGTCTTTCTTGTTCAAAACTGAACACAGGATTTGATGTAGCAGTGAGCCTGCAGTATTTAGGATAGAAGAAGTCCTGTTTGAGGTGGACTTGTGAAATAAGTGAAGAAACCAGCCTAAATGTCTTACATGTTTCAAAATGGCTCTTTGTAATCTTTTTGCTAACTCACTGTCTTCTTCCCAACACCCCCCAGGACAACAGCCTTTCATATGCAGGAATGTCCTGGGGGAGATATCAAGAAGTCTTCTTACTGGCTTTGTTAACCCCTTTTCTATTGGTTGTTAACCATTTACCTGCTATTGGTGGGTTCTGTAACCCCCAGAGACTAATAATTGGTTATTTTGTTATCCGCCCAAAAACCTATATAAGCCTTTATCCCTAACAATAAACACTCTCTTGCTTGTCTCTCTCCTGTGGTCTCTGTGTGAGTCCATGTTGGGCTCCAGGGGACAGGGGCGGGGGGGAGCATCTCCCCTCCAGGTAATGGGCTAAAAACCCCTGAGCCTGGAGTTTCCCCTTCCAATCAGCCATCACAATTTGAGGTGTGGCCTCACCAGTGCTGAGTAAAGAGGGACAATCTCTACCCTGGTCCTGCTGGACACTGTTTTTGATACAGGCCAGGATGCCATTGCCACTGCTGCCTCATGTTCAGCCACCAGCAGCCAGTTTTTCCAGGAGAATGCCCTGGGAGATGATGTCAAACTCTTTATCAAAGTCCAGGTAGACAACATCCACACTTCTCCCTCATACATTAAGTGGATCAGCTTGTAATAAAAGGAGATCAGATTGGTCTAGCAGGACCTCCCCTTCATAAACTCATGATGGCTGGGCCTGATCCCCTGGTTGTCCTGCACATGCCATGTGATGTCACTCAAGATGACCCACTCCATGACACAACTTCTCCACAAAGACCTGTAATGGTGGTTCAAACATTTAAACAATTCAAATGCTGCAGATAGTTTCATCCTTAATTTTTCCTGGTTTTCTTTTCCATCACCTCAGCTTTCTTGCCATAGGGCTAAGAATGGCTGTATGCTAAATGCTCACAGAACTGTTGTTTGGGCCAGTGCACTATACCTGGACTTCTGGGCTTTTCTGAAAAGCATCCCAATAAATGAAAACAATGACAACTTGCAAATCTGCATTCCAAAGTATTTTGGAGAAAATTTAAACCCGTTTCTAGTGCTCCTTTTCTCTTAAGTACTTTACCACTGTGATGATACTGACTTAAAGGAATTAACAGAATATCAGGCTCTTGTGAGAATTATTTCTGAGTATTGTTAGCATATTTGGTATTCCTTTAAGAAAGCTTCTTTCTCTTATACATTGTCAGGTTCCTTTGTCACTAACAGAAATAAATGTAACTGAAGACCTCATGAAGATCTAGGGAAAACTGTGTTATTGAATTTTTAAGATAAACTGGTGTAAGAAAATATATTTTCTTTTTTTTTTTCCTTTTTTGATTTTCATTCAGATTTAATAACTAGTTGTTATAGGAACACTTACTCTTTTTTTAAATAATATTTGGTAAAAACTGAGTAAATTAATTAAAACATTTATAAGTATATATGGCCACAATAAAAGCCCTTCACAGAGTAAGACAGATTTCAAAAATGGCTGATACCCTGAAATAGCAATTCCCATTTGTAAACATGTTTTGCATTATTCAAGATGATGAAGAAATGGTGCTTGCACAAGGTTTATGAAAAATTGATCCTATTTCTTATTTTGTCTACCATTTCCTTCAGTAAAGCAAAGATTTCCTTACACATTTTGAATTCAGGATTTCTGATATTGAATTCAATAATTGTGCATACATGAAACATGTAAAAATAGATATTCTTCTTAAAATGAATTGACATGATTGACATGATTTGACCAAATTAGAGATGTGAAACTATAGGAAACCAATATTTTTATATTTGAAGATAAGCACCACAGGAAGATATCCTGTCTAACAAAAGAATTTTATGCTATCTAACCTAAAATGAATTTTCATGTGATGAAGATAAAGAATTATTTTTTTCATAAATTCAGCAATCTCACATTTCCAATCATGGCTAGGAAAGACAAAATCCCCCAATATTTCATATTGTCCTACACTATGATGCTTTTCAAAGGTAGTTTGAAAGCAGTTTTATGTGACAATTTTATGAAGAATATTAATGTTTTCTTATTTAAAATATCTCTATGGGATTCTATTTTATTTCTGTTTTAAATAAAATATATATATTAACTGAACAGTATGGCAGGGAAGTTATGCGATTCAGCACATGTCTATATGAGTGGATGCACGTGCATATCTATTTGTAAATATGAAATCATAAAATACAGCTGCCGTGAATTTGAAATATCTCAAGTACAGCTATCCAGTAAACATTAAAGCTCACCTTAAAAAATCAATTAGAAACACTGATATATTTGAAGCCTCTACCTTCATATTTGCAAAACCATTGCAAGAGTAACTAGGCCAAATGAAAGCAGAAAATAATCTTCCTTCCTTCCTCAGTAAAACCAGACAATTCTGTACACTTCACAGTATTTCAGTCTTTACCTCTTTGTCTAAAATGTTGTACTGTGTGTTACTAGGTTAGATATTCGAAAAAGGTTCTCTACTCAGAGGGTGTTTGGGCACTGGAACAGGCTCCCCAGGGAAGTAGTCACAACACCAAGCCTGACAGATTTCAAGAAGCATCTGAACAATTCTCTTGGGCACGTGGTGTGACTCCTGGGGTATGTTCTGCGCAGGGGCAGAAGTTGGAGTTGATGATCCTTGTGGGTCCCTTCCAACTGAGTATATTCTGTGAAGGGTCTAGAGAGTAAATCATATAAAGAGAGGCTGAGGGAGCTGGAACTGTTTAGTCTAAAGAAGAGAAGGTGCAGGGGAGACCTTATCACTCTCTACACTACCAAAAGGAGATTGTAGCAAGGTGGGAGTCAGCTTCTTCTCGCAGGCAAGTAGCGACAGGACAAGAGGACGTAGCTTTGTGCTATGCCGGTGGAGGTTTAGTTTGGACATCAGGAAGAATTTCTTCACTGAAGAGGTGATTAAGCATTGGATTAGGCTGCCCAGAGTGGTGGGCATCAAGTCACCATCCCTGGAAGTATTCAAGAAACTACTGCATGTGGCACTAAGTGCCATGGTTTAGTTGACATGGTGGTGTTTAGTCAAAGTCTGGGCTCAACAGTTTTGAAGGTCTTTTCCAACCTTAAGGATTCTATGATTGATTCTAAAATACATAAGTCTTCACAGGGACTTAACTACAGAACAGTAGTCTACTACCATCATCATTATTACAGACTAAAGGAGGACAAATGAACTTGTTAACATGCTCTAAGTCCAAACAGGTTCCTTCAAGGGAATATGAATTATCTTTACCTCCTGATGTAAAACCTCACTTTTAAAAGCAAGTTTAAAAATAACAGTCATTACTTAGCAAGAGCATATTCAGGTTCAGAATGATGCCTGAATTGCTACATACACTTTATGTGGGGATAAAGATGATTTCTAAACACTATTTAACACTCTGACATACCAATGCAAAACTCCAGCTGAATGTACCATAAAATCCCATTTCACCTTTTGCAATACAACCCATTGTAGCACTTTACCATAAATCCCAGTTCTGTCCTTCTCCAGGGCTCCACTGACCTAAGCTGATACTATGTTGAGCAACTACTAGAGACACTGTAATCGATGTTTTTCAGACAGGGAAGGAAAAGATGAATAAATGAAGAAAATGTTGGTTCAATGGGAACAATATCTCACCTGTTTTTGCAATGTTAAAGGCAGAACATTTGACAGAAATTGCTTATTACTTACTGTTATACCAGAGAGATAGATAGATACACATAATTTTTGGGAGCTAGAGTTGTATATATACATTAATTCTTTGTGCAACCTATCTGGTTATGTTTATTGCCCATATATGATGAACAGCAAGCAACCATGTAATATGACATCCACTGAAAGACTTAATATTTTATAACTTTTGCTTCCTTAAAATTGCAGCACAGAGAAATTGCAGCAGAATGGTGAAGAAAGGAGCTTCTGAGCAAATTAAATAATAAGTGCTGGACTGTTTCATCCCTTCAATTAAGCTTAAAATAAAAACTAAGCAGAGTCATCTACTCAAAGTGCAGTTCTGCTTTTGCACATTTACCCTTTACTGACTGCCCTCATTACCTCCCAGGTGCATTTTCTCTTGCTGTCCTACTCAAGCTGTGTTTGCCACAAGGTAATTTTAAGTGTCTTAACTGAGCTTCTCCACTGGGTTTTTAAAACTGAAATAGCTTGTAACATTGAAGGCATCACCTCATTATTAAAATAAACAGAAACTTCAAATCCATAAGAAAAAACTCCTAAATACCATCCCTGAGATCTTCACTTTGTTCCTTGAAAGAAATTATAGTTCTTGCTCACTAATCTTTCTCAAGATTCTCTGGTACATTCTACCAGTACACAACACAAGGTGACAGCAGGACTGAGTATTCTTATTTCAGTGATGACTCTAAAAAGCAATAACGAGCAGTAGACAGCTATTTGATGTGAGAGGTTTAGCTAGATATTTCTGTAGCTACAACTTTGGAAGTATAGATAGAGTAAATAATTCTGTCAGATGGCATAACTTCACCCTCTTATACTGTTTTTTTTGGCCAGATAATCACTTTATAGTGTTAGAATCTGAAGGAAGGATGAAATAAAAAGAGAACCATTATACTGCTGAGTATTTAATTTTATTTATTTCAGGTTAAAATATCAAGTACACGGTTGTCTCAGGAACTTGAATTATTAAGTTTTAAACTAGATTCTAGATGGGCATTTGAAACTACTTGAAAGTAACCTTTGACTGTATGCAGAAAACACGCATAAAAAAGTACATTCCTCTGATGCTGAAATGAGGTTTTGTCTTCTACCAATAACAATCTTGCTCATACATTTAAAAGGCTCCATCCAAGAAATATAAAATAGAAACACTGATACAACAAGCTCAGATGACTCTTTAGACAATACTAGTGGGTCTTCTCAAGGTGAAAGGCTTTGTAACTTGTCATAATAGTATTCAGGATAGCCATTAACTGGTACTTTATTTTTTAAAACCTATTATCAATCTACATGTATAAGCTTGACAACTGGAAAAAAAGGATGTTCTAAAAATGCATCATGTAGTTTAAAGAACTACATAGAACAAACCCTTACCTACCTCTGAATTAAAAAGAAATTCATGTAGGAAAGGCATAAATACAGGTTGAGATGATAAACACATTTTAAAGTATGTCTGATTATCTAAATTCAGCATTTATCTATACTTGTTGGAAAGTGCAACATCAGATAATTAAGGTTTTCTTTATATAAACAGAGGAGATAATTATGGTACTTTAAATAGCATAATGGAATAATTGACAAAACTGTTTGCATTTTCATGGCTACTGTTACAAACTTATCTGAAATATATTAATCTAAACATAACTACACATTTTCCTTACATAGCATAACTTGTAGCATTTTGTGGTTTTCTTTTAAAGAGAAGTGTCATCATCAGAAAAATCATATTGAAAATGTTATTGAACAAATGATGTGATATGAAATGTCTCACAGGTTATGTAAAGAGCTCATAGAATAAATGTTTTTATAAACACATTAATTAGTAAAAACCTCCTTCATCACCCACAGACCAGACAGCAATCTATGCTCCCTCTCCCTCTACCCACAATAAAAAATAATTAAAAAAAAAATGTGGCAGACACTAAACATCTCCAGGTGGTGGTAAATTTCCTTATTCTCCTTGTATCACGGGAATAGCTGCATCATGCAGCTTCCTTTTCTAGCCACTCAGTTTCTTTACACTTTGTTTTTCACTCTTTCTCTTGTGTATTAGTAGCAAGACCACTTTTATAGAAATGTAGATAGAGAGGAGCACTGTAAAGAACTGGAAACAATATCTCAGTGTAAACCATATCAAAGATGCAGAAAGAGGCTGAACACCTTTTGCAGAAAGCAGTAAGCAGAATCTACTCCAATTTATGGTGATAAAGCTTGATGAATCAGAAGGTTAAATACTTTTGGAAGACATCTGTCACTCAGCCTCTATTATCAGGTTAAGCCAGATGTGATTCTAGAGTATATATTTCTTATAATGCTGAAATTTCACCTTCTGTTTTCCCTGATGCAACTACTTTACAGAATCAGAACACATGACTTATTCATCCAGTCCCACCCACCTTATAAATTTTATTTTTGTTATAAATAACTAAATTTATTAAAATAAAATGTTCAAGATATTCAATAGTAATTTCTACTTAAGCATCAACCATTTCAGGGAAGGGAATGCCAGGGGGAGAAGGAAAAAAAAAACACAATCAGAAAAAAAAAATTCTTTGACACAAAAGTCTCACTATTAAGAGCCTTGTTTCATATTTGGTTAATTAAAATGCAGTATATTGAAATATAGTACCTTATAACACATGCATAGAGCCCGCTGTCTTGTACCACTGTTGGCCGGAACCAAATGGAGTCTTCTTCTTTGCTCATTCTGGTTCCATCAAAAGCTATAGGTTCCTCAAAATCTCCAGGTCCAGAGCTTTTGTACCACATCAAGCTAAGTCCAGCACTTTGGGCTAGGGAGTAATTAGCTCTAATATATCCATAAAAGAGTGCACATTTTATACGAACAGGTTCTCCCACTAGAACTTGATATTTCTTGTAATCCACAGACCAGTCAGTGCATCCATCAGCTGAAAGAGAAGAGAAAATGACAAGAGATTGTCAAAGGGTTTGGAGAGCACTATTCACACAGAACCCTTACTGTGGGAAAGCATTGTGTTTGAAAAAAGGCCCTTTGAGTCACCAGCAGGACTCTTTTGATCCCTGAAAAAGTAACTGCATTTTCACAGTATTAATGCCATGTATTTATCTATACTGGAGAGAGTTATTAGGACATTTATTGCTAAGTGTTGATAACTTCTGAGATAATTGAGCAATTGCTATTGCAATTGCTTTTATCTTTTGTGGAACTCCAGCATGACCAATTACAAAATATGGAGTGAAATTAGTGCAACAGAGAGGCCATGTGGTACACAGGGTGTCCCAATCTGAAATGTATCAATCAAATACCTTCAGGGTAAACACCCAAATTAAGTCTCAGAAGATACTAGGGCATAGAACTGTGGTCTGAATCAAAAAGTGTGGAAGTTTGGGATTGATTTGAGGGAGAAGTAGAAATTGTTTTTACAATAGGAGTAAATGTGCGAAAAGATACTGTCAGGAAAACTGTCAGTAATTTTAATAAATTATGCAAGAAGATGATAAGCAGATCTTACTTGGAATTTCTGACTTTCCAGAAGTACATTACAAATGAATGTAAATAACTTTTTGTTCTGTTGAATAACATCAGTCACTACTAATACTGTCCCACAATAACTGTTCATCAGAAAGCAATACTAGATTTGTTAGACTTTCTGAACTCCAGCAACAAAACTAAACCCCAAAACCAAAAAAAAAAACAAAACAACAAAACAAAACAAAAAAACAACACAATCTCCCTTCCTCTTCCTCTTTATTTTTAGTTAAGAATACCAAAGCAACAAAAGGAGATGCTTTATACAACAAAAGCTTATAATATTTTTCTTAGGAATTTCAACTGTGGAAATTCACCATTACATTCATTCACTTAAAATCACAGTGTCCAGTCTCAGCTAGTTAGTTTTCTATTCCAGTTTCCTATTTTCCATTCCAGGCAGTAGAAAGCAATCATTATATCCAAAGGACAATTTATTTCATCTTAAAGTTAGTATCTATGTCTCATATAAAAATTTGGTCATTGAGTTTGACACTTTATTAACTTTAAAAGATCTTGGATAGATAACTAGCTTAGGAAATCAACTTTTGCAAAGCTGAAGTGTCATCCTAGAGTTGCTTTAATACTGACCTTAACAGACAAATCAGACTACTGTGCAAGATAAAGCAGTATTGGCACTTTAAACCTAGACAATGTATTGGTCTGTTACGTGAGAGAATAACATCTCAGATGGTGATTTCTGAGATATATATTTGGATGATACCACAGTGCTTATTATACGTGCAAAATAAGAAAGACTCAGATATCTTCACACATCACTGTCTAAGCAATAACTTAACACTGAAAGATAGAGGGAAAAAATAATGAAAAATTTAGAATGAATTTGCATTGTAAACAGAATTCACAGAAAGAAATATTTGATATTGTGATGGTTTTGGTCTAGGCCTTCCTGGTGATCGGCTTGTAACCAGGGAAGTGACCATGTACCCAGTATTCCATACGATTTTTATGTAAACCGGGGTATAAATAAGGAGCCAGGTCCGAACTATCACACGTGTATCTTTAAACTGTCTCCTCCTGCATTTACTTTTAAAACCAGGAAGGGAATATAATATGTCCCTGTTTCAATTTTCCTATCAAACAGTTCCTAAAAATTAGTAACAATTACAAGGCCCTAACATGACTTAGTTGTACTCTTGCAGAAATTGCAGTGAATGAAAGCTACACTATTAGCTTTCCCATAGGACTCTAAGAAACTAACTTCCATTTATTTCAGAATTCAATTACATCTTCAATCATTTCACTTTTTCGCTTTCTGAAAGTGCATTCCTTCTCCAATCTGATTCTATTTCTCTCTGCTTCTACATCCCCATGCCAAAAATGAATTAACAGACACCTCTTAGCAGTGTAAATTTCATTATATAAGTTACCAGGTAACGGGTTCTTCATCCTACTTTATCATCAAATTTTAATCTTGCCTTTCACTGCCTAATTAAGTTAGTACACTTTGGTTTACATTATTAGCCTGTTGGTTACGTTTTCTCTCTCAGGATATTCAGTTCTAATGGTCCCCAGTTCCTTTAGCTTGCTGACTCTATTAGAATATATTGCAACTCTGTTTCAAGACTTTGTATCAAATGAAGGATGCAGAGCAAATACTACTGACTTTATTTCAGCGTGATGTTACTCATAAAAGAGTCATCTGCAGTACAGTTTATTGTGCTGGCAAATATTCTATACTCGCATGCAAAACCACAGAGGACATTACCAAACTCAGCACTAGTGAGCCCACACCTGGAGTGCTGTGTCCAGCTTTGGGCTCCTGAATACAAGAGCCATGTACAGACTGGAGAGAGTCCAGCAAAGGGCCATAGAGATGGTTAAGGGACTGAAGCATCTCTGCTGTGAGCACAGGCTGAGAGCTGAGACTGATCAGCCTGGAGAAGAGAAGGCTCAGGGGGCAATTTTAGCAATTAATCCAAATATCTGAAGGGAAGTTGCAAAGAGGACAGAACCAGGCTCTTTCCACTGGTGCCCAGTAACAGTACAAGAAGCAAACTGAGACTCAGTGGGCTCTTTCTGGACACCAGGAAACGCTTTTTACTGTAAGGGTGACTGAGCATTGGCACAGGCGTCCTAGGAAGGCTGAGGATTCCCTATCCTTGGAGATAGTCAGAATCCAGCTGTTTCTAGGTGGCCCTGCCTGAGCAGCGGTTTGGACCACATGACCTTCAGAGGTCTCTTCCCACCTCAACCACCCAGTAATTCTGTGCTTTATTACAGTTACACTCGATGATAATCTTAAGAAAACATGTATCCTCTTCTCAATGTGTTCTTTCAATGAGGTGAACATCAGAATGTTTCTCTTCCTGCTTACAGAAATATTATACCAGTTAAACTTTGCCAACACTGACATTCAAGTCACTTAGAACTGTATTAACCTTATTACAGCTGGAAGGCTTAATACCTTAAAAATCTTCCAAGAAATACCTCACACTACTGCTCAGCCAATGTGCCTTCATCTATGAGAAGGTGCTAATGCAATTTTATGAGGTATCATAGAAATTCATCATTCCTATCATAAGACACAGACAACCTTCTGTGACATTTTGTGAAAACAATGATATTTCAGAAGATAATTGTCTATCTCTGCCTAAAATGGTCCTATTCCACTGTAACCAAGGAGTATAAACAGAGGCTTAAAACCACATAGTGGAAAGAAAAATAGACTGTCATGTCCTTAAAAATTATATTACTGTGAACATTCAGATGGATGATAGGATGCATGCACTGTAACTGACACTTTCTGTGTACACTCTGCATTTGACATGTGGAGAACACATGCATTTTTCATTTTAGAAAAACTTGGATGTATCAGAAACCTAATTAAACTCCTGACTTCCAAATTCCTTGAAGAATGTAAAGATATATTTTAAAAGACACAAACTTGCATTCAGAGAGTTCATTAGATTTTTTTTATATTGACTTTTCCACCTTAAAAATGTCACATTTTTACATGCTAAACAGTTGTGTTACTGATTTTGTAAATAGGGACAGAAAACAGCAAAGGCTTAATGTTCATTCAGATTTGTTAATATTAAACAGATTGAAGTATTTCTATTCAGTTTCATGTTGTAACTGTGTCCATTTCAATTTTGACTGAATTTTCTCTTTATTTTCTTATGTATAAGTAGGGCAGTGATCAAAGAAAATATCAAATGCTTCCCTTCTTAATTACGACTGCTACTGACACAAAATCAACACATACAATTAGGTGGTTCAAAACAAGTGTGGGGAAAAAATACCTTCAATATTTTCAATGTTTTTATTTATATCATCATATCATCAAGCAGTCAATCATATTTTATTTTATAAATTGCAAAATATTTGAATAACTCAACAGCTTTGAAATTTCAGAACTACCTTCAAATGAATACTTGTAGCCCCTGATCTCTATTTTAATAGGCTGACACTTATTGCTACACATAACAGCACAATACAGGGTGCAAGATAAATATAATTCACTCAGCAATTCCTTGAGCAATTTCAGGGTATGCAATGAACCCCACTACATCACTGTTCTAATAATGAGATCATTCTGCTGGATAAACAAGCTTTTTGCAGGTTGTACCTGCTGATAGGACCCAGAATATTAGAATAGTCATCATTACTGAGAAGGTCTTCCCCTTAATTTTTCAGTATCATATGTGTTTTTTTCAAAGCCAGATTCCATATTGAAAAGGAAAAAAATTTGAAGTTAATAACTCCTGAGTCCACTGCTACAGCCTGGTTTCATTCAAAAGCTTCAATTCAACTTATAAGTTTCAGCATTAGAAAAGGTCTATAAGTTTCCAATACATTGGTTAAAATCTGATTTCCAGACAACCAAACAAATTAAGTGTGACAGTTGAAAACAGTTCTCCTCAAACATCAAATTATCCTAAATTTATTACACCTAATAATGTTTAATAAAATAAAAATTAACAGATTTATTTTTTCCTGATTACCTGTGTTTGAATTCTGCTCTTGATTTAATTTCATACAGAGAGGATTATACAATGTCACTGTGCCTCCTATTTATTTGTCAGCTACTTCAGAGTTTTTTTAAAGGCCTTTGCAAACCTGAGGAAGACGTGACCTCATAAGTCACAAAAAAATTCTGAAAAGTGGGTATGTAAGGGAGAAAGCATCAGATCTTGTTCCTAAAGCTGGGAACTGGTCAAGGAGGTCACTAGGGAATGCAGAAATAAGATGGCAGTATGTAGGTAGAGAAAGAGAGCAAAGGATATTGTATTAGTAAGATTTTTGGGTAGGGTGGAGAATATGGGCATAATACATCCAGAGAAGAGCCTTTCCTTAACTGGCTGCTCATAAATCACCTTTTCAAAATGTTTACTGAGTGATGCGTAAAACTCAAGATTACTTTCTTTGAAACCATTTTCACAATAACGTTTTACCATCAAAATCACAGTCTGTTCTTGATCCTTTCTCTTTACCCTGCTTGTCTCTTTCTGCTTTTTGCTCAGACTATCTAGCATTAAAAAAAATCAAAAAGTGAAACAATAAATCAAGAGTTTATACTTTCTAGCACACTCATTACAGTGCCTGAGCCAATTAGCTCTGTGCAACATAACACATGGTATTCTGCTGTGGATTCTCATTATGAAGACATGCAAAGATTGTCTATTTTTGGTTTGTGTATGCTTTTTATTTGCTATAAAAATAAGCTCTAACAAGAATGAAGAAGCAAAGCTTAAAAAGACAACACACTGTGGAGATGAGAAAGAGAATATGGTCAGTTCTATTCTTAGACATAGACTAATCTTATGCTTAGATTTTTTAGTACCAGTAAGAAATTGGAAAAATAACTAAAAAAAAAATTAATATTGGTACAATATTATCAAAAGTCCACATCAGGTTTTTTATACCCAATTAAATTTCCTTTTGCACTAAGACTGCTGTTAGAGCTCTGCATATTGCTATGCTGCATTTCTGTTTGATACAGCATTTTCATTTCGAAATGCCATTTTTCATTCTCTTGAAAACTCGTTTAAAAATTGTTTTAGGTTAAAAACTCATATATTTTGTTCTCAGTCTAGAAGTGTGTAGTGGCTATTATGAGAGGGTGCCAGTAATCGAAAAAGATGTTGAAGGACATTTCAAGGAGACAGAAAAGTTATTTTGGATATCATCATCTATTAAAGAAGTTGGATCCAAAGAAATGAACTTTTTGCAGCCCCACTTGAGATAAGTTCTAAAAGTGGCAGATTTGGTAGTTGAGGAATCTTAGTAAATGCACTAGCCCACAAGAAGAGGAGTAATGAAAAAAAGAACGTTATGGCTTGTCATAAATGAATGTTGTGTTTCCTGGCTTCAGAATACTGCACTAACACGAAACAGAATACATATGCCTCAGTATTGGACTACTTAGAGGCGTAATAAGCATGAAATATTTTTGTGTTTATTGGGTGGGAAGTTTTTTTGCCACTCTCTCTTTTACCTAATCCAAGCCAGATTAAATAGCATTTTTGCCTGAGTTAATACTAATCCTTTAATTATCACTATCATGTAGTAGAAAAAGTTAAAACATGAAAGCTAAGAGAAAAAATAGAGAAAAAAATAGAATAAATATACTGTGCAAGACAGAGTAACCAATGGAAGAGTAAATGCTGAATTTCCTAAGTTCCCTCTCTAAACTAAGAACTCATCCCTGTTGCCCATTCAGTCCCTCTTGCATCTTTCAACTCCTGTTCTGCTTCAACATGTCATATAAATTAGGAGGCTCCAGAAGCACACACTTTAAAGATAGCCTGGCCCATACTGACTGATCAGGTTCTGCTGGGTTGACCACAGGCTAGCAGCCAAGCACCCACACAGCTCCTCAATCACTACACCACACATGCAACAGGAAAGGGGGATAGGAAGAACACAAGTGGGAAAATCCATTGGTCAAGATAAAAGCAGTTTAAGAAGTGAAGAAAAGAGAAAAAAAAAAAACCTATCACAAGTGATGCAAAGGAACTCATCACCTCCCACAAGCAGATCAATGCCCAGCTAGTCTCTGAACAACAGCTACCCTGATAGCCAAAACCTCCCCAGTTTTATTGATAAGTATGATGTTATTGGGTGCGAAATATCCATTGTGACAATCCAGGTCACATGTCCCAGCTGTGTCCCCTCTCAATGTTTTGTCCCCCACTCCTAACCCTACCTGCCCTGGGAAGTAGAATGGGAAAAAGAGAAGCCTTGATGTGGTGCAAGCACTGCTCAACAACAGTGAAAACACTGGTGTGTTATCAACACTTTTTAACTCACAAATCCAAAACATAGCACCATAAAGGCTGCTACGAATATAAATAACTCCATCTCAGCCAAACCCAGTACACAGGTCCCTAATCTTCTGTGTATTTCTGTATGATACCTTCTTTCAATTATTCATTTTCAGCTCAGAGTCTGTCTGTACATTTACAGTTACAGCATAGAGATGGCAGCATAACATAATCAACAGCCACATAACACAAGAGTTTGTTTACTAGATTAATTTCCAAAGCCTAATATTAAACTGCATTAATTTTCTTGCCCCTCTGAAATAAATTGTTTCTTGTTTGTTATATTTATTATACAATTTTATTTGAGGACAGTTCTACATCCTCTGTTTCTCATGTGGCTATACCAGATTATCTGTTGTTGTTTTAGGACCTTAAGAGTACAAATCACTTCCCTCTCTACTCCCCACACATACTATGATTTATTTGGAAAGGCAAGTTCTACTCAGTGTCACCGTCATACAATTCCTACATATTATATAACTTTTTATATAAACTTTTATCTAGACATAGAAACCTTTATATATACATATTACATATGCATGTTTAGATATGGAATCTCAACTGAGTATGTGAAAAAATTAAGTCTGGTATACACTGGTCCTAGATTTCCATCTGGAATGACTAAACAAAGTGACTGAAAGAAAATAGTAACCCAGCCTGAAGAGAAACTACTATGGGGAAAGGTTATACTAATTTCTAAAAATTGAACAAGCACTTGTAAGGGTGCCTTTTAGAAAGGAGATTTCCAAGAAAAGAGAATCTCTGGGCCATACTGGTGTGTCATGTTGTACAGCAGATGGCAAATTATTTAATCTCTTCCACAATCTCTCATTATTGAAACTGCTTCTGAAAATACATTCTGTTTTCCAGTAGCTTCATTTTGGAGATTATGAAAAAGATCAAAGATTTTTTGATGTTGGAATTTCAGTAGCATTTGGGTACCAGCTGCACTGTATACCTCTAAACTTTTTCCTACAAAGAACTCAACTGCTGAATATCACAAAGTTGCTGAATATTAGCTGAACTGTGATAACTAAATATGTGAAAACTGTCCACTTGGAGTAAATATAAGAAAATTCAGCAGCTTAGTTTGTAATGCAAGAGGATTAAAATTAATCAAATTACAACATGTGCACAGCAGAGTACAAACACCTTGTTGCTGTGACTTATCTGGTGGAAATTTCTTAAGCTGCATGATCATGACTGTGTGACTAGAACTGTGCAGAAACACAAAGAATTGCAGTGAGAGCTTCAGAAAGAGCTGAGACTGAAAGAAACACTTTATTTCAAAGAGACTTTGAATCAAAGGATCACTTTTTACTGTAAAACCCCAGATCAAAAGTTCTAACCATATAATTAATAAGTATAAATAGGCCATGATGTTACCAGGAATAGTACATATTTTTAAAAGTCACATATTTCTGTTTATTAATCTATTATACATTGCTTTCACTCTTAAAATACTGGGAGAGAGATAATATATTGGAGCAGTGGTCTTGGATTTAAAATATTAATATTCTTTGTGAAAGAATATATTAACTGCATATGACTCCATGTGGTTTCGAAGACTGTTTCTTGCCTACAGGTAGTCCTATTAGACTGAAACTGTAGATAAGGATTTATTTAAAGCCCTGTATGTGTCAGACAGATATTTGTGTCTATACCTGCAATTAAATAGAAGTTAAAATGCAGTCTAACATTTAAGAGTACAAAGCAGTTCCAGGAAGCTTCAAAGATTCTCTTTGTCTTCACTCAATATGACAAAGTTATTAATGTTTCCCCATGCTGGCAAGAATCTTTAAATAATCTTCATTGTGTATCACTGCTTCAGCTTGAATAACTGTGTGTGCATTTGCATGCAAAAAGAACTGACCTAGTAATTACAGTGTTCTCAAACTATGATGTCAATATTTATATCAATAAGATAATACAAATGTATGATGCCATTAGGAATCTGTTAAGCAAGGCTTTAGAAATCATTGGCAATTTTGAGACATCCCAGAAACATTTAATTGAGGACAGAATTTCTGGGCAGGACAGTGGAGCAGAGGTGGACTGAAAGGCTGAGCCTGGGAGGAGGAGAGAGGCACAGGGCAAAGAGATCTGGAAGGACAGATGCTTTATGTCCTGATTCCTGTGAAGTCACCCATGTGTGTCCTGGCAATGAGCACCATTGCACTGGGAGACCACAGGGATTTTCCACGGGACAGGTCAGATCAGGACCTGCATTGCTTGCCATCAGGCAGGGGCAAATAATGATTAAAGATGGGAAAAAAAAAACACAAATCACACCCTCCATGAAGCTGTTTCTTCAGCAGTTGACACATTTACTTTAAATTATAATTGTCCTTTTAACAGTCTATTCTATGTTGTGCTATTATACATCTGAACAAATTAAAAAAATATACAGTGATACTGGTGCACTGCTTAATGTACATTTAGACAGTACCTAACTTTCATAAAAGACTTTTCCTTCTCTTTTGCATTTCTTTTTAGTCCCAAGAGCCCTTTAGCATTTTCTGTGTGAATGACTCAAAGGAAAAATAAATTTTTGACGTTACTTTGAAGCTTACTACCAGCACACAATACAGGACCAACTACCATAATAATTAGAAAACACATACTAACCAAAATCATAAACTTAGCCATTGTCAATTTGTAGATCCTCTTTTATACAAAAAATACTATAATTTAATGACTACCAAAAGTAGAATATAACCAACTGTGGGGACAAAAAGAGAAAAAAAAAGAAAAAAATATGCTGGTGCTACAAAACCACAAAAAAACCTTCTATATATGTATAACACTGGGATAATTTATCATCAAGTGGCTAAAGAAAGGACACATTTCCTTATAAACCAGACATTTTTAATTTAAGAAGTTTTTATGATATATGCTCTTTTGCTGCAGATGTTACTAAGTACAAAACATGGTAGTTTAAGCCAATAGGAAATTCTTGAAAGACTTAGCAAGGAACAACAATATTAACTGAACTTTAAAGAGAAAATATTAACTACAGTAAATCTGCACTCCATGGATTACAAAAAGTCATTATAAATCTGTTTGTACACTTATTTCTGTTTTAGAAGAACCCATATTATTATAGCATCTGGCATTTTCTTTCCTTTTTTTTTTTTTTTGTCCATATTAAGTCGAGAAGCTAAAGCTTATAAAAGTTATTAAATTTTGTAAATCTTTGCTCCCCAGTTTGACATTTCCTCTGTTCCCATACGTCACGTTTGCCACACTTGAGACAGCTTACCAAAGAGAAAGAGGTCACCAGAGTAATGCAGTAGTTCAGTACTTTAATCTCATTAGGCAAAGGAAATTAAAATCACTACTATTTGAGTTTGAGAAGAAAACTTTACTCCTTTCACCAAAGTTTGCTTTAAAGCTTAGTATGAATGTTTTGGCTGAAGCAAATCTAAAGAAATAGAATGGATTTAATTGAGTTAGGAATCTAAATCCCACAAGACTCAGATAAAAAGCTTTCTCGGGTACCTTTGTGGATCAGGTAAGCACACTAACGTGCTTAGCTGCATTGAATTTCAAAGACAAAAATCAAAACATTAGAGCATTTCTCTTTCTCTCATAATGCTATATCCTAGAATACATCCAATACAAAATTGACTCATTAAAGAAAAAAATACATTATTATACTGAAATCCATTTTTGCATCCTGACTCTATGAATACCATAGTAATATTTTTGAAATTAAATTCTGAAAAAAAAAAAAATTCAGTCAGAAAAGTTCATCACCTTCAATTGAAAGAAATTTTTTTTTCTATATTATCAAATTTTTCATTCTGTTTTAATAAACAGACATAGAATATTTATTTGATTGTAGGACTGCTTTTTTTCTGCAGTGACATTGGGACTCATGGTCAGGTAAGATGGCTCAAATTTGCCTGAGCAACCATTATTGGTCAACTCATACAAAATTACACCACTAGACACAGAGCTCAGCACGGAAGTTGCAGAAGAGAAAGGATTTGGACTTTGGACATCCACATGATAACTTCTACAGGTAAAAAATATTTTAAAAATCCATTTTTATTTACTTCAAGAATTGTTTCAATAGCTTCATACAAGCTATTGTATGAAGAAAGAAAATGGTCTGTATCCCAGCTAAAATTGGCACAAAATCAAAATGAAATTCCACAGACTGGGTCAAACCAACCTCAAAAGATGTGTTTCAACTGCTCTTTCCTCTAAACCTACGTAATACAGTAAACACACATTGAAAAATTAAACGTTACGAATTATTACTGAACAGAAAAAACCAAACAAACAAAACCTATATGTATTTATAAGGAACAAGGAATCTTGCACTGTGTAGTTATAAGTTTGCATGTCAGACAGTCAAAGTGCATACTGAATTAGCAGTTCCAGTTGTTTCTAGACGGCTCCAGACAGCTTCAAACGTTTCCAGCCTGTTCTGTGGTTCTTAGGGGTGCCAGAGGTGGCCTTTTGGAACAGATTGGTGTTCCAGGGCACTTTCTGACACATTGTGACACCGGTAGTGGGGGTATTTAAGGAGTACAGAGACGTGGGGTGACCACTCTCAAGAGAGCACCTTTCTCAGAAGGCAGCAGCTCCCAAGAGCCTCTGTGACAGAGTATGATGGAGACATCCATGGAGGAGAAGGCAAACGCCAACTCCCACCCTGAGCCTGTGGTGGAGGTGCCAGGTGAGAACCAGGGCAGGATGGAGAGGCTGGTTGGACAGATGAGGATGGAGGGAGCTGTCTAGGGGCTGCGGCTGGGTTTGCTGCTGTGCCAATGCAGCCGCCTCCACCCCATATCTCCTCCATCCCACAAGCGGAGCTCAGGCAGCCTCAGGAAGAGGAACACCATGGACCTCTTGCTCCCAGGGCACAAGAGGTGGCAAGGGTGGCAATTTCTCCCGCCTTGCGTGAGCAGGTGACAGCAGCAGTGACACGGAAGCAGTGACCTGGTGCTCACAATGGGGCTGTGCACACACACTCAACAGTGATGCCCTTTTTGTACACCCCACTTGTGTTCACAGTCCTGCTCTGCACAGACCCCTCAGTCAAAGAACCTGGTCTATAAACTCGTATGTATTACCTGTTCCACAAACTCATATTTATGCCTTTCCAGCCACTGAAGGAATGAACATTTTTATAAAGAAATTCAATGAAATTAGAATTGGTTGTAAGAGCACCTTTTAACCCAAAAATTCCACTGAGACCAACTTATTGAGTGATGCTTCACTGTGTTTGATCTCTGTGCAGGCTTTTTGCTACCTCAAATGCACTGAGGTAAAGAAAACGCAAGTATATTTTTCAAGATAAGGTCACAGAGCTGAAATAGATTTTGATCTCTGATTATTTAAAATTTCTTCAGGGATTTTTCAATTTAAGAACTAATTCACCTTCTATGTATCCTCACTGTCCTCCTCCACACATATAGGCACACATAAATACACAATTTAATTATTAATGATGAATTTTGCTGTACAGTGTAAGAACTACTGATGGGAATGAGATCTGAGTGCAATCTGGAGCTGTGCAATTTTAGGGTCACTGGTGTCACAGCCCTCTGCTAATACTGTAGGAAGGCAAGATGTGGAATGTACAAATATAGGATCAGATTTATGTCAGAAGAAAGGAGATGTGACTGAAGTAGACAAATAGATATAGATCCCATCATCTCTACAGATAAAGATGAATTTGTGGGTTTATGTCCAGATGGACAGGAAAATAAAGACCAGGAACTTTTTCTATCAGAAAAAAAGAAACTGCTTCCATTTTTCCTCTTTAAAACTAAAAAAAATAAAGGTAATGAGGTTTTTTTTTTTTAAAAAAAAAAGAGTATATTAAAAATATCAGAAAGAAACAAGACTGGATAATCCTGAAAGGTTGAAAAAAACAACACAGTTAATAAAGTTTCATATGCTTTTCATTACTATAAGTGCTTATACTGCTCCTTGCTTCATTTTGTTTTGTTTGTCCTCAGCATCCAAGTCTTTTTCATGTGAATTCAATAGCAAACAAGAGAATTCCTGCAATAGTTCATATTATCTCCCCAAATTTCCTTTCCTGGGATAAATAATACATATTAATTTAGAAAATGCTCCAACATCAAGTTTATGCATGAAGGTGTTAAACTTAAGGTGTCTCTGGGGAGGACTGCAATTTCTGGTAGACAGATATAAGAAGATATTGAAGAGCCTTGCAACATTCTTCTGGATTTCTAAGCAATTAAAACATTTAGGAGGAAATTTAACCTTTTTGATAATCAATTTATTCATTTTGTTTGGACTTCCTATAGTTTTTATGCCTTTGGAAAAAAATACTTGGGATATTCTAGTTGTTTCAATGTGTGTTTAGACACCAGGTTAAGTGCCTTGAAATAGGGATATAAGAGGAGAGCAGTAGTTTACCACGACTCTGTGGGAAGCCAGGAGAAAAAAACAAACAAAAAAAAACAAAAAGCAAACAAACAAAACAAAAACAAACAAAACCTAAACCAAAACAAAAACCAACCAACCAACCAAAAAACCCCATAACAAAACCTTATGTAAGTACACACACTTACACGACTTCTTTTTTAATTTGAATTTTTGCTTTTATTTCTCCCCCCCCCGCCCCCGTATAAATACATGAACCTATTCTGAGTGAAAAAAAAAACCCAACTTACATATCTTTCTAAGACAAGGTGATGTTGGCTTGGCCTGCATTGACTGGGCATGAAACAGCCCAGTAGAGTGCACAAGCTGTCGAGTTTTGTACTTCAGGTTGGGAGCAACTCTGTGCTAATGAGGCTGCACAGCTTCCAGTCTGGAGAGCTGCAAAGCTCACAACTGTCAATGCAGGCATCTCCAAGCAATACATAACTTCTACTTCCCTTTCGAAGATGAGCTCAGTCTCTGAAACCCCTCAATCATTTTTTCACACAACTTCCCCAGGGTTTTGTGAGCACTGCCAGTCATTGTTCCATTTTACAGTAATAAATTAGTGTACTTCAGTGGTTCAGGATGGCTGTTCACACGGTATTTTTCAGCACATTAGCCAAACAGTAGGAGAAGTCATATGTGTCTCCCATTTGATATTTGACCCTCATTTTACACCTGGGCTTGCAAACAGATTAAGAAATCAGGCTTCTTCTCAACATAATCTTCTTACTATCAAGTGAAAATTGTCTTTGAGAGTAAAATTGTTTCCAGATGAGTTTTCTGCACTGCTATGTTGCAGTCTATAAGGAAACTTATTTCTTATTTTGGTCATCAGCAGTTTAATCACCACTTTTCTCTAAGACTTGATTTTTAATGGCAACAAACATACCTGAGGGAAAAGTTTATTTTTTTTAGTGGCTTAACCATAGCAAACAAAGTTTTCTACCAGCATGAATAAAAATATTATGGCTTTACAGAGAAGACCGATTAATATGAATGACCCTGATGTGTAAGATTTTGACACAAATCCCTTTTTCTTTCATCTAATCTTTGAAATTGAGGCCAACATTTTTCTAGGGGATTATTTTTATTTAGAAAAAATCATATTATCATATCCAGAGCTACTAGCAGCAAGGCAGAATAAAGAAAATCTAAGGCAAGATTATATGCCTCCTGAAATGGCAACTGCAAATCAGTTCTTTAATGTGCCACTAATTCAGAGGGTAGGTAAGGAAATAAAATCAAAACTAAAACATATCCACTGTGTGGCATATGTGAAATTTGATGGGATTAAACCTCACTGAATGGCATATGGTGTATTATTTCACACATGTAATAGAGAAAGTAAACAGGATAAGGTACATAAGTATTAATCCCAAGATTCTCAGAGCCTTCATCCTCAGGAAATTTGTTTACCATTTCCTCAGAAGTCATTTTTTAAATGGTGACAGAAGAAAGAAGGAAAGGCTATTTATAGCCATAGGAACTGAGTGATCAAAATCCATGTCTCATAATTAATTTGGAACACTTTACATGGTTATATATGAAATCTAGATGATATGTCATTTTTGTTATTATAAAAATATTATTAGTAACTCCACAGTTAAGGCCACATCGAGATTTTTGCTGAAAGTGTGATTAAAATCCTTTCACACTTTATTGATGGAATCTCTTTTCCAGAGTTAGTACAATATCTTTAGAGCAGAAGTGATTTTTGTTTTCTGGGAAATATTATCTCTTGGAGAAAAAAAAAACTAAATTGATCCCTTCTGGATTTTCCTTTTACCTTCTTAATGCCTGCTATATTTTTTCTCAAAATAACAAAACACAGTTCAAACATATATATATATATATATATATATATATATATATATATATAAATAAAATATAGCTTGTCTATAGCCAGCTTTTAGACAGGTGACATTTCAAAACACATTTTATTCCATTTATGTCTTATAACTCCCTCAGAAAAATAGAATTAGAAACCTAAGACCTCCTTTTCTATTACTCAGGATCTCACCCTATCTCTACAGTTACCTTTTATCCAATTTTTTGAAGTAGAGATAACTGCAAAAGTTCAGCAAAATTATTTGTTCAATTCAGTGAAATCAGGGTGCCTGTAAAACTGGGTCATTCCTAAGAAAAATTCTCTTTTGAAAGGAAGTTGGAAAAAAACCAACAAGGACACAACATTAAACTAAAAAAACACTACTCAATTTTCCCTGTTAAGTAATTATATTTTGTATCCGTATTACCGCACAACAACATAGAACTTAATGTAAAATACCAGCACTTGAAACAAAGCATTAGCTGAACTTGATTTTTTTTTTTCTCTTTTGTCCCTTAAACACTGCTATTCACAACAAATCCAGGTTTTAAAATGAACTCTCCTTCAGAAAATTGTATTACCGACCTCTGGACTTGCCTTATTCAGTAAAAATACCTCCACTGGAAAGCTCCTCCTATATAAAGAAGTTTCCTGTCTTGATGCTCAGTCAGGAGTCACTCAGCTACCTGCATGTGGTGGGTTGACCCTGGCTGGATACCAGGTGTCTACCAAAGCTGCTCTATCACTCTCTCCTCACCTGGACAGGGGAGAGGAGGTATAATGAATATGTCATGAGTTGAAATGAGGACAAGGAGAGATCACTCACCAGTTACCGTCATGGGCAGAACAGACTCAACTTGGGGAAGTTTAATTTATTACCAATCAAAATCAGAGTAGCATAATGAGAAGCAAAACAAATCTTAAAAATACCTTCCCCCACACCCCTCTCTCCTTCCTGGGCTTTACTTTATTCCCAGTTCTCACCTCCTCCCCCTGAGTGGTTCAGGGAGATGGGGAATGGAGGTAATGGTAAGTTTAGGTTCAGTTCATGTTCCTTCTCCTGTTGCTTCCTCCTCAGGGAGAGGAGTCCTTCACCTGCTGGAGGGGACCAGCACAACAGATGAACTACAGCCCAGCTAACTGACAAAGGTATTAAAAGATGTATATGTCTAAAAAAGAGAGGAGCCCACTGCAGCCAAGTATAGTAAAGCTGTCAGAAAACAGAAAATTAGTAATTGCCAGATGCACTCATGAGCGAGTGGGCGTTTCACTTTGGCAAAAGGGTTTTAGAAATATAATATTTTTGTGTTATTCTTTGATTTCCAGGCACATTGAAAATTTTCAGCTGGACTAAAAAATTAATTCAAATGTAAAGTTTTCACTTCATCTTTGACTTCCCCACTTTCTTTTTAAGGGATTCTGATGCTTGTTTTAAGGGATTCTTGTGCTTGGTTTTGTTTGTTTTTAGTTTGCCACAGATATCCAGCAGAGCACTATGGAGTTAATAAATACTGTCTTTGATGGAAAATTTTTATTAGAATATAAAATTGTTTCTATTATGATACAAATAAAAATCTTGATGAGGAAATAGAAAAACGTTTTTAGGAATAACTCACAGTATTATGTAACAGTTTTTTCCCAGCCTGAAATATCCTGCAGATCTATTGTGAAAAGTGTGTTTAAAAGACTATCAGGTCCCATCAAGGCATTAAAACATGTGAAATTATTAACTTCTCTGTGAATTAGGCCCTGTTGAAAAGATGGCTGCATAATGTAACAGTAAAAGAATTAACCACTGCAGATAAAAGACATTTAAATTAAACTTTAGAACCTTAGTATCAAAAAAGTCACATAATAAATATATGGTAATGAAAAATTATCTGAAAATAAATAAGGAACACAAGATTTCATAAATTAATAACTTGGTCTAGTTCTTGAGTTGCCAACAGTTATTTAGCTTTTAATTTAACCTGCATATAAATGTATTATTATTTTATTAAAAAAATAATAAGATCCATTTCACCAAAATGAACATGTAGAGATACTGGAGGCTAACAAAAAACCCTTTTTACATGATAATATGTGATATATACTTGAATACTAAATAAAATTATTTATACACAAACAAAAGTGAAATCCATCGATTTGTATCACAGCAAAACTACTTCCTTAGTAAAGTAATTCAATGTTCCTAATGGCAGAAAAGGGCCAGATCTTCTCGGTCAATATTTTTAGTTGTCTATCATCTCAATCAATGGAAGAAATAGAGATTCTTATACCAATTCTTATGTCAAGACCACTTAAATATTTTTTTTCTGAAACTCTTGCTGTAAATTGCTTCATCATCTCCTTCCTTGAATGTTTAGAAAGTATCTTGTAATTCAGAGCTCATATTTAATTTATATCTTATATTTATTTCTGGTCAGTTTATAGTTGCACTTCTTTGTGCAAGAATACATAATTTATTTTCTCTTATTTTTGACTGGCAATCTGGGAAAGCCCTGAAGCCACCTTAGGGTTATCTCTTATGCTTATCTGAAATAGAAAGGAGAGAAAAAACAGTTTGACTCATCAACGTGTATCCTGATCACTGTACTACAAGCAACACTCCCCTTGGAACAGGTAGAATATTACTAGTGGTATTAAGAAGTGTATTTGTGGCATCAAATTATATTAAGAAAAAAATGTTTTATCTTTTGAAGATATATTAAGAGTCCTACATCAAGTGTACTTCAAAGGCAAAATTACAAAACAGCAGCACTGAAAATAATTGCTTCAGCTACTGATGCTACAAGTTGGCCCCAGATAGGTCCAGCATTGTCAAAAGAAAAATGCAAACTTACTAATGTTAATAAATGCTTAAAGTAATCTTTATCCACATCTTCATCAATCCTCAGTATCAGCACATCAGACTATACTCAGTTATTTTCTCTAGGTTTCCTCCAGTTTGATTAAAACAAGTGCGTACTACAGTTTTTACAGTCCTTGAAAAATATTGTTGTGTCTCTTTCTTATTTTTTCCCTTGTATTCCTAAATAAACAGTTTGACAACTATAAAATCATGACTGAAAACTTGATATGCAGCCTGGCAGAATTTGAGATCACTCCAAGAGAACCATTACATACAATCTTCATTCTCTGTTTCATCTTTATGATGTATTACATCATACATATATGTATTATATCATCATACATATATGTATTATATCATACATATATGACATTTTACACCTATTGCTAACACACACAGAAGCAGTGGATCCCAAAACAACAACATGAAATATCAAAGAGAATCTCTTGTAAGAGAGAGAAAACAATGTCATAAGCAGTATATTTCCTCTATTTTAACAAGAGGTGACTATTAAAAATTATACAATTTATATAATGTAAGTATATATATTGTGGGTACTCCTCAGACTACTTTAGGTATCTAATTTGAATGCCCAATAGAATGTTCCTGTCCAGCCAATGGAGAAAAATCTGTGGGTGACAACCTGGAATGTGAAAATTAAACAATTAAAATTAGGTGAAGCGTAAACTGCCTGTACATGCAGATGGAGACCCTGAGCACTGAATCCTCGGAGGAGAGACCTCACAAGTCTCAAGTTGCAACAGCAGCACCTGCCCCTGCTGTCCTATTCTACTCTGCTGAAGGCTCAGGTCATTTGCCTGAGTAGAAGCTAATGAACAAAGACAACTTACAGCCCAACAGATGAATAAAAAACAGTTTATCCAATGATACCAAATTATGGACTCTCATGGGTCCTGCAACACGGGTCGGAAAATGCAAAGGAATGTTGTGCTGTGTAGCCAAAGATGATAACCTCTACAATTCTAAAACAGTGGGCTAGCACTTGTATAGCAGAGCATGCACCCATGTTTGCAAACTGACTTCTCCTTTTTGCTAGAAGGACTTATACTTTTTGCTAGAGTATGTCAGTGAAAGAAAATCATATCTCCATATCTCAACTTTTTGGTTTTGTGGCCCATACACAGTCAGAAACAATATACTTCCTCATTCCTTTCTTCACACTCCTGCCAAGAGGAGGGTTAGAGAGGAAGACACACAGCCTACGTGGCATTGCTTATGGGGACCACTGGTTGGGGATGTTTCTTCTCCTTTCAGCAAAACATAAAATTATTTCCTTCAGTCCGTGAGTATAAGTCTCCAAAAATCAGTTCTCAGCAGCTGTCAAGCAGGAGCCAGGCTAGCTACCCTTGTGAGGAAATCAGACAACTGAACAAACCCAGTGGCTGAAATCAACTCTCAGTGCTCCACAGATATTCTGCTCAAAAACGTTTCAAAATATACACACGGTTACATTACAGCAGATCGGTTTCGCCCAGTGAGAAACAAATTTCCATCTGTCTAGAAAATGATGCTCTCTTGTACACTTTGTCTTTCTCTGCAACTCCCCCTCCAGTTTTCATTCAATTTTAATTCCTGCTCAATTCTGTTTTTCTGAAGAGTGAACAACTCGGGGATTGCAACTCTGAACTGCATGTTTTCTAGCTAGTGAAAAATGTATGTGTTCTAGTAGGTGTTCTTGCCAAGACAAATGCAACATAAAAACATAGTGATTTTCATTATTAAGCCTGCTTTGTCAGATATGGGATTTTCAGAGTCCCTTAATTCAGTAGTAATATCTGCTATAAGAGATTAGGTAAACAAGAGCTAACTAAACTGCTGGACCACAGCCAAGCTATCACTGCTAAACAAGAGATACCTGAACAAATGCATCTCAAGAAAATGCAAGAGATGCTACTTTAAATACTTGACTGTTTTTTCAGTTCACCAAACCTTTCAGATGATACAATCTGAAGTTTACAAATACAGATTTTGTCTTTTGGTTTTGGAAAAAAAAATTAACAATTGAACTTAAACTCACAAATTACAAAGCGTACTTTAAATGGCATAAAATCTGCAACACAGCAAACGTGTAATTTCTATAAATTCTGTAAATTTCTGCAAGACAATCCCAATATCTTGCCCCTTTCAGCTGAAGGAAAAGTTTATCTTTCACCCGCCTGTAGATCAATGTACTATAAATAGAGACTGGTGATATTGCCTGATAATTGTGGTAATGATAATTTTTTAGAAGGGAAACTATAGGATGATGAAAGCAAAAAAATCACACTTTTACAGACATACAAGCTACCTCACTGTATCTCACAAACCATTTTACAAGGGTCATTTGCTCACACGAATTTGGAATCTAAATTCTGATTAAAGTGAGTAAAGTGTTACAGGCACTTTCCTGTTACCCATTGTGAAAATCAGAAATGAGATTTCAGCACTATGATCAAGTCTTTCAAAGTACAATTTCAGCTGGATTGTCACTTTCATAGCTAGATCAGTTTAGCACTTTTTACATGCTTTTTATAAATGTGAGGCGGTGCTTGTATTGACAAAATGAAGTATTTCAAATGTGTGCTGCTCTCTCAAAGAGTAAAGTTGCTATATGTAAAGATGGAGTAATTATTTGCCATTTTATTAATATCATCTGTATCCAAAGTATAAAGAAGTAATTAATGAAAGTGAATGGGAGATATTAATCAAAATCAAAGAATAATAGAATAGTTTGTGTTTGAAGGGAGCTTTAAAGGTCATCGAGTCCAAATCCCCTGCAATGAGCAGGGACATCTTCAATTAGACCAGGCAGATCAGAGTCCTGCCCAATCTTGAATTTTACACAGATGGGGTATCCACCACCTCTTTGGGAAATCTGTTCCAGTGTCTCATCAGCCACATTGTAAAAAATTTCTTCCTTATATCTAGTCTGAATCTACCCTCTTTTAGTTTAAAGCCATTACCACTTGTCCTATTGCAACGGGCTGTGGGAATAACCTGCCCCCTGCTTTCTTATAGATCCCTGTAAGTACTGAAAGGCTGCAATAAGATGCCCCTGAAGCCTCTTTTCTCCCCTCCTTGCCTCCCCTCTCCTTCCTTCTCCTCCCCTCCCCTTCCCAATGAACAATCTAAACTGTCTCAGCCTGTCTTCATAGAAGAGGTGCTCCAACCCCCTGATCATTTTAGTGTCCCTCATTTAGAATTAAGCCAAACTGTAAAAAAGACCCCACACAATACTAGAGGTTGTTCTGATGTGCACTGCCTGACAATTTCCTTAACTCATGAGATACAATTGCAAAAAAAATGAAAGTAATTTAAAACCAGAAATTAACAGAGAGAGAAAAAATGTATGCCAAAGGGGACATTTCTCAGTGTTCTAACTGACAGCTATCAGTGGAGAGGAGGTACAGGGTTGACCAAAAAGAAAAAAAAAACCTCAAAACTTTTATACTAACCAACAGTACTTCCTCCTCTCTGTTCATTGTAGATTAAAGCTTCTTAGAGCAACATGAGACAATCTTGATTTTCAGACAAGTAAGCTTTAAAAGGAAATATTTTTCTTAAATCCTTTCAAGTTAACAGTGTTATTGTGCAGCTCAGAAAACCATAAAATCACAGAAGAGCTGATGCTGGAGAGCACTTCTGGAGATCATCTAGTATAGCACTCTGAGCAGGGTCAGCAAGAGCAGGTTGCTGAGCCATGTGCAGTTGGGTTTCGACTATCTCCAATTATGGATTCTCCACAACTTTTATGAGCAACTTGATCCAGTGCCTCATCACCCTCACAGTAAAGAAGCTTTTTCTTATGTTGAAGTGGAATTTCCTGTGTCTCTTCAGCATGCAAGACTAATTGAACAAAACCCCTCTACATCTTCAGTCACACTGAAGTCAATGGCCTTAAGATTCAGTGGAGCAGTGGAACTCTGAGCATAAAAGGAGGGAAAGGCATGGACACAAGAATGTGTATATTTTCCCATATTTTTGCTTCTGTTTGTCTATAACCATCACATATGGACTAAATATAATCCCTTGATTTTAAGATCTGATGGTTAAGAATTGACTGTTGTTGGCTTTGTTCTTGGCTTACATACGATGAGTAGTCAACTTTTTTGCCTGCTACAAGACTGAGATCACAGATCACTAGAGAAGGCAGAAAAATTATGAGTGTAAAAATAGCTGAGTTTAAAACTAAAAATTGGTTAAAGCATGAATGATACACTGTTGAAATCACTCTGGCATCTATATAACTTCCAAAGGGAAACAATTAGGTTATTTATGAGCTGCTACTGATCTTTCGTCTCAAGAAGTCACGGTAGCATCTTTAGTTTGCTATGAACAAAATCTTTCTGAGCATTGATGTTTACTACTTCACACAGCAGAAATAGCCTTATCTATAATTATTTTAGTTTTACCGCAAAATTAATTCTTCACATTGGTCACCTCCAGGCATTCAGGCCAGTGACAATCAGGTATATTGCTAACCAATTAAAAGAACATATAATAGCCCTTACTAAGCAACATTGCTCCCATCTGTGTAACTATTACAATATTAATTTACAATATCAATAATTAAAAATTAAATACTGAAATGTATTAAATGTATGGAAGATCAATTATCACAAAGGAGTGGTAACACCATATCATATTTTCTCTCCTTTGACAGAGAGGCTGAACTTCACAGGTATGGTGTTTTAGGGGGATTAGTGTAAGAACTCAAAACCTCATAAATTTTCCTTATTACCTACACTTACCACACAATTCCTTTTGTCTTCTGAGTGTTCAGAAATTCCTTAAGGGAGCATTTCTAACTCTTCAGTTTCAATACCTTTTTATTCAAGATAAATGACCACTTATAGCTTGGGGTACTTATCTGGCTACTAAACAAAAAAATATTAACAGTGCAGGTAAACAACCCTTTTTTCTGTATTCAGTTCCACTTTAAAACAGGAATGATTAGCTCAATTTTCATAATTTTACATGACAAGCTGTCAAAAATATGCTTTTCCCCTTCCTGATGTATCTTGAAAAAGCAGTATCTCTCTCCTATCTAATTATTCAAAATCACTAACCAGAATATTTAGTGTTCTTCAAAAAAAAAAAAAAAAAAAGAAAAAGAAAAAAATGTAATACTACAAGACAAAGCTGTATATGGTTTATATGAATTATAGAAAGTCATAAAAAGTGCCATTTTTCTTCTCTAAAGCATCAGATAAAGTACTGCAGATATATATTTCAGGATTCTCAGAGGGTAGTAAGAGTGTATCTGTAGACAACAGGTGAATTAATGTTTAAAAACTTTAAGTATTGATTTATAAATCCAGTAAAACAAATCAGTGTAACATCTATTTCTTGAAGTAATTCTGATCCTGCTTTTTTCCCACATGTACTGAAAAGACATTTTAGATATGAGATGAGGCACTGTGCCATGACTAC
The DNA here is from genome assembly GCA_035583135.1 of Lophotriccus pileatus. NCBI lineage: Eukaryota > Metazoa > Chordata > Aves > Passeriformes > Tyrannidae > Lophotriccus > Lophotriccus pileatus. The sequence continues at coordinate 104,746,214 of JAWWES010000001.1, read as the reverse complement.
ATTCACATAGATCAAAAAAATCCCAAACTAGTGCACTCCCTGTATTTCCCTGTCTGACCATGCAGTTGCCACCCTGGGACTCACACTCTGAGCTTGAACTGAGACTTCTTCGCAGCTACACACACACCACACTCACACAGTCAGACCAGGTTCCCTTACTGGCTTGATCCCAGGTTTCCCGTAGCCCAGTCTCAGATCCTTAAAATAATTTAATCATGGTGCAATAACAAAATAACTGCTCAAGCTAGGTGCCTCTAAGGAGGGACTCAGAATAAGGGAAACACTGGAATTTTATGCCTTCATAGTCTAAGCTCATTGAAGCTTGGCAGTTGTTGGCTCTTGCTGTGTCTCTCAGTGTCCCCCACCTGTCCATGCCACAGGTCTCTGTGACCTTTGTTATGCGAAGGGCCGGTGCCCCTTCACTGCTTCTTGCATCAGGCTCCTGCACCCTGGAGCAAAACCTGCAGCTTGTGCTGCAGCTCCACACCCAGCTGCCTGCACTGAATGCATTCCTCAAGACCACTTCAACTGTACTGTGCTGGCAGTTAGAGTTCAGGAAGCATACAAAATATTTGGTTTTCACTTCTGTTTTTCTCTCCAAATTTCTTTCCATTCACTTGAAAGTATATTTTTCCTTATTGAGTTCTGTTCTCAGTTATATATGTTTTTATTAATGGTTGTAGTCTGGCTTTGCCACTTTGAGGGTTTGCTAAGGCCTCTTCCAGTGAGATCTGAACCTGACAAGGAAAAATCATAGAATCAGTGAAGTTGGAAAAGACCTCCAAGACCATGGAGTCCAACCTCTGACTTATCAACTAGACCTTGTCAACTTTGTAAACTAGACCATAGCACTAAGTGCCACATCCAGTAATTTCTTGAACACCTCCAGGGACAGTGACTCCACCACCTCCCTGGGCAGCCTGTTCCAATGACCAACTGTCCTTTCAGTCAAGAAATTCTTCCTGATGTCCAACCTGAACCTCCTCTGGTGTAGCTTGAGGCTATGTCCTCTCATCCTGTCTGTCACTAGCTGCCTGGGAGAAGAGGCCAATCTTTAGAGTGCAATAAGGTCTCCCTTGATCCTGCTCCTCTCCAAACTAAACAACCCAGGCTCCTTCAGCCACTCCTTTTTTGACTTACCCTCTAAACTCTTCACCAGCATCGTTATCCTTCTCTGGACATGCTCAAACATTCTCAATGTCTCTTTTGAAGTGAGGGTCACAGAACCGGCACAGCACTCGAGGTGTGGCTTCAGCAGTATAAGTACAAAGGGAGAATCACTGGCTCAGTCCTGCTGGCCACATTATTTTTGCTACAGGCTAGGATGTCACTGGCCTTCTTGGCCACCTGGGCACACTGCTGGCTCAAGAAGAGGAAGAAAAGGATGCACAGCTGTCAGCGAGTACCACTTTGTGCTAAACGCCAAAGTCTTGGCAGGTCTTCTCTGGATATTAAAACTTTGATCCTAAAATGCTTACACACAAGCTTATTTTAAAGAACTTGAAAGACTGAAGTTAATAAGACCTCCCACATGTTGAGGCTTTTTCTCAGCTGAGACCCAACAGACTCTCCTCTGCTTCTTCTTCTTTTCTGCTTTTCCATCCTCCCTTCAACCATTTCAAGCAGGTAACAATCTGGGAGGCAGATTTGATATGGTAAACCACATGAACACAGGGACCATGTTTATGAATGGTATCTGGAGTTTAAAATGTGATAGGCCGAATGTAATTTTACTCTCTTGTACCTTTGGTTTACTGAAACCTACAGTGTGATTCAGTGTGCCTTCCCAAATGTCAGTGAAAAGTCCCATTTTCTGAAGCTTTTACCAGAATAAGTAGAAATGAGCCAGCACCTTGCAGCATAGAGGCTCTCAGAATCTTTCAAAGCCTTACACATCAGTAATTATTTAGTCAGGAAGCATACAGAGGAATTAATCCCTACCTGAGAACCATTTGTTGTTGCAGCAATAAAACTCCTTATATCAGCATGAGTTGTCCATACTTTCATAATAGAGTACTATTTTTCCCTCTAAGCTTCATGTAATTACATATTCAGAAAAATTCAGTACAGGAGACTTCAGATTTACCTATCACATGTCTTACAGACATCATTAGGGAAAAAAAGGAATTGTGAGAGAAAACCAATTTATTTTATGCTTTGAAATATATTAAACTTGCAGGTGAATGTTAGAATTTTGTATCATTTTCCTCTGGCATATATATTCATTGTGTCTATATAAGTGAAAATGTAAGTATATGTATGAAAGAGCTTAAAGAGTGCTAAGGGATACTTCTAATCTGGTAACAATGAACATTAAAGTTAGCAGAGTTTTTCTGTTTTCTTCTACTTATTTCCTCATTTCAAAGATGGTTCCTCTCTTCTTGTTCAAAGAGAAACAAGGGAAACACTTGAAAACACATACATGCATAGACAAGAGAAAGAATATAATTTAAAATAAATCCCCAAACCAAAAAACATCCAGTCAGAGACACAGAAACAATAATAAGAAAAAAAAACAAACCAAACCAAACTAAACAAACAAACAAAAGAATGCCCAAAAAAAACAAAACAAAAAAGTCATGATCATTAAATAGAAAACACCAACTCATACTTTATTGGTGCTATTTCACATATATACACTGGGTTTATGACTTTTTCTTCCTCTTATTATATTTATACAACTCCCCATTTTCTGCTATTATTTTTAACCAAAGTAATGACAAATCCACAGGATTCTCATAAAATCTAAGAAGACATGGTCTTATAAAAAACCCAAAAAAGTAATTGAGTTTGAAGTGATTGATTAATCCAACTTTTCCAAGCACCTCTTGTCAGTTATATTACAGAGGTATCAGTAGCAACACCACAGTTAATGCTGTATTGAGATGAGCACTTAAAGCAGGATTAAAATTCTCCCATTTCATCCTTCGGTGATTAAAATTAGACTCCAAATGATGTAGCAACTCTTCAGAAGATAAGTACATCCCAGGCAAATTAGAGAGGAACATTTGAAAATAATGGCCTATTAAACATTTTCCCTGAGAGCCTTAACGTGTTGCCACCACCTTAATATCACAAATGTGGTTATTTTTTAGAAATCCACCCTACTCTTAGAAACTTTCAAATTCGAAGTGCTTTCTAGGTAAGCCTTTAACCATTGTAATTAATCTATTTTCTCTTTTTTTACTGGTAGGAGTCAAACAAGATCATGTGCTGAACCTTTAGCTGTGCCTAGGCCATGTAAATACCTCTGCTCTAGTGCCTGGTCACCTCCATAGGTCTGACTGTAATTTTAACTGTAGTCTTGTTTCAGATTGATTATAAAAAAGAAAAAAAATCGTGTAAACCTGAGAAGTTCTTAGATGTTCCCAACAGTTTCTTTACTGGAAAACCCAGAAAATTAATGCAATTTCTTAAGAAAAAAAAAAAATTCATAGTTGGCTGCCTTTAATTAAAAATAATAATAATAGTTGTGCATTTTATGTTGCCTTCCTCAAGTTCCTCTTCATCTCTTGAATGAGGGATGTCCTGAGGTGGCTGCATGTATGTACAGCAGGGCTGTGATAGCCCAATGAGAGCTTCAGGCAGCCATAACAAACCAGAGCAACTTCAATTCACCTCAATCACCAGGTCACATATTTCCCAAGAACCAAATATCACAATATTTTGAAAATAAGTTCTGACATATTTTTTCAAATAATAAAATGCAATATTTCATAATAATATTTAAATTGTTTAACTAGTTACAGAGTTTTTCTGTTTCAGATGATGGTATCTATTGCATTGTGGTCAAGTAAAGAAGGAAGGAACACTGGACAGAAATCAAGTTTTTACATTAACAACATTCACATAAATTAGAGACATTGAATAGATCATTATGGATAACTTAAGGAAATCTACTGTGCTGGTATAATAGGTACAAATAACTCAAAGCATTTTTTAAGTCTTTTTTGTGTCATATAGCAGAAAAGCTTTTTCCTTCAGAAAGACCTTATTAGTTTTATCAATTTACTGTGAAGCACATTTTAATATGATTATAATTTCCATCCACAGATACCCACATACCTTATTATATTTAAGTGTACCACATTTATGGTATTGAATTTGTACTGCCCTTTATGTTGAAGCCCTATGGCATTTGCCGAAAATATAAAAAAAAATATACCAAAGTAATATATTCCTGCAAAATTGATAGGATCTTATCTAGCTGAGTTACCAGTGGTTCTTTGAATATAAATCCTAAGTGGAGTTATGCAGTGCAAACTGTCATTTTAATCTCCCTACTTTCTTTTAACAGCTCTCTCTGCCTATACTGTTTGTTGAAACCTCAATGAGTTTCTCTCCAGTGTTGTGCAAGATTGCATAATAAAGTCTCCATAGTAGCATCTCGCTGTTCAACATATGAATTTTTATCATACAATGCAATAATTCTTTTCCAGTATGTGTTGCCTTGCATGCAAACATTATATTGACTTTTAAATTGTTCTTTTATTGTAAAATAAATTTTGTTCAATTTAGACACTCTTACAGTGTGTCAGGATGCGAGTTACCAGTAGAACGCACAAAAGCCCAACCTAAATATTTGCAAGATCACAGTATGAAGCATTTTAAAGAGAAAGATGGTGGAAAAGATGGCTGGAAAGAGCCACTGCAGGTTCTGATCCTGAGGTTCTGAATCTATAAGAATTCCAGTTACTTAAAGTTGATATTTGCCTAATGGCTCTGCTGGGCAAGCCCATAAACAGGATTACAAAAGCTAACTGGTAGACAACTGGTTGCTGTGAGATCCAGCTTTTTGTTTTGCATGAACAGTCACAAATTAAGCTTTCTACTTCTTACAGTGGTCTCATTCATGGCTTTCCCTAGAAAGTGGTTCTGGTTCAAGACCTTCTGGAGAAAAATTACATAATCTGAAAGAGAATTTATTTTATTCACTTTATTTAATTTGTAATTGATTTGTGACCTGAAGAAGTACTTGGATCATGTCCTTCTCTGAGATAAAGTTCTCTGAGTAAACCTTAATTGGAAATCTTGCCATGCCATTCTTTCTAAGGTTTTTCAAATTTTTCACCCTTTTCTTGGTCTGCTTAAACTTTGCATTATTCCAAGGCAGAAACAAAGCCCAGTTTTAAACAACAGAATATCAAAGCATATAAGGGTGTACTTGACTTGAACATTACTCTAAAGGAGCCCAAAGTGTATTTCCTATAGCTGTTCCCCAAAAGGCATGCCAGAGAGTTCTCTAAGGAATCATTCATGAATCCTTATAGTTCCCAGTCTTTCTCCTAGCCTATTCAAATGCCACAGATTTTGCGTACAGCAAAAAAACTCCACTCTGAAATACTCATCTGAATTGGACTTACACGACAACTAAAGCATTTAGCCATCACAAAACAAAAATAAATAAATAAATAAATAAATAAATAAAAAGTTTGGGTTTCTTTTTGCTGTTCTCAGGCATTCCTGCTGCCAAAAATCAAATGGCACTGCTGGAAATCATATAATGCTACATAGAGATGGCAGGCTTTTTGTTTTTTAAATTTCATTTAGAGAGAAATAATTGTGGAGACTCTTCTGCTTTCTAAAAATAGAAAACTGCAAAACAAATTAATTTTACATTTGCATTTTATAGCCTCTTCACTGAAGTATTGTCCTTCAAAATATGTGAATTCAAGAAAAGTAACACACTACTAGTCATTTTGCAAAACCACCAAATATACAATACATATTATCTAAAAGCCTCTATTTCATAGCTTCAAGTATCTTCTTCAAAATGTTTTACATGAAATTGTCACCTTATTTTGCAGTTTATGATATAAACAAGGTCACTGTATAATTCAGAGCATAAAAACCTTTTCTGATGGGGAAAAAATTGAGTCTTAGTGCCACACTGTAAAGTTAATTGGACCACTGGGAAAAGATATTTCAGGTAAGTAGCTACAGTAGATATGTTTTTTGCCACCATGTATAGATATTTTGCTCTGAATCCATTAGTTTGCTTGTATTTCCTCTAAGAGAGTAATTTAAATTATGCATAGAGCTTCTTTAACACATTTTATACTACATGTAATCTTCATCAAGGTTGTCTTCCTGTGAAATGAATTTCACTGCAAAAGGCTGTTTACAAGGAGTTGTTTTCTGGACCTGTTCTCAGCACAGATCCCTTGAATCTTTGTTTTCAATATTCTGGACAGGATAACTGCTATAGCATGCTGACATGTGCTTTGCATTTATTCTAAGCAGAGGCACAGAAGTTACAACCAGGTCAATTGAGTACGGAGCGATTATTCCTCACGTATTTCTTTCAGTAGGAATAGAGTTCCACGTCAGGCAGAACTATTGATTATTGGTCTGGTCTTTTTGTAAAGTTGAAAACCAAGGAAGAATTAATTCAATATAAGAAGACAGATGACAAAACCCTTACCAGGGATGATTTCCCCATGGATGATAGTGGTGTTCTATGATGGAGTAACTGAAACAGTTGACAAGAGAAGACTGACCGATGTTATCTACCTAGATTTCTGCAAAGCCTTTGCCACAGTCCCATATGACATCCATATCTCTAAATTGGAGAGAAATGGATTTGGATGATGATATATTTATGAGATAAGGAATTGGATGGATGGATTCAGCCAGGCAGTCATGGTCAGCAGCTCTATGTCCACGTGGAGGCTGGCGACAAGTCGTGTGCCTCATAGCTCTGTCTTGGAACCAATGCTCTTTAATATCCTTATCAATGACACAGAGAATGAGACTGAGTGCACCCTCAGCATGTTTGCACCCTCAGCAGTGCAGCTGACACAACAGAAGGAAGGGATGCCATCCAGAGGGACCTGGACAAGCTCGAGCAGTGGGCTCAACTGAACCTAATGAGGTGCAACAAGGCCAGGCGCGAGATGCTACACCTGAGTTGGGGCAATCCCAGACATGAGTACAGAGTGGGAGAACTCCCTGGGAGCAGACCTCTGGAGAAGGATTTGGGGGTTCTGTCAGACAAAAATCTGGACATGAGCAAACAGTATGTGTTTGCAGCCCAGAAAGCTGATCATATCCTGAGCTGCATCAAAAGCAGCGTAGGCAGCAGGTCGAAAGAGGTTTCACTCTGGTGAAACCCCACCTGTATTATTGCATCCAGCTCTGGGGTCACCAACATAAGAAGGACATGGACTTTTTGCAGCAAGTCCAGAAGTGGGCCACCAAGATGATTAGAGGGTTGGAGTAGCTCTGCTATGAATACAGGCTGAGACAGTTGGGGTTGTTGAGCCTTGAGAAGAGAAGGCTCCAGGGAGACCTTATAAGAACCTTCTAGTACCTAAAGGGGGCTTGCAAGAGAGCTGGAGAGAGAATTTTTACAAGGACATGTAGAGATATGACAAGTGGGAATGTCTTTAAACTCAAAGATCAGATTTAAATTACATGTTAGGAGGAAATTTTTTACACAGAGGGTGGTGAGGTACTGGAACAGGTTGTCCAGAAAAATGTTCAAGGCCAGGTTGGATGGAGCCCTGCTCTAGTGAAAGTTGTCACTGCCCACGCTAGGGGTGTTGGAATTAAATGATGTTTGCAGTCAAACTATTTTATTATTGATTCTATGATTCTATGACTCTTGTGACTAGGATGACAATTTACAGTAATGAAATCATCAGGTGACTCTGATGCTTATTGTGATGCATATTTAAAAACAGAAATGTTATTTTAGCCTGGGAGCACATAGTCAAGCTTTATAGTTCCTTTAGATCTACCTGTTGATTTGACCTTAGCCTTTGCTTACCTGCTTCACTTGTTAACCTCCAGATGTAAATAACTCCTGAAATAATGAAAATAAGTGCAAGTTTTATGTTTTCAGTAAAGCAGAAGATAGAATTAAGGATAAGAGAATTGGAAGGATTGATTACTCAAAAGGATTTTTTCCCAAAGCACTTCCATACCTCTTTGACAAAACCCCACATTTAAGTAGGGTTAAAAATATTTCTATATAAGAAGGTATGCAACTATCTGTACAAATACAAACATATGTTATGTGAATAGTAAGTTACATTAAAAAGTACTTCCAGCTGGCAATGTTTTGCCTTAAGTGAGTCTTTGAAAATACAATGCAAATTAAAGGGCAGTTTGTGTAACAGAGCTTGATACTAGTTGATTGATTTTTTTTTAATACAAAAAATCCTGTGTATGGAAGCTGTTATGCAAATGTTTATTTTTAGGCAAACCTAATCATGCATTTTCACAGATACAAATTAGAGAGGAAAACTAAACATTGTCATAAACTATAAAGCTTTAATCTACATTTCCTTTTCTACACACATATGGGAAAAACACAAATCATTTTATATAGGACAATCCTTTTTATATGTGTGTACAGATAAGAACAGTTTCTTAACATCCTCCCAGATGTTATTCCCCTCTTTGCACAACATTAAGACTGGACTGTCAAGCAGTGAAGCTCTGTCTGTATTGCTAGAATCATGGTACATGAAACCCAAAGGAGGGCTGCAAACATCTCCTGCACACGTAAAATTTATTGTGCACCTTTGAACTTCTCATCTGTATTATAATCATTACTGCATCTTCTCTGTCAGTTATTTTAACAATACCAACCTTTCCACACGTGTTCAGAAGCATCCTATTCCCCAGCTATTTGGCTTTTTGTATTACAAATGTTGATTTCCTACCCCCCCCCACCAGTTCACATTATTGTGAGATATAGGACAGGCATCACTCAGTGTTGAGCCTGAAAAAAACAGAAGATCTTGGATCCTGCTGAGTCAAGAAAGGGTTTTTTATGCCACAGGAAGGGAGTAACTGACAGTTTCATAATAGGATTCACTACAGGAGGTAAGCAAAAAGCAGAGGGGTTACTTCTTGCTAGGTATACTAGTCTGCTAATTTTGATTATATAATATTTTGGCACATAAAGAAAGAAACTCAAAGGTGAAACAAATATTTTGAAGATTATTGGAAAATATATTTGTAGAACTATTTGATTATTAATATTACATTCACATAAGGAAAATTCAACATTAGTCCCTTGCTGTGAGATTGCAAAATTAAATCACAAAACATTAGCCACCTCAAACAAAGCTGGGGGAGAGAAAAAAAAATCACATTTTATGTTTGATGGCAAGTAAAATGGATAACAGATGTACTTTTGACCTTATTACTTTCAGAAGGATGTCACTGGTGTCATACAGTAGAGTCCAACTACTACAAGCTTACATTGCAGCCTTTAGCAAATTCCGCCCTTCATCCGTTCTTTGCATTGAAAATCCTTCTCTCATAGCTTTCTTTAATTTTTTCCCATTAATTTGCAAAGTATTTAGGGCTGGGATAGTGCCTTTATAAGCACGTGCATACAGTGCTGACCACTGCCAGATTCTGGGCCGTAGCAGACATCGTAGTAATACTATGATTATGACTTATCACACTGCTTTCATCCATGAACAGTCTTACAAAATAACTTAAAATTCTCTCTGCTTTTAATACCTATTTTTTATTATGACAAATATGGGAAGACACTTTTAACTTGGTAAAAGTCTGTTGAGACTTAAAAAAGAACTAAAATCTCAAAAGGCACAATTAAACGATGTTTTTATCTTAAATGATAAGAACACAAGTAGAGAATTATGAGAAATGGAGCACTCTTTTTACATCTCCTGCTGTCAAACTTTAGAAATCTTTTTTATTATTATTTAGGGAATATAGATGAGAACTATTACTACACTAAGAATAGAATTCCTATTAAATGATATTTCTGTGAAAAGAAAACCTAGCTAAAAAGAGTGGTACTAAAACAGGTGTTGTATAACATGGAATTTTTTAAAAGTAAAGATTATTTTCTCACTCTCTAATTTCTAGTAATGTACAAAATCAATCTACAGGCTTCAGCATTCAGTAGGGCTGGCAAATTTTACCAAGAACTGGTTTGCAACTGAAAAATAATGTTGGTTAAGGGCCACCCTATTGCTCTCTTCTTACCCACAAAGATGATCTATTTCTGCCGATCAAGCTGCACATAAACCGTGCTGCGCCAGAAAACAAACTCATGCTGTGCCACATAAGTAAATAATAGTGGAAACACCCTAACATTAATATTTCAATTTCTCCCTAGATTTGCCTTAAAGGAAGGGGGAAAACCCACGTCAGTTCTTGGCTTTTACTGTGTTTACTGTGATGATTTTGCTGTCACTTCACCATTATCAAGAGCATCAGTATTGTAAAAAAATTTTGCTTATCACATTATGTACTTCTAAAATCTCTGACCTTTTTGTGCTCTAAGTGCAGAATAGTTTGGTATCACTCAGTAGTAATTCTGTATTTACATTCACTAGGTGTGACTGTGATATACCTTCCTGGCAGCTCCTAATAGGCTGCTTGGTTGCAATTTTAATTTGAACGATAAATCTTTCTTTAAATAGGTAGTTGTTTAGCTTATGTACTCAACAAGTTGTTGTGGGGTTTTTTTGTTCATTTTTTTGGCTTTGGTTTTGCTCTTGCTTTTGCTTTTTTGGTTTGGTTTTTTGCCCTCAAAAATAAGAAAATCTGGAATATGTTAGCTGCAAATTCTGCAACATAAATAAGATTATTAATTTACCTGGTTATTTTTTTCCTGGCTTTTGTTTTTTGTTTTTTGGGTTTTTTTTTTATGAACATGCTACTCTAATGTTTTGCACTGTGGTTACTCTGTGTACATGTTCATGCCACTGCTACCTGTAACTGTGAATGGACTAACACAATATACATATCAAAGTGTATAAGCAATGTTTAAACACCTCTTAACACTTTTGTCTCCCAATTTTGTTTCTCTTTGTTTGTCCACATTCAGTAAAGCTGCTGGTTTATAAAGCATCCAGGTTATAAGGTTTACACTAGCAGTTGTTTGCAAGTATAATCAAAACCATAGATAAAATAAGCATAATTTAGCATTAGCAAACTTCTAGGAAATTAATCTTAATTTCCTAAAAAAAGTGAATCTTCCCTCCTCCTCCCTGGAGTTCTTTAGGAACTCTATCAGCTTTCAGATAGTACCAGAAAACTACTAAACCCTTCTTCTATAGTTTTAAAGAGACACTGACTTGGACTGAAATTTCACTGGATATTTTATGAAAAGTTTGCATTTGTAACAGGGTTACTGATGCAAATCTGAGTACATGAATCTCATTTGAAAGGCAGAACATTTGTCTGTCCAAAGTTAATTTTATCAGCACGAAAATTAAGGTCATAAGGAAACTGCCTTCCCTCCTCAAGTCTCAGACTGCCAGAAAACACAATGTTTACAGTGCATTCTCCAGCTGACTAAAACGCCTTCCGTTATAAATCTCATATTTTTACCAGAATGCTAACCCTGCAAAATATAAAGTCACACAGATCAGTAACTGTCTGTACTACAATTCATGATGTAGTACAGTTCCCCAGATTCCCAATTCTTCTTGTTACTCAAGGCTAAGAAGTAATTTTACAATAATTTTTCTATGTAACTTCTAAGAGTCAAACAAGACTCAACGATCATTTCTCTTCCCAGGTAAGAATAATATCTACTGGGGAAAAAAAATTGGCAGGTTTGAGATATTAAGATGTAACCTGACTAAAATTTGTGATCTTGTTGTAAAGGATCCTTTTCAAATAAACAATCTCATTGGGTTTGCTCATTTCACATATTTTGTTTTGTCTTCCTGATTATTTGTACTTTCTTAGCCAGTTTATTTTGCAATTTATTTACTGCTTTTTTTTTTTTCCTGTATACAATTTCTGCCTTTTCTAGGTTCCATTTACAAGGCAAAACCAATTTTCTAATACTACATACCACACTACATCTTAGCTCAACATTTTGGCTATGACTTTCAAAATTAACACCCTGGAGAAAAAGAGATTGGTGATTGATGTAAAATATATATTTGCAGTAAAACACTCAGGAATACCTGTATAGTCCACTCAGGCCCATCTATCACTCCATTAAAACTCTATAAAGAAATCATGAAGACAAAATTCTTGCCTGTCATCCTCTTACATAAATCTTCATCTCCTGCTAACCTGTTTATAGCTACAAAAATGTTTCACACAGGCTAGACTTCAATAATTGAATTTTCCAGACTATATCCATAAACTAAATAACTGATCACTCATTTAAAATCAAAATGGGTAAATTAAATATTTAATGACAAAACCAGGACTTTCTTTTCCATGGTAATTTGGAATCATAATATGCATGCCTAGAAATTATCCAGATTACCTCTTACACAGATTAACCTTTGTAAAGATGTTACTTTTTAACAGCAGTGTAAGTGTGCTATAGGGAAGAAACGCCCAGACATTTACATTTCCTGTATAAACTTTCTACTATCAAACCTAGACTGCAAATAGAAGGACAACTTATCTTCAAACAAATTGTCCCATACACAAATCTAAAAAGATGATGACCAGCTGTTGAGACATCATCTGTAGCAACCAAAGGGTTTCTTCATCGAAAACAGCAGAAGATTAAGTATTATGCTCCATAAAGAAAGACTAGGACCACTAAATGCTTTTAGCAGAAAACTGGGAAAACATCTATTGCAGGTTTAGGGGGCTCATTTTTTCACTTTTCTCCAGAGAAAGAAAAGAAATAAGGTCTAGGAAACGATGTGCCTTTCTGCATGCATTGAGGTATTCAATGGGATGCTCATAAAAGAACTGTTAAAGAACAACTTGTCCTACGCAGCCAAATAAAAGAGCATAAATAGGCTTGTACGATGAATCACAGCCATCTGTGCAGGCCAACGTACATGGAATTAAAAGGAACTATTATAATATCCCATCTTCAATCTAAGGAAAAAGAAAAGGAAGTGACCTACTTCAGTTCTCTTCCTAGGTGGATTAAATGGTTTTGTCCTTGAAAAAAAGGGAAGAAATAAAGACATTAAATTCAATATTAGACAAATGTTTTTCTGATTTTTTTTAAGATTATGTACAAAGGAACATAATTGTCTCACTCCATCTATATCAGCCTGGATACCGTAACTTTGACCTAGTCTTTTTAATATACTTTCAGAAAATCTTCCAGCTGCATGTTGCTGAATAACTTTAACCCAAGACCACTTTGGCCAGGGTTCAAAGCCATGAAGGCTTTGAAGAAATACATTATTTATATTATATTTACACTTATGGCTTTTTAACTATTTCAGGGAGTAAAAATTAGCTTTCTTGAATTATTTTTCTTTACCTATGTTAGCCTAAGACAGAATTATATCCTTTTCCATTTGAGGAAAAAATGTGCAGGCATTTTTTTATGTAAAATGCTGTTGGACTGTGTTAATGTCATGAGAAGATACCTGATGAGAACAAGTGGATCAGAAGTTTGTCAGTTCAGAAACGAGCTAGGATTTCAAGCACCCATTCATATTTTAAATTTACCAGCACTAGTTTGGGGCTGAATTTTCCTTTTCTTCTTCTAATAAAGCTCCTCTATTTCAACCTTTTCAATCCTCAGAAGCCTCCACATGATGGCATCATAAATATCTGAAACAGCTTTTCTTGACTCTCAAATAAGGTGGAAAACTTGGTGCCAGTGCAATGAGGTATTAACATAATTGTTACACTACACCTGTACTCCACAATGTTATATTGGCTAATTGTTAGTTCCTAATATTAAAGAATTTTGAATGTTTCTCTCCAGCCAAGATGCTGAAAATGATCTTCTTCAAGATTTTTAATCTTTGACCAAAATATTTGATAAGAAAATACATCTCCTCTTCAGAGACAAATAATTCTGCAGTTAATATGAAGATTTTTTTTCAATACCAGTTATTAGCCACAATATCTTTGATGAAATGAACCAGGAAGAATAGTTTACAGGTGATGCTGCTATTTGAATTATCCATGAGTACTGTGCCAATCTTTTTAAGATTGAAAATTTGCTAAAAAATTTTGTACTTTCTAAACCACTGAAGTCAGCTGTAAGTTGACAAATAGCTTTATACCTATTTCAAGCAATAAGGAAGAGCTAATTATCCTTCGATCTCATAATCAGGAAAACATGATAATTATTTGTTTGCCTTCATGTTGCTTCGGATAGCAAGTTCATGGAAGATTCACGTGTTTGCAGAAGGCTCCAAACAACTTCAGGGAACCTTCACCAAGATGATAGAAGAGGGTGACTTTCACTGAATTTACTCAATCACTTTCACTTCCTTTAGCCTCCCAAACACAGCCTACGTTTCACACTTTTCTTAGAGAAGTAAAAGGTGATTAAGTAAAATAATTTTTAAGATGGCACCAGAAAAATGCCATCAGTGGCTTACAGAATTTGTATTATGCTAGACCAATAATGGCTGCCTGCCTCAGCAATATAAAGCATGCAATTTACTTTAATGAAATTAGAAATTGGTTTGAAAGAAGTCCAATAGTATCTTTTAATCCAATGACAAGAGCACTGGATCTTCTGATGCCCTTTCATCTCAGGATCCAGAAAGAACATTTTGTCTACTCTTTTCCTTCTGGTTTTGTTTGTTTGGGATTTTTGTGGTACCTTCACTGGGCTGTGTGAAATTCCCTGTTGGTAAGACTAATTTTATTTAGCAACAGTAGATGTTTCAAGAAGGAAGTTACTTATGAAGAAGTTTAATAAAATGTTGATCATGCAGCCCTTCAAGCTTACCCTCTTGTGTGAACTCCAAAATCAAACTACTTTGCCCACCTCTACCAAGGCATAAACCTCCTATTGACTTTAAATCTCAAATCTTATAGCCTTTTATTTTTGTTGAAATACATAGATACCACATAAACACCTTCCAGGACAAAGTACATTATACTTTTTATCTTCACTGAGCACCATGTCAGCACCAAGAGAAAGGCTCTGTGTATTCAGCTTGCTTCTGAAAACTAACATGCAGCTATCTTTATCAGAGGAGCTATTGGAGACTGATGATGAGATACAGCACCATTTCTCCTTCACTTATGATATAATTGAAAGCCTGTTACCATAGCCTACAAACATGATCCACTATAATTTCCACTCTGAAAATATTTATAGAGATGTGTAACAGCCACAACTAAATGAAGATCTGACATTTACAGTTTTGTAGAACTGCATTGAGCTCCCCGGTCCCAACCACAATGACTGCTAGCTCTGTCTCTTTGCTAATAAACTGTACATTTTTTCCTACTGAGAACCATGTATAAAGTACTTTCATACTGCTACAAGAAATTATTCTTTTAGTTGCCTCTTGTGTTTCTGCAGGGCAGTAATCTCTTTAAATGCATGCTATGATTTGAAATAGGAGAGTAAAAGTCAAAACGGAAATAGGATATTTATTAAGTTGTTTAATATATTTACATTAACTTAATTTGAAGGCATGTAAAGTGTCATTCTCAAACTCAATATACAAGGAATTATCACAATATATCAGTACAGAAAGCATACTGACTAAAAGTTACTGTCAGTAAAAACCAGTCCAGCTTATTCTAAGCTCAGAAGGAATTTGGAACATGAGTTTAAAATAGACTCTTTCAAATACAGTTGGTCTTGAGTGACTTATTTTATTTTTGCTAATGGAACAAGGTTAAAATGACATGATGATAAGGAGTCTCAACTCTTTAATTATGTATCTCTTTTCATTTTAAGCCTACATTCTAGTATAATTTCTCTTCACTGACATGCAGGCTCTGGCTAGACTGGCAAAAGGATACTCCATCTGCCGGTATTCATCAGCTGCACATTCACTGCCTGTGCCTGGGCACAGGAAGGTTGGTGCCACAGGGATTAGAGAGTGTGGCTCACTTCTGGAAATACAGCCTTACAGCCTTGTTCTAGTTATGCCAGGTCTTCCCTAGGGACATCATGGTCCTCCCGCTCCTCCTCCTCTTCCTGCTCCTCTATCTCACTGGACCTGAAATGTACTCCTTTAGGTTGAAACCTCACACAATCCTTCTTGCTGGAGGGTATATATGAGATCATCAGACATTAAAAATAGAAAGGGTTAAAGCAGTGTTACTTTTATGTAAAATGCAAGCATTTGATTTTATATATAGTGCCAGCACAACCCTGATTTCGTATTTAAGTAAGTTAGTGTATTTCCAAACCATTTTTATTATATCTTGGAATGTTTTTTATTTATGCATGTACTTTCTCATTTATTAGCAATTATCATGGAAATACTTCCCTTACTAACTGGCAAATGGCACATTTAAGTTGAAAAAAAAGGTTAATTCACGCACACTTCCATCCTTCCTCTCAAGAAGTTGAAGGAGAGAGGGAGGACAAGTGTCTTTACATTCCACATTTTTCCTCTCCAACTTTGGGTCCCTTGGACCCTACAGGGACAAAACAGTCTCCTAAGTCATCCTTAGGGAAGCTCCTAAGTGTGGGAATATATAAATACTGGTGAGAGGTAGTGGGAATCAAGTGCTGTATTTTGCAGAGACTGGGTTATTCAAGGGAACTTATTTCTAACATAGGACATGAAGCAGCTGAGTGATGGCATGTGGAAATCCTCAGGTTTGTCCCTACAGAGACTGTGCTGATTTTGACAGGCAACACCATGGAGCAGTTTGTCAAGTCAGTCTGTCAAGGTGTCTCCTAGGATGCTGTTTTAAACTTACATAAATGGGAACAATTGTGACCTAGAAATAGAAAAACTGACTGCTGTCATCCCAGCCAAGACTACTGTAAGCTTGCAATATGCTATTGACATATTAGCTGTTAGAATATACATTTCAATAGTGTATTTCTTGAAGTAATATCTGCTGTCTCACATTTCAATCCTCAGTTGCAAATGTATTGATCATGGCTTCTCTAGAAATTGATTCATATCTCAGAAAATCAGAAGAATTAAACACGATGCAACTTTCATTGCAACTTTCAAGACCTATCTCATTTCTTTACAATACCATGAAATTAGTCAGTTATTAGTGTTTGTCAAAAGATGGTTCCACTCCTTTTTTATCTTCTTCATAGAAAATGCTTTCTTTTCTGTTAATAAAGGAAAGAACAGAAACACAGTACTTGTGATGTTATTGCTATGGCTCGTGGGAGTTGCAGTTCAGAAAACAGCCACAGAGCTGTGAAGGGCTGCTTCCCAGATGAACAAACATCTCTTGATTTACAATGAGTTATGGGAGATATACTGGACTCTAGTCCTAGAATAAAAAACTGAAATGGTTCTATAAGAGAACATGAAGATCAGCATAAATACATACATTACATTTTCTTATGTATATTAAACATTATTTTCCCCAATCAGCAAAATTTGCATTTGATTCCATGAAACTCTGAGGATTTGTTTTGATGATTTGAGTTTCTTTTTTATGCCCATGTTTTCCCTTGAAAAAAAAGTTTATCTCTGAATCTACCTTGTCAAATATAACTGTAACATTAATAACATAAAATATCAGCTATACTTTAGAAATTTCATACTTTATTAAGACTTTTTATTTGACCATGCACTTCTAAATATCACAGAATCAGAGAAACATAGAATACTTTGTGTTGGAAGGGAACTTCCAAGGTCATCTAGTCCAACTCCTCTGCAATGAGCAGTCATACCCTCAAAAAGATCAGGTTGCTTGGAGCATCTACCACCTCTTTGGCCAACTTGTTGGTGTTTTACCAGCCTCATAGTAAAAAAAAACGTATTCTTTATATCTAGTTTAAACCTACCCTCTTTTACGTTAAAACTGTTATCCCTTCTCCTTTAGCATTATTCCTGCTAAAACGATTTTCCCTTTATAAGTCTCCTTTAAGTACTAAAAGCTGCAACGAGGTTTCCCTGGAGTCTTCTCTTCTCCAGGATGAACAACTCCAACTCTCTCAGCCTGTCTTCATAGGAGAGGTGTTTCATCCCTCTAATCATCTTGGCGACCCTCCTTTGAAACTCACTCCAACAGGTCCATGTCCTTCCTATGGTGGGGACCCCTGAGCTGGATGCAGTTCTCCAGGTGGAGTCTCACTAGGGCAGAGCAGAGGAGCAAAATCCCTCCCTTGATAGTGCTTTGGATGCAGCCCAGGACACGGTTGGATTTCTGGGCTGTGAGCGCACATGGCTGGGTCATGTCCAGCCTCTCATCCACCAGCACCCCCAAGTCCTTCTCAGTAGAGCTGCTCCTGATCTGTTCATCCCCCAGTCCGGACTGATACCAGGGGTTACCCTCACCCAGTTTCAGGATCTTCCACTTGGTCTTGTTGAACGCATGAAGTTCCCATGGGCCCACTTTTCAAACTTGTCTGGAAGGTATCCCATCCCTCAGACATGTCAACCTCACCACTCAGCTTGGTATTGCTTGCAAATTTGCTAAGGTTGCAACTGATCCCATTGTCTATGTCACTGATGAAGAAATTAAACACTACTGATCCCAATAGAGTCCCCTGGGGACCATAATGATTTAATGATTTAATTATGATGCTTATGAGATGTCAGTGGCTTCAGTGTAAAAAAACCACAACATATGATATCACTTTTGGTTCATAAAAAATGAACTGCATTTATCATTGAGTTTAAATTCATTTAACTTCAATCAGTATATTTACAGCTTTTAATAAAATTTACTACGTTTTAAATTTTAAAGATATATCCCTAACTATAGTAGTAATAGCAGTTCCACTGATGTCAACAGTCACTTTTCATTATTAGCTAGATATATAATTTCGGTTATTTAAATTCAGATGTTCTTGACCTAATTTCCTTTTATTTTTAATTTAAATAGCTCAAATAGCTATGAAAAGGCTGAAATGTTTTGTAGAGATTGACAACTTTGAGCATATGATGATATGAATGCTCCATACATTTATTTACCTATATGTTACCACCCTGCTTCAGTATAAAAAGCTGAATCAAACAAGGAAGGTAAGAAATAGGCAAAGCAATGTCGAAGATAACATTGCCCACAGTGTTTCATGAGGAACATGAACTAAATAAACCTCAGCCTGACACCTGCTCAGGAGGTAAATGTTACTCAGATGGAAACACTGTAATCATGAAGATCCTGGTCTGGAAAGCAACGAAGGAAAGAGTGGTGCAACAGGGCTGAGTTGCAACCAGCCCTTTGAAAGTCAAAGTCAATCTCTCCAAGGAAGAGATGGGGCAATTTGGGCTAAAAGGAACTGTCAGAAGCACACAAAGAAGTATCTCAGTTTAGGTAAGACCTGTAAATATTCTGTACTTTCTGGTTTTAATTTCTTTGTTCTACAGGTTATATAACTTAGGATACCTTATGTGGGAAAATCCTACTGGTGGTTCTCTGCTGAAAAAGCTGTTTCAACACATATTTATTTTTTGAAGGCTCATGGGTCAAAATGGATTTGGCCTCAGGCTAAAGGATTTTAAACCCAGCAAGATTTCAGCCTAATGATGCATTAAAAAGCAGCTAGGTGGTATGGCTTCTGTTCAGAATGGGGAGCAGAAAATAAGATTTGTCATTAGAAAGTGTACTCAAGAGTAATTAAAATGAATTTGAAGTACAGTCCTCTCTGGTACTATAACATCTGTTTTGAATTACCACATATTCGGAGTAGCAGTTGGTCTTTGCTCTTTACGGCTTCATAATGAAGTGAACCTTAAGAACTAATTCTTAAACATTACTAGTTTGGATTCCAAAGCATCCTCAATTATAAGCTTCCTCATGCCCAGAAAGGATTACTATCTCCTTATTATGTATAAAATATAAACATGGATGGGACTACCACATTTTGACATGAAAAAATGTTTTAATAGAGATAGTCATATATATATATTTTTACTGCATGCTACAGCTGCAACTGTAAAGCACCAATAAACACTTAAATCTTAACCACACTGTCCTTTGCCAGTATGAGATGGGAAAAAAGTGTCATTTAATCACATAAGTTAGAGTGGTGTGTGTTCTGTTAAAGCAAACTATTATTAAATAATGCAAGTTTTTGGGTCTAAATTGATACACATTTTAAAGCCACTTCTATGCAGCATTTGATCTGTATCTTTTGTCTCATTGGGAAGGGAGCAATGGGTTTTCTTAAACTATGACAACCTGCTGAATGCATGGTTCTTTGTAGAAAGCTTTATGTTTTTAGAATATACTGGGTACCCATCCATACAAATTAAATACAATTTTTCACACAACTTTTTTGAATACGAATGAGATACAAAGTCAATCTCTTGAAATACAGAGGACAATATGATGCTTCTGCCTAAGGTGTCACAGTTCAGTTTTAAAACACAAAATCTTTAAAGAATATTAAAGCAGGGAAAGAGAAAATGAGGTCAGAATTTCAAACTGATTTAGTTAGAACTTTATTTTATATTCATTGAACTTCACAGTAAACCTCCCACTGGCATCAGTTTTGTTGGATTAGATGTTAAGTGACAACTCTACACTTTGCAGTTAGACTGCCAAAGCCAGTGTGGTTTCCTACACCACTTTTAATCTTTATTTCATTATTTCTGTCCACTTCTTATTTATATCCCTTGACTACCAATAATGGTTTCCTAGTGTTTAAATCTCTGAGGTCACAAGAGCCTAGTTTTAAATAGTATTACCCTGCATCAGTTATCAGCTCATCTGCTCCTCATTTTTTGTTACATTCAGGTGAATGTTCTGGAGCACAGGTCTTATCTGCTGCCTTACAAGGGAGCTGGGGGTGTTTAGTCTAGACAAAACTTAACAACTCTGAAAGGAGGTTGTAGGAAGGTGGGTGTTGGTATCTTCTCCCAAGTAATAAGACAGGATGAGAGGAAAGGACCTCAAGATGCACCAGGGGATATTCATATTGGATATTATGAAAAAATTCTTTTTTGAAAAGGTGGTCCAGCATTTTAACAGGCTGCACAGGGAATTGGTTGCATCATTGTCCCTTGAGGTATTTAAAAGGTGTGTAGATGTGGCACTTAAGGAAATGTTTTAATGGTGAACTTGGCAGTGTTAGGTTAATGGCTGGATTTGATTAGAGGTCTTTTCCAGCCTAAAAAATTCTATGATTCTACATCATCATTACACATTTTAAGGTACTTCAGAGAAATACTTACTTCTTGCATTGCTTTGATTTTTTAACTCAGATTTGAAATTTGTGTTGGGTTGTAATTTCACAATGACAAATTTAACTAAAGCTTTCATGGTTTTGCTTTCCTTTCTCTGAAATGAAGAATTATATCCAGAGTGGAAAAGATTTTTACCCTCACAGACTGCCTTGGTGAGACTTGCTACAGTCTTGAAGAAATTAAAAAGACAAAAAATTGAACTACAGACCAGCCTGTATTACCTTGGTGCCCTTCAGAAACATGAAGCAGATCCTACTGGAAACTATGCTAAGGCACATGAAAAACAGAGAGGGCCTTTGAGACAGCCAGTGTGGCTTCACTGAAGGCAAATTTGTTGGTCTTCTCTGATGTGGTTACAGTATTGGCAGATAGGGAAGAGCAACTGACATCATCCCCCTGCATTAGTCCAAAGCAAGTCAAGTGCCCCAGGACTTGTTTCTAAACTGCAGAGACATGGATTTGATGGCGGGTGTCTCAATGGATAAGGAATTGTCTGGATGCTCACACTCAAGTAGCTGCAGTCAACGGCTTGATGCCCAGGTGGAGAACAGGAAAGAGTGACATTCCTCAGGGATCTGCATTGGAATGAGGATTATTTAACAGCTTTATCAGGGACATGGACAGTGGGATTTAGTGCACAGTCAGCAAGTATGCAGATGACACCAATCTAAGTAGTGTGGTTGATACTCTGGAGGGAAGGGATGACATTCAGAGGGACCTTGACAAGCAAGAACGGTGGGCCCATGATCACTGGGATATTGATCATCACCAAAAAAGTCCAAAATTCTTAAAAGTCTTGTAAGGTAAGTCTCCTCAAACAGTTAAATCTTGAGATACTTTGTATTAGCTTTCTTAGTTGCCATACCTAGCAGTAAAGACTCTAATACAAAATTCTTCCTTCCCTTACCAGCTCAAAAAGTACTTTTATGAAAGATAAACTAAACCCTCTTTGCTGTCAAATAATCAGTGCTTCAAAATTATGTCTGCATAAGATATCTACAGTACAAAGAAATCCAAATCCCAACCTTTTGTGATAAAATTTAAAAAACAGTTCTTCAAGGACTACAAAGTTTGCAGCACACAATTAGTTGACAAATACACTGATTTCAATTCTGAGAGTCTTTTTTTGCTTTTTGTTTCTAACACAAATTCTACAAATTGTATAAAAAATGTCCCTGCTGGGGACATTCAAGTGAGCAGACACAAAGAGCCACGAGTAAATACCCTATATTTTAGAAACTGAAATTCATATGTTAAAGTCAGGGAAAGACGTCTGGATGTGTGTCCTATGACGTTAGAGATTTGCAGAGGAGTTGTGTGGGACTGCACTGAACTTAACATATTTGTCAGAGATCACAGAATTGGTACATGGCTTTCGGGGGAATTTTAAAAATGGGAAAGAGATATGAATAGCAGCTTTCTCCTGATGGCCAGAAATTATCTAATGGAGTTGCATGTTGGTTTCTGTTCTAACTCTGTGGAAAAAAACTCTCTGAATTCAGGATGCTCATTAGAAGTACTCAATTTCTCCAGCAAAGAGAGACATCACTTTCCTATCTCCATCTCATCTTCCTCTGCAATGTGACATACATGGACAGCTTACTTGCTTACATGTTTTTTATTCTATTCTAAATTTATTTTTATAAAAGACTTCTCTGGCACTCAAAATTTCATTCTTTTCCCTCTAATTTAGTTTGTACTCTTACATTATTGTATTCCTTATAGTAGTTGGTTCTAGTCTAAGCATCTGTATCTAAAAAGATTTTCTCCACTACAGTTACTTACAGTGAAAATGTCTTTTCATAATTATAATTTATAATTTATTCCAAACAAAATTTTTTTGCAACCCAGTGTTTTATTTTCAAAACATTAAAACCTACTAATACAGAGATGAAAAATAAACAGTCAAAAAAAACCCATCCTATTTTGTGATGCCCAGGACACTTGTAAGATTATACAGAAACTTCAATTTCTGTTTTCTGCTAACTTCTGTGCATAAGTCATAGAATCATAGAATTAACTGGGTTGGAAGAGACCTCTGAGATCATCAAGTCCAACCCTTGATCCAACCCCACTCTGATTACTAGATCATGGCACTCAGTTCCACATCCAGCCTCATCTTAAACACCTCCAGGGACGGTGAATTCACCACCTCTCTGGGCAGGCCATTCCAATGCTTGATCACTCTCTCTGTAAAGAACTTCTTTCTAACACCCATCCAAAACCTCCCCTGGCACAGCTTGAGCCCGTGCCCTCTGGTCCTAGTGCTGATTGCCTGGGAGAAGAGACCGACCCCCACCTGGCTACAGCCTCCTCTCAGGGAGTTGTAGAGAGTGATGAGG
>JAWWES010000001.1:104699050-104722206 GCA_035583135.1 Lophotriccus pileatus | reverse complement strand
TCATGTTCAGCCTCCTGTCAATCAGCACTCCCAGGTCCCTTTCTGCCTGGCTGCTCTCCAGCCACTCTGTCCCCAGCTTGTAGCTGGGGACATTAGTCATTTCAAGAATCAAAAATTATAACACCCACACTAATTCAGCAACTGTTTACAGGTACAGGTCTATCCCACACATGCTTAGAGCTCCCTTGGCTGTCAGAAGTGCTCAGCAAGGATACATCTTATACATGCTCGGTTAACTACATGTCCAGCCCTTTTGCCAGTACAATTTTTCAAAGGTGTCAAGGAAAAAAATAAATCCTTGTCTTATTTAAATAACTGGAAGAAATCCCACCAATTTTGCTTGAAACAGAATTTCACTCAAGATATGCCAGTTTGCAGGTAAAGAGCAATGGTTTAAGTTGCACTCACATCATTCTGTGTTGGTAACATCCCTGTCCAAAACAGTTGCATGAATTGAAGTTAAATGATTTCACCTTCTGATCCAAAACACATTGTTGGTACAATGTCCTTTGCAAACTCAACCTGAAATCACTGTAGTTTGAAAATTATATAAGAGGAAAGAAATCAAATATACATACTCAAATTACTGTGCCAAAATCTTTTATTCACCAGAATATCTGTAAACAACCTCTAATGATGGTGTTGAAAAATCAAAACACTTTGAACAACTTTCTCTAAATAGGAAAGTTTAGAACTTGATATGATTGTTTAGTCTTTCCTGTGGTCACTAATGACAGCATAAGACTTCTTAGGATGAACTAATTTTAATTATACTTTTTTTTTTTTTCTGGGGAAAATGATAATATTGTGTTTTGTTGTGCTGAGTGGTCACAGTAGTGGTGTTCAGCTTGGAAAGAAACGCATTTCTTAAAAATTTGAAATTAAAAACCATGATTGATCAATCACTGACTGGAGAAAATGCACTGAGGAATATAACAATGACAAAAAGAGCTTAAGAAAGTTTTAGAAATGTCTTTTGTGAAAGAATTCTTGATTGCTGGTTTGACTGCTCAGTGTTCAATCATAACCTTTTTAATATTCCTAAACGTTCAGCTTTTTTTTTGAAAAATCATAGTGAGACAGGCTCCCCAGGGCAGTGGTCACAGCACCAAGCCTGACAAGAGTTCGAGAAGCATTTGGACAATGCTCTCAGGCACATGGTGTGACTCTTGGGAATGTTTCTGTGCCAGGCTAAGGGTTGGATGTGATGATCCTTATGGGTCCCTTCCAACTCAGCATGTTCTGCAACTCGGAGACCAAATTTGGCTTTTAAACAAGTGGATTGTTTTAAAATCCCAATCTGACATACTTTCCAGAAAAGGAAGAATTCTTATATTATTTTTCAATGTTATAATTACTTAGATTTTGTTTTGAATATAGAAAAAAATGACACGTCTAGTTTTAAAAAGGATCATTAAACACTTCCATAAACCAAAATAACCAATCTCCAAACCCTGTTGTTACATGAAAAGGAACAACAATGAAATGGCAGAAAAACTCTTCCTGCTCTAATTGTTTCACTTAAAGGTACAGGCAAATAAGAAATTTAGTTACCCACAACAAGTAGGTGTGAATAATTTCTCAGATTGCTGCACATATAAAAGTTCCTTTCAGGGTAATTCTGAAAAGGAAACTGAGGAGAAGAGTACAAAACTTCAGTGATATTCAGATGGATATTCAATATTTCTGTGTTTGGCTTGTATTTTAAACTGTAGAATAAATGAGCAGTTTAGGCAATGCAGCAGAAACGATGGCCAAATACATACAAGCTTTTAAATATGGTTGATGGGTGTGCTTGATGATACATAGGATTTTCCCTTACAGAGCAGAACAGCTGAATTCAGTACAGTGACAGCTACTATTTTGAGAAAGGCATAAACTGCTCTTCAAACAAAACAGATCATTATTTCTGAGGACATGAAAAATAGCTTATTAACGTTTTATAGCCAAAAAATATTATGGATCCAAAAATCACAACAGGAAAACACACCAAGAGCACTGCTGCTGCAAAAAACTTTATGTTGAAGAGTTTTATGCTTAAGACTTTGCAAAATACCATTATTTATAAAGCTTTTGCTAAATTGTAGTTAACATCAAAAACATTTCTGTTCTGCACTATCAGTTGACTTACCTTCTCCAGGATGAGTATAGATTGATCACATACTCCAAATCACACTCTAAGAAAGTGATAGTGGTGATAAAGTTATATTAAAAGTAATATTAAAAAAGTTAGTTTCATTTTTCTTTAATTATAATTAATTAATCAAATAAATCCTAAAAAGAATTTAATGAAGAAAGGATGTCTAAATAGGAGTGAATCTTAGCAGGCAAAAATTAAGTTTTTCAGTAAAAGCATCCTCACTGAACATGGGTTTTACTAGCAGCTTTCTGCAGGTTTTACTTGAGAAAAAAAAAGTGTTCAAAATGTAAATATTACTTTACATTTTATTTTCACATAAAATCCCCACCAAGACAGATATTTCACCCCTGAAATAAGGGAACTTGGTGCACCCTACAATCATGCAGCAGGATGGAGCCAGCCATCTTTGGGGTCACAGCCGAAGCTACAGCCCTTCAGGGAGCTCCTGCTCAACAACCCTGCTGCCTGAGTCGCTTTGGAGCTGGCTGGGATTGCAGCTGTGTGTGCCTGGGAACCCTCAGCCTCTGCAATGCTGGAAACAGAGACAGGCCAGGGATTTGCTTCCTGAGCTGGACTTCGTATTTCTTGTGGAAATGCATTGTGGGGACATGGTTAGCTTGGGCTGTGAGTTTCCTGCCCTAGATCAAGTGGACAAGGCTGGAATCAGCCTTCATGGCTGCTACAGAAACCCTGGATGTGCCAGAAGACTTGGTAACTTAAATGACTGTTTTCTATGGGGGTGTTTTTTTCTTTCTTCTGATATTCTTATTACTTCTTTGTACAGTAAATCCGCATACATTACATTTCAGATGTGATGAAGCATTCTGCTTTGACTTCAGCACACAACACAGTCACCACTGGGTCTGTATAGCTCTTAACACTCCAAGATCTTCTCTAGATTTGACTGCATAGCCCTCATTAAGTAACATATGAATACGTCGTGACACATGTTTAGTTTATGTATTAATTTCTTTCCTTGTCATTTTGTGCAAAGATTACAAGATATTATGGAACTTGAGAGAAAATCCAAGATGTAAACATGAATTTCACAGGCTTGTAGAGATAGGCAGATCGAGTGCCCTAGAGTCATATGTGCCATATGTGTACCTCTGCTTATCAAATCAGAGAAGGCAATAGTTTCAACAGGCAGCTGGGCAAATCTTACGATCTGAATACCAGAAGGACACCTTGAATGAGATTCTTTGAGCTAGGAAAGTCAATAATAAAGCCTGCAGGTTAAATGTTCCAACAGATCCAACTGAGAATGTTCAGTTCACTAAAAAAATTTTAAAAAGGAAGTGACTAAGACTGTTGCTTTGATATGACAACACCATCCTACCATATTCTTAGTATGAATGAAATGGCTCAGTGTTAAATTCATAAAATAATGGCATTCACAATAAATGGGGGAAAAGGTGTGCTTCTTCCATCCCTCCAAAAAAAAGCTTTTGTTTCTATGGGTTTTTATAATAGAATTTTTCAATACTTTGCAATGCTATATTATGAAGCACATGAGATTCATCATTTGCTCTGATAAATACATTTGCTTGCAATGAGAAAAAGTAAGTTTCCCCAGATGCATTTACAATTTCTGTGGCAGAGAAAGAACCAAATACAAAATGAAAGCACACATTGCATTTCATCTCTCGAAGCAATTTCAAACAAATGACAGTACAAGACTATGTGGCTACAGTTCTAATTTTAAAGCTTGAACTACACCTTGAATAGAGCTGTAGTTACAGAAATTACAGAATGTATCCTTATAAGATATTCTAAGGAAAGAAGAGTACCAAACACGTTGATGTTAACTTAAGTGAATGTTTAATTTTCTAAAAGTGAGAAAAGCCATCTTAGAAGGTTATCATCAGTGTGTAAATAATTCTAGCTCTCTTTTATTTTTTAATAAACATCAAACAATAAGGCTTTTATTATTATATTATATATTATATTTTATTATTTTTATATTATATATTTTATATATATAATATTACTATTATTTTAAATTTCTAATTTCTGAGCCTCCTTCTCAAATGGGCTATTAGCACCACCAACAATAAAAACTACAGTGTTATTTTAGTAACAAAGCTAGAGGTTTCCTATGGTCATAATTTCCAAAATAGTATTAGAAGTCTATGATATGAAATAAATCACAAAATTAGAACATAGTTGTTCAATTCTAGACATTGCTGCCTACATGAAATCTGTCTGCTTACCAGCAACTCACTAGTTACAACTTTATTTCTTTGCAAGGGCTCAGAACCTTTCTCCACAGGATAGCAGAAAGATGATAAACACACCAGTGCCACTGGTATGTCAGAAAAAAATCTCTTGACTGAGGATTTAGAGGTTCAGACAAGTTGTTCATTTCATCATCACCACTATAACAAAAAATTAAACTGCCTTAATTTTCAATTTTCTTGCAATTTTCCTTTGAAAAAAACATGCATTGATGCATTGATCAACACAAGTAAATGTGCAAAAAGTAAAGAAGAATGGAAGATTTTATGGCCCCCATGCCTGTTCAAGAAAAGCAGAGAGACCAACACTAAAGGCACAACCCCTGCCTGCACACACATAAATGCGACTTCATCCCATGAGGATGGGAAGCTCAAAAGCCAAATCGGTACCATATCCTAGTTCTAGATACACAAGTCTTCAGTTTAATAATAAATCATTTTACCTATTGAAAGTAGTCTACTTACCATACAGAAAGTATTCTTTTTGAAACACATATCTTAGTAAATATTTTTCTACATGTGAAATAATCTTTAGAAATTGACAGAAATGTCAGTTTTCAAATAATGTTTGGAACACAGGAATTCAATGCAGATTTTAGACATGTAAAATATAAAACACAGCAATCCAGGAGCTAAGTGTTCCTAAGCCAAGAACAAAAAACACAATCCAAAAACTCAATTATTATGTTTAATAACAGAAACTTTATGGAAACATAATCTGTAATAGAATCTAACTATAGTTCATGTCTGAAGATTGAAATATTTTAAATGTAAATTGAACTTACAATAAATCTTTCAGATAAAAAATTAAAATTAAAACTGCAACCTTAGCAATAACTGTATGTAATTTGCATATACATTATTTATTTCCCAAGCACATTTCATTTATTAAAAGTAAAGGGGGTTTTAATAAAAATGTGTGTGTATATTTATGTATGTGTGTATACACATAAAATTCCCTGAAGAGAAATAACCCAGTAAAGAGTATATGAAAATTGGTAATTAAAAGCATCTAATATTAGAAATATACTTATGTAACACATCCCCAGATGTCATATTATTTACTATTATTCTATAGTAATATTATCATTAAACAGGAATCACTATCTGAAAGAGAAAGGTTAGCTATATAGTGGGAGATGACAATTGAATACATTCTTTTAATGCTGTATTATTCTCATAGGGAAGAAAAAAGTTATATGTATTTCTTTAGAACAAAAACAGAACAAAGTCTTTAAATGGGGTTTGTTACATTTGGTCACTTCCTGCATTAGATCTTACATTTTGTAATATTCTAGCTAACGCTTGATTTACAGACCTCTTTGCAATTCCAAGCAGTGTCAGCTGGCAGTTATCTGAGCAAAGAGGATAATCCTTGTTCACTTCTATTACAGTCTAAAATCTATTTTTTCCTTTTGCTTTTCTTCAATCAGACGCTCTGTGTCATCCAGAGAAAATAATTTGATCACACAAGAATGAAAACCACTATGAAACATAAGGCATGATAAAGGAAACAGAAAAGTTCCTCTTCTATGAATATTTTAAAAGATCTTGACTATCCAAGCAATGTCTTTCTCAATTTTCTCAACCTTTCATTTTTCTACTTTTCCTTTTTTTCCCCTTTATGTTTTCTTCTCCTCCATGTCTTTATTACTAAAACAAAAACCACTCAATCTCTCAAAACAAAACAAAACCAATTACAAACAAACAAGCAATCTCCCCAAAAAACCCTAAACCCAAAGACCAAAACCTCCAATCCAGAATCAAAACTGTATTTTTGTAAGAAGAGCTGCTGTTTAATGACATGCTGTTTAAATGCTTATTAGTACTGAGTGCTTGTTGGTCAGTTATTTTCATAAGGTAATACTTGAATATGCCAAATACAGATAAGAGAAATTCCACAACTAATAAAATTCTCTGAAATGATGCCTTTGTAAACTAAATATCTATTCTTTAGATGTTGTCCAAATCTGTGCATTTTATGGAGCTATCCGAAGCAACAGCTTGCAGGGGGTCATGAAAACAGTTGCTTATGTACTCCTAATGTTAGGATAGACACACTGTAATCTCTTGCTATTGAATAGGTCGAAGATGTGATTAAAAGTTTAGCTCGATTGAATTCACAACAGGTTTTCCAATATGGAATATCCGATAACTTCACTGTTCTACTTTCACCTGCTCTCTCTCAAATGGAAAATAACCTTGAGAGCTTCACACATCACTAAAGATGCCAAAATAGTTCTTGTGTAGCAAGATCAGGATAATGCTGCACAATAGAAGTACATTCTGTTTCTTCTGTAATTTGAGCACGACTCCTTATTCTTGGAGAAAAGTTTTCTCTAATGTTTATGACTTTTCTGAAGCACTTTTCTAGAAAACTGGAAGATATTTTATACAGTAAGTATATTGAGTGTGGCAAGAAATACAGGGTGCAAAGGTGTCTGGTAAGGAAGCAATCAGAAATAGCAATTTGGAGTTATTACAACCTAACCTGCCATTTTATTATTAATTGATCCAAGCACCACATACTTTACTTCACCAACTGTCTACAAATTTAAAAACTAAAGAATTGTCTTGCAATAGTGCATTCAATGCCGCTGAAACTTAGTCATGTATGTGAAATACAGGAGAAATCTGGAAATAATAAAGCAACAAGGTTTTGTAAATGTTTAAAGAGACAGGTATGATACAGAGGATTTTCTTACTCAATTCAAGATTATTTAAGGGAATCTACAGTAATACAGTCTTCCACAGAGAATACAGATTTCTTCCCCTTCCTGTCATCATAACTAAGGAAATGTTAAGACTTAGGAATAAAAATTTAATGCTACATTCTAAATGCTTTTCATTTACTTTCTGCCACTGCCAAAATATATTGAGATGACATTTATCTAGAGGACAGATTTAAATGTAGGTTGAACACAATGTGTTTCAGAAGTAAACCTGAAGTTCATTGTAGAATAATACAATAAAAAAGTACATCTGAAACAGTAAGAAAAAGCCAAAATATTTTATGTTGCTGATTGACAGGAAAACATAAAAGAAGCCTATAAATAAAGTATACTTATAACATTTTCTGCATTTACATTCAGTTTTATACTGTAAAACCCTTGTTTTGAGCTAGCTGTGTGACAGCTGTGTTTCTTACTGATGAAACAAAAACTGAAGATTCAGTAGCAACCTTCTTCTTAATATAGAGGAATTATATAAATTCTTCAAGATTGATTTTAAATTCAGTATGTTTGTCCTATAATTCTCTGGATGCTGCTCCAAAAGTTTTAATGCTTATAAGATTTGTCAGTTGTAACATATTTATAGTTATTCTACAGTCACTTGATTCTGTACCAACATATTTCCTTTTTTCTTGGTGTTTACCTTTTGGACAGCAAATTGTATAAACAGTTAACTTTTCAGAAGGTTAAAAACTGGACTATTTATTCTCATAGAAAGAGACCTGATCAGTCCTCTTAACCTATTCAGTTCAAGTGAATAGTTTTCATTCTACAAGCCTGTAATTGTACATAATGTTCCAGATAAGACCTTGCTAAATTTTAACATCTTTGTTCTAGACTTCCACAGTATCCCTCTTTGTATCATGGCAAGATATAGCAGAATCTAGACAAGAGAAGAGATTCATGCAGTTTAACTTATAAACTTTACAATTTTGTCTCTTCAAAGAAATTCCTAAAGAAATCCAAAAGAGCAGAGTGGAAATAATGGAGGTTTCTCAGTAGATGAAATCTTTCATGAGCATGCAAAGTTGTGTCTTGCAATTTTGTTTCCATGTTAACTCAGAATCTGAAGGAGATGTTATGAAAAGAAATTATTGCTTTTTGTTTTGAACTGTCAAAAAAGTATTTGGCTGCAATTTAAAACCTTGACATAATGTGTTCCATTTTATAATTACGCATCATTCATGTTCAAAAACAGCATTCAATTTCTTGACACTTAAAAGGTTAAGTTCTTAAGTTTTTGCATCACAAGAATATGAAATCAGGAGATATAACGTAGTACTTCAGATTAGTCACTTCTCTTCAGATATTAAAAATATATCTAATAAAGTTTGGTTACTTAAGTTTGTAGGGGGTTACAAACTTAACTTGTGGTGAAGGCCTTTCTAAGTTAGCAATTTATTTTATTTTGAAATGAAGCACATTTCATAGGCAGACCATAGCAGTATATACAATACAAATGAAATAAACTATTGCTAATATTTAGCATCCTGTAAGCTCATGAAACAAGTGTAGAAAAATTTTAATTCCCTTGAATTTCTTTTAATATTAGTATGATTAAACACACATCTCTTTCTAAATGCATACTCAAGACTTATAATGCGGTTTTACTATCCCAACCTCTTTTAGCTTGATTTAAAAAAAAAAAACACATAAACTCAATGGGAAGGACTAGAGAAAGTGAGAGAAAATAAAATTGATTTTTAATGTGGCAGGTTAGAGGTATGCAATGTATAAGCACGTACCATTTTAACTATGCTCACATAAAAATGTCTTTATTATGACCTTGAAAATTTAATTGTGCCATGAAAATAACAACAAAACTGAAGTCTACAAAGTTTAAAAGTGTTTCTGTATGCTGAGAATTTTATCTCCAATTCTGACAGATCTAAAATTTTTTAGAAGTTTTCTAAACATATTTTTTTACTTCAGATTTTTTTTCCTTCAGGTCTGTGTTGCTGATACAGGTTCCTCTAGACATCAGTTTCTATATTATTTCCAGTATCTGATGTCTTTAAATATCTTGAAATCTTGTTAACATATTTTCAATTACTTCTAAACACATATGTAAAATAGTATAAATTGCATGTGGATATCAATGCCAAAATTTCCACGCTAAAACCTAAAACTGAGATTGTTTCAAGTTCCCATGCAAGTAAAGTTATGTAAAAAACCATAACTGGATACACTTATTGACCAATATTCTATATTTGCTTTCCAGATCTCTGCTAGGATATACTCATAGCATAGAACAAACAGTCTCTTCTCTCTCCCCCATACTTTTCTTTCCTAGTTGTATCCTTATTATACAAAAAATTTCCTAGAGAAATTCTTTAAGGCTACTTTTACAAGACCCAACTAATTCTGTAGTGGGGAAATAAAAAACCCAAAATAAAACAAACAAAAAAAAGGTATTTGTTTTTAATGTATTTGTACAAACAAAATTTTACAAGCATGACTTCTGTTGTTTATTCTGCCACAAATAATAAATCAAAGAAACAGAACTTCTGAAACAAATACTTTCATTAAGCAAAACTGAATCAGTACAGCTCCAGTAAATTTACAGATTAGCAACAACATATAAATGTGATACTGAACTAACAAAAAAAATTCTCCATTTTCTCTGAGCGAGAGAAATTCAATGAATCTTTTCAAAGAACTGCAAGAATTTGTTATGGAATTGTGATATGTTTAACCAAAGCTCTGGTTAAGCTCTTCTTTACCTTACTCATACAGTACAATGCAAATGGCTGAATGATTTTGGGTTCCAAAATATTACCTTATTATTTTTTTTTTTAAATCATAAATATTTACTTTCTATCAGAAACTTGACCAGACTAACATGTCCCTTACAGTAATCACTTAATGAATCTCTGTTAGGATTTCTGACTTTTGGGGTTTTGAGTTTTTAAAACATTCAGGGAAACATTTTAGTTTCCCTAACGATAGTCATGACATGTTGTGCATACGCACACCTTTTCCCTTTTCTTGTGCAAATAAATGGTTTATAATAATTATAAGACAAAAATTAAAAAAATCAATAAAATACTAATTATAAAACCCCAACTACACAACCTGTTTTGGAATATTAGGCTCTGTGAATTAAAATATTTAGGCTGATACTTCCTAGTTTAAAACTAATTGTTTACAATTTTCTCTTCTAAGTTACTCCCATAGAACACAGATTGATCTGTGGACACCTGAGGTTTGTGATAAATATCTAATGAGAATAAATACACCAAGACAAATCATGCTGAGAATTAATTGTATTTGCTTCAGCTTCTGTCAAGGCCTGAAACCCAAGTATGGACACAGTTAATGCAGTTCATGCAACAAAAGTGTTATAATATAATGATTTAAATTGTTATTGTTCAACTACATAAAAATATTCTGGTGAAGTTAAAAGCAAAGACTTAAAAAAAAGTTAAGTAGTATTTATCTGTCCTAAGATATCATCATGCACTGTCTGTAGCTCTCCATAGAGCTTTATATTTTTTAGTTGAGTAAAAGAACAGTAAACACCTTTTTGAAGTGTTGTACATGAAAAGAAATGAAAGTTTCTGGGAATTTTTTTGAATGAGTTGATTTACCATCACCACAAAATATTAACATATTATTATTTATTATTCAGATGTCAAGGGACTAAACTGAAAAATTAAAAAAATTATTCTCACCTAGTTGTAACAAAAGGCATTTATTACTGAAATTTAAAACCTTCCTGAATCTTTTTTTTTCTTATTCTTTCTTAAAGCTTTATGAAAGACAATGCTTCTTACTTGTAGAAAAAAAGACTATATCTTCTTATCACCTCAGTGGTGCTACAAGAGCACTTCAGTGGTGCTACACACTCAGAACCCTTATTAAAAAAGGTATACGAACACAACTGGTCCACATAAACCAATAGTTGAATAAATCTTTGTATCTCTGCTTCTGAAAAATCTAGAATAAAGGTCCATTTTGTCAGGAGGCTTCCAGTTTAATATGACCCTCAGTTTGACCTGTTTTCATAGTCTTAATAATCTGAGATACTAAAAGAACACAAAATAGTTTTTAAGCAAGTGTCATACACACCACATGGACTATAACTTCATAAATCTAAACGTGCAACAAGAACAATTTCTTTAATTCAATAGCTAGCTTTGAAATACAAATTTCCAAGTCCCCCTTTTGTGAGAAACATTTTCTTTAGGACAGCCATGAACGGGAATTATATAAAAGACTTATAAGGACTTATATAAGGTCACCAATATCCATTATTAGATATGAGTTCAAAACTGGTATACTGAATTCAGCTTAAAGATCTGAAAGATTCTTTTTATACACTCTTAGGAAAAAAGCTGTCCTATATCCCTTCAGTTGCCTGTGAGAAAATCATTATCTTTTTAACTCTAACCAGGTACACAAACCCCAAGATCAATGCTGCTCTCAAAGATTATTCAATTACATCCTTCTAAAAACCATTAAAAGTAAACCTTTGTCATAAAACAGTCCTCTTCAAAACGAGGAAAACGGAATCCACAAAATATGGGATGAAATAAAATATTTATTCTTACAAGCAAGAGAAGGCTTACTGATATTTTTGACAATAAAGTGCAAATGGCAGGTGAACTAAGCAAGAACAGGAGCTTCCTACTGTACATCTTCACCTGCACAGGTATGTTGCGGGGGGGGGGGGGGAATATTTTGCAGTTGGAATTTGAATTCTGACTGTACAAATGTCCCCAGAACATTATTGACAGATTTCCATTGCTCAGGGTAAAGGCCAAGCCACTATTGTTTTTCTCCCTGTGGCTTTTATTGTCTCATTTAAATAGATTAATCCAGATGGCAATATTCCTGGCACCCCACCTTTAACTGCCCAACTGGATTGACCCACAAAGAGCAAAAGTGAGCTCAGGGAGCTGCCAGTCATAATATGGACTTATGAAAAGGAGATGGTTATGGCAAATTTCTGTAGATGTAGATAGTAGGTGCACCTTATTACCTGCCGCTAAGGCGCACCTACAATCTCGCATTGGCCTTTTTAGCCATCAGCGTGCTTGTAGCAAGCGTGGGTAGAGCCCTTCCAAATCTTTGTTCATGAAGCCTAGCCATCATGATGATGATGATGATGACAGATAAGTGTTACATTTATTTATACAGAGGTGAATATAATTATATGTCTGCTTGTTAATTTACTCATGTCAATTCATTGATATGGATAAAAAATGGCTTGATGACATACAAAAATTACACTTATTAACTGTGCTTTTACTGATGGTCTAAACTCTCACTGGGTGATATTCATCTCACTTATTAATACAGGAGTATGACCTATCATACATTTTAGCTACTCAGATCACTACTTTGAGTTAGACTCAAAGGCAGATCCAAAAAATCTTACTACAGTTGTAAAGCAGAGATGCAGAAGAAAGATGACTATATATTCTTT
Source organism: Lophotriccus pileatus (assembly GCA_035583135.1). Classification (NCBI taxonomy): domain Eukaryota; kingdom Metazoa; phylum Chordata; class Aves; order Passeriformes; family Tyrannidae; genus Lophotriccus; species Lophotriccus pileatus. The sequence continues at coordinate 104,709,666 of JAWWES010000001.1, read as the reverse complement.
ACAAAGCAATCTAGAAATTGTTAAAAACCAGTTCACATCCAACTGAATTCAGTGTAAATTTCCGAATAGATTTCAGTTTGAGTGCGTTTTAGAACCAGGTACTTAATCATTGGTCATGCTTTCAGTTCGGAGATTCAACAATAAAGGAAATACTCAATTTTATTTTAAATTGTGCAATAATTTCTATTGAAAATTGGCAGCTGCCAACATTCCAGAAAATGAGACTACTAATTTATATACCAAAATAGCAGCATTTAACTGCCGAGAGACTTAATAAATCTATCTCTGTTGAGATAGAGTCTAAATGACTATTTGCTAAATCAAGTACATTTTTATAATTGTGTAAGATAATATTATTTATCCCAGCATAAAACTAGGAATGAAAAGTTTTCTGCATAGAAACTGATCTACTTGATTTAATCTGATCCCATACTTGATGTTATACTGCTGAAATCACTTTAATGATAAGAAGCAGCCCGAAGTTATCTAGATCTTCTTTTCCTATCAAAATAATCAAGGAACACTTCATTATAACAATTAACTTAGAGTTTAGACTTAAGGAATAATGCTAACAATATTAGTTTACTGTCCTTAATGATGTCAAACTTCAATAACCAAGAATATGCCAAAAGACATTAGAATGCATTGACCACACAAGTTATATGGATGTTTCAAAGGTAAATTTTCAGTAGCTTAAAAATACAATTAAAGGAACTTTACTTACTTTGGAATTATAAAAAGTGACAGAAAACATATAATGTACTGGATTAGAGTCCCTAAGCTTAAACATTTTATTTTACTGCTTCTAGTGATTAGTGTCTGCAGAATAAATTGAAGTTAACGGGATAAATATACAAAACCCAATTTAATTTTCATGCATGTAATAATTTTGTATCAAATTACACTGGTAATCATGAATGGTAAAATTCTGATGAAATTAAGTTAAATCACACAAATCAAATATGTTTAAGTTCTCAAACACCACCACCCACATATTTTCTGTCTCACAGCTGGAGGTGACATAGTATTCTGCTTTTTTTCTCTAGTCATATTTTTAAGCAATATCTGATAGAAATGCTAGTTCTTATAGGAACTTTAAGATGAACTTTTCAGTGAGTTCAAACTGAATGATTTTCATTTGTGCTTAAGTTATAATACTTTTTTATTGTTATTTTATTTCTTGGATTAACTGTAGTCCTTAAAAGCTACTTGTGCTTAAGAGCTTAGTTGCATCAAATTTCTTTCACCTCAGATCACTGTATATCTATAAGAAAGAAATTCATATCAAACATGAAATGGTGGCTTATAGTAAAGTCAAAGTTGCTATGGAATTATTTCAAAGAAGTCAGGGATGTAATAGTTTTACAGTCATTTTTCCCTGAAAACTATTTTTTGTCACCAAGCTTGACTGCAGCAATAGTTTTCATAAGCATCAGAAAACATAGATGGTGTAGTAGAGTGGCTTGATAGAAATAAACTACCTTGCCTTTCTGTATTGAATTTCCTAAGTTTCCAGTATTTCAGTTATTTTGTGAGAGTTATAAATAAATGGTCTCTGGAGATCCTGTGATTTCACTTGTTTGTATAACTAAAGGTGCAGTCAAGTTTGATAATCGTGACTGGGAGCTGGTCAATTGATATCCTTTCTTGAAATAGGTATTATCACAGAGAACAAGAAAACCCCTGCACATTGTCCCCTCTCTCTCTTTCCAGATGGATCTCTCATTGTCCAATTAATTTCACTTAGATTTGTAAGACCACAGCTCATATTGTACAACATAGAAGCAGCGGTTCATAATTCCACTATCAAACATGAAACACCTTTGATAAATATACACACAAACATACATTCAAGCATAAGAAATACACAACAACAAGGAATAGAATGCAAGAAAATGAAAAAAGAATGTTTGGTGTGTGTACAAATACATTTCACTATTCTACTGACGATTTAATAAGTCTTTCCTCTTCAAACTTCACATAAATGATCTTGATGATAATTTGTTGAATATCTTAGTTGAGAAAGAGCTTTAAACTAAATATGTAGACAGTAGTGAACTCTCTGGTTTGAGTATTTCAACGAATTTGTGTGAAATGTTAAAGTAAGAATATTTCAACAGGATCTCTCATTCAATTAAATTAATAATTTTAGACTGATGAAGATTTACTTTTCATAAATGCTTCCAAAATTCATCCTAGATATTTGGAATTCGCTACAATATTAACTCTTGTCATTGCAGCAGATATAATGGCATCTGCTCAAGTCACTGCATGACACAGAATTACAGCATCACAGAATGTCCTCAGTTGGAAGGGCCTTCAAGAATCATTGACTCCAACTCCTGGCTCTGCACAGGACAACCCCAAGAATCACAGCATGTTCGTGAGAACACTGTACGAATGTTTCTTAAGCTCCGGCAGACTTGGGGCTCTGACCAGTTCCCTGAGGAGTCTGTGCCAGTGCCCAACCACCCTCTGGGTGAAGAACCTTTTTCTAATAAAAGCAAAACTTCATTCTGTTAATATATAATTTCAGAAAAATTTTAGGAGGGCGTTGTTTGCTTTGACTTATCATTTTCTCTACAGCTTAATAAAGTATGGTTTTACAAGTTCTATGTCCTTTTTATTTTCTTTGTAATACTTGTTTGACTTCTAACACACTGTTTTTCCTTCTCTTTTCCTTATCTAGAACAACTTTGCAGGATTTTTCATGTTCTGATTAGATGTTTGCAGTGCCAAACTTTTGCTTGAAAGATCTTTCTCTTTCCAATCTCCATAACCCTAAAAAATCAATGACAGTTATCTTACAAATATAAGCATGAGTATTTGACTTTCTCACCTCACACATCTACTCAGTTTTATCTAGCACAGTCTCTAATTCATGTTTGTTCTTACCACATTTTCTGCATTTTATGCATCCAAATCCTGCATCCAAATCCTTTCTTAAACCAAAATTTCAAGATACAACTTTCAACTTGACAGCCTATGAAAATCACTAAGTTTCTAATTTCTGAGAACTCAGTGTTCTCTTAATGAAGCTGACCTAATTATGACAAAAACTAAAGAGAAAATACTTCACTTTTTGAAGTGTCTTTAAGGCACTTTAGAATTGAGCTGGCATTTAACTAAGGCATTGCTGATAAATTTGGGTATTTAAACTCACCCTAACAGTTCAGGAAGTTTTAGGGGCTTAACACCTAGGCTCAAGCTAGTTAATTCTCATGGAATTAATCCTTTTATGAAAGCCCTTTAGCTAACATTGTTTCAGTTTAAGGCTTTAAGGGATCTGTTTTGATTTAAATTAAATGAGTTCTTGAGTATTTAAAGTAGTTTATCTGTTATTTTTCAGCTTTTGGGAATTCCAGACTTGAGTCTCCTTTAATAACAGGTACTATAAATTGCAGAAAAGCCTTGATATATAGGTCAAATTATTTACACTTCAAGTTCTATCTATATTAAAGTGAAAGGGAAGGAAAATAAATTTGCCCTGCCTTTCTCCATGATTAAGATGATCTTGACCCACAAATGCAAAGCCTATTCATGCTGAACAGTGCTCTCTACACCTGTGCTACCCCCAACAGTGCCTGCTACACCATAAAAAAAGCCTTTCAGCAACACCAATCAGGGACAATATGGAAATAAAGGTGTTTTTAACAATGCTAGCAGAAATTGGATAATTAATATGCTAAAAGGAAAATTCTTTGTAGCATCCCTGGGCCAAGATAGATCTATTGAGTTGATTAAGAGACAACTAATAATAACATTTTATTTCTTTCTCAAAGATATGAGATGTGATAGACACTACACAAGGAGAAGATCTGATACTGCTTATGTAGGACATTCTTAATTAGGTCCTGCACTGCGTATCAGCTTAATTTAACATGGTGAAACTCAATTAAGCTGCTTTAACTCAGACAAGCCCTTGAACCAGATGAAGTCCTTAAAATGGTGTACAATTTGCTTTTAAAGTTTAACAACTTCTAGAATGCGTCTATTGACATTTGACATCGTTCTCTTAAATAGGTCTGTCAAATATGGAATCATCATTTATCCACTCATTTTAATGACTAAGCTAGTTTTACTTTTTTTTTTTTCCCTGTTGATTTCTGATGGCCCTGCATAGCCAATTTGCTGATGTGAAAGACAGCTGGAACCTCTCATGTTTTATGAATGGTAAGGCAAAACTCTGACCTCAGTTTAAACTGCGCAGGATTACCGACAGTAACAAGAAAAGTGGGAACATAATTTAAAGACAAGTGTTCTGCATTTGAAACAGCACAGTTAATTTGGCTTTTTTATCTATTTCTGTCACATTTTGTAGCTTTCCATGCAAAAGGAGCAATCACACATTTTCTTTTGAATTATGCCCCCCCTCCTCCAAGAGCAAACTCAGAAGAAAAGAGAAACTCTTGAAGAACACAAGCTAGTTTGAACAAAAAGTGTTTGTCTGTACCTATAGCCAGTCACTAAACACGATACCAGCCGTTTTAGGCTAGTACAATAAAATGCATCACAAAACAAGTCAGAAAACAGAAGGACTTTGCCTTGGTTTCTCTGCAGGGAAAACAGTTTAAAAACTTCAGAATATCAAGTGCAAATTCAAACAGCTTGAGCTGAAAGTCAATGACACACAGTAAATATGCAAACCCAAAAATGCTGAATTAGGAAACACTTTTGGATGAGAGTCACTTGTGAGCAGGAAATGCTGTCTTAGGAAATAAAAAATAGTGCAGCTTGTATTGAAAATTATTAACTTCTTCTGAGGACCTAATAAAATTTGGGACCACAGGAATGAAAGATATAATTCAAAATATCCATGCATAAAAAGATTGAAAGCAATTTCTTCATTCTTCATTTTTTTCACATGAAAACTCAGAATTTTCTGATTTTTTTTTTTTTTTTTGTCTTTCAAATTTTTCCTTTTATAAACCCCAGGTGTACTTTGTGTGTTACTCACCTGTCAGTACCTGGAGAAGACTATGAAGCTTATACTCATTAAATAGTGATTTGTGCTCTCTCTGTCTTCCTCTCCTGCTGTCTTAGCCTACTGAGAACCTTCAGCCCAACTGTGGAGAGAGAGGACTGGGAAGCTAAGTGAAGGGACACACAATTCTTCTAGTCCTATTAAGAAATTTCTGTGAAAAACACAGCTTACATCAACTCCATTCACAGGTGGAGCAATACAGTAGTCAAGTCTTCAACAAGACTGTTCCTCTGACACTGCAGCACTGTGAAGGACCAGTCACATTTATCAGGCTCATGAAGCTATAAGGCACTACTGCAAACATCACACTCAGCAAAACTCTGTAGGAAACCATACCAAGGTTTCTTAAACACTCATTATCACACTTTAGGCTAAGACTAGAAAGCTTTACTACTTTTCTGAGCTGAGACTAAAAAAATCATACAGAGGATTGTCGGGTACTAGAACAGGGTCCCCAGGGAAGTGATCACAGCATCAAGCCTGGCTGAGCTCTAGAAATGCTTGGACAGCACTTTCAGCACACGGTGTGATTTTTGGGAGACCGTCCTGTGCAGGACCAGGAGTTGGACTCAACAATTCTTGAGGGTTCCCTTCAACTTAGAATATTCTATGAGACTGTACAGGCTGAGAGTTTGCAGTAAGAACAAGCGAAGTATCAGCATGTTTTAATTACTGTTTTAAGTCGCAGAACTTAGACAAGTTCTTTTTAAGCTTTAAATAAATTTTTCTTGTCATTTTGAGTTAGAACACGACACTGAGTGTACCCAATGTCTTACAAAACCTAACCACCTACAGCAAATTCCAAATTTATAAGACTTCCCCAATTGTGAGCAAATTCTTACTGAATATGCTGTATGACTGAATACCACATTCTCTGAGGGAAATTAACAATTTTAGAGGGTTATTTTTCCAGAAGCAGAAAGAAACATAAAAGATTGCATTAGAAGAGTCCACTAAAAATAAATCTGGTTTGTTATTTGGATAATCCCTTTATTTTGTAGGGTGATCATGGGAGAGAAAAAAATAACCTCAGGATTTTACTAGCATCCAAAATGCTTCTTCAGTTTGCTTTACTAATTAGAAGTCCTGTTGAGAAATCCCTAATATACAAAACCCCCATGTCTTCTTAACCCAATAAGAAGCTCTAGACAGAGATATATAATTTTATCATATGAAAATTGTGTTTCTTGAAAAATGAGAGTGGGGAAAGTGAATCATGCTATTTGTAAAATCTATAGAAATGCATGGCACTCTTCAGAATTTTACAGAGTTGTTATTTTTACCTGGCATTTTAACGGCCAACTTTACAAGAAAAAAGTGTCAAACAAGATATTCATGTTTCACCATATCTGTACAAAGTATTTAACCTGTGTAAGTATATTAAGTCTGATAGTAAAATGACTAGCCTCCTGAAGAAAAAGACCTATAAGTACATTAAATGTTAGTTCTCCATTCCCTCATCATGACATGCTTCTTCTCCTGATCTTTAGTTTTTATTTTTCATAGCTCTGAGAAATACAGCTCTGAAAAAGGTCTCATTTTGAAGTCTTATCCCATACTCTGTAAGGGTTAAAACATCTTCAGGAAGATTAAAGGAGCTTTAAGAGCCCTTTTTACAGATAAGAACCTCGACACAATATAGCCTTCACTTTGGTTGACATAAGGATGAAGTAATTGAGATTTTTGAGGCTTTTGGATCCCTTGGCAACAGAAGCCCTGAAAGCTCACAGTTAAATTGCTGCAGTAAATATATTTCTACCTCTGCCATTGGATGCTATCATATTCCCCCATGACATTTTAGAGGGGAAAACAAGCAGGTTAGTCAAATGAACCTTGTCATGTTTCTGTTTTTCTTGACAGTTTCTAACGTCCAGGCTCATGTGAACAATTCTGAAAGCCTCTTTCTGTTACACAGTATGAATTTCTACTTAGTTTCCATGCAAAATTCTTAGGATCCAATGGTATGGCTTGATAAAATTGCATTTCATATCTCCTAGATTGCTCTGACTTTCATTTATAATCTCTGTCCTAAATAACTTTTTTGGTTACCGTGTTCTAGCAATAACTGTTACAGTGCTATACATAAGATACTTATTAAGTGAAAAAGAAAAACTGTGATGAGAAAAATTGGGTTTAGCTGTCTGAAAGGCAAACACTTACTAAGATAGGTACACCACATGGTATTCCATTTTTGCCTTAAGTTTAGGAACAGGAACAGCTCCTGTGAGACAAAAATGTGCTTGAAAGCTGCCATCCAGACCACGCCCAGTACATTTTTCCATTACCTTTTCCCTGAGTGTCATTTAGTATATGCATGCCTTTTTTTTTTTTTTTCTTTTTCCTGTTGGAAATCTTAAATAGCTTTTTCTCTCCCACTCTCTCTGAGTTTTATCAAACATTTTGTGTATTTCCAATTTTCAGCCCTGTACAGTGTTTTATTTCTGGTTTGAGAAATCACTGGAGACGGCAGACAAAAAAATAACAGAGTAAATTTTTTCCTTCAAGTTACATTTCAAAAATCCTACATATTGAATGAATTAAACCTGAACTGTCTTCTCAATTCTTCCTCTGTTCATGTGGCAATGAGGCACACAAATACAGTGGGGAAATGGACCAGTGCTAGCCTACTAAAGAATATGTCATTGTATTTTCTAAAAGTCAGGTGAAGAAATATTCTAAAATTGGAAATTAAAACCAAACTGCAAAAAGGAGGACTTGAAAAAGGCATCTATGCTTTTGCTCATTTTTTGTTTTATATACACAATAATTTCTAATCATCTGCAGTCAAGCTGGTTTCAAGTAATTTTCACCTAGTTTAAGCCTGAGCTTTAAGCTATATTTTCTCTGGCCAAATTACAAACATGGTGTTCCCCTCTTCTTGCCCCTGGTTAAATACTTGTTGATATTAGCAGTGTTATTTTCTATTTCCAGGTTAACAATGCCTTTGGAAAACTAGCTATTAAAGAAACATCCAGATTTTTTTCCCCAGTCCATTAAATCATCACCTTATGATTTTATGGGTGATAAATAAGAAGTTTTGTTTTATACACACTGCCAGGAAGATGTTTATTTATAAATTCATATTTATACATGCATTCATTGAATAATATATTCTAAAGTGATGATACACATAATTTAATGAAATGACCTTGTGTTTATGCTTCCCAAATGGACAAAAGGTGGTAGCTTGCCTTTTAAGATGGGAAAACTGTTCCAACTAATTGTAAAAATTCTTCATGGTTTTGAAAATTATAGAATTTTCTACATATATATTACTTCCTCACACCTTGTTTGTGAACTGTATGATTTCAAAGAGACAAAATATAATTTGTCCTCTGTTCTGTCCTCACCAGCATTATAAGACACAAGGAAAGATCACATTTGCTTTTGTCCTTACATAGGTACATCAAAATACCAGTTTTTGAGAGTTTTCAGCAACGACAACAAAAATTTATCACTTCTGCATACAGAACAAGTAAGCAGTTTAAGTCCTTTCGGTGTCAACCTTGATCCTCATGAAATTTCCAACTGGCTCATATTTTTCCAGTAGCAGCTTAGTGGCACTACTACTTAATTAGTTGACTTATAAATGTAACACAAATCTAAATGCTTAAGGAAATTGTTTATATATTTAGGGTTTGTATTTGTCTTTGGTATGGGCAGTTAATATATTCAATTCAACCACAGAAATCTGCTTTCAAGACAGTTAAACAAAGAAGATAAATCAATTTCTGTCTGATGAGAAGATCAAATCCCTTCACTGGGTTATGTGGTAAAATGAAAAAGGATAGAGGCACATCGGTGGCGAGGGGGGATGGGACACTGGCCCAACCTCTACCCAAGATGTCACAGGAGATGATCAGCCCCACAGCTAGGGTGGACACCCATTGTTGCCAGGCCAGGGAAAAGCCCTCAGGCAGCTGAGTGGTTTGGGTAGGAACAAGTCCAGGAAAACAGAGGGATAAGGGGATAAAAGGAGCTAGTAACAAATAAGCAGGGCTCAACACTGTGCTTGTCTGGCCATGCTCAGTACCTGATCTGTCCTGTGTTCTTAATAAACTTCATTTCTGACTATTTTCCTGTGTGAGAGGCTCTCTATCTTGTGAGCATGGGTTTGGGATGTCTGAGTGGCAGCAACTGGAGTAGGATTATGAGCCACATGCCTGAGGGCCACCCCTGCAACACGTGAGGTTCTGCTTGTCAGCACAGGACCAAACATCAGTCTGGACCGGCTGTTGAGTTGGGTAAGTGGCCTGGGATCCAGGAAACAAAGATGGCATAAGTCTGTGTAAAGAGGTAGAAAGATCAGAGTGTGAGAGGTCTCTACTGGAAGCACCAGGGCATCTGTGCCAGCTACTGGAGAGACCTGAGAAAACTGAATGGGAATTGTGGGAGTGAGTGCACGTGTGCGTGTAAATGTTCATGTGCACACTGAGGCAACTTAGGTTAAAAAGACCCAGGGCCACCAGGGGTTAGACTGAGTTTGACATCTAAAGGCCAGTTATTGGGTGCACACATGAATTCATGTGTGTGGCTAAGCTTGGTAATAGCTGAATGTTACAACATGGAGCTGTGGCAGCTTCACCTCTGCCCAATTCAGCTTTCATGCAATTTATGCACATCTTCTCTGTGTTTAAGAAGTGTTTACAATAACAGCCTTGGAAGATCATCTTTGTTTTTAAACATTTTAAAACAGATTCTAATTGGCATACAAATATTTGAAATAATTCATTAAACACTTGACCTCAATTAACACAAAATTTTTTCTATTTCCTTCTCAATATAGTTTTTCTAATCTTCAGACATTTCACTAGATCATGTGTTACAAGAGGAACAAACATGAATAAGCTCAGCTGTCTGAAGACACAACACCAATCTTAACTAACACATCTTCAGATAACAAGATCCATGGCCTTCCAGAACACAGGGCATAGAATTTTCTCTTACAGTTTTAATCTGTGAAAAAGGCCTTAAGGTTCATGAACAAGTATTGAAGATTCTTTTTTCAAAGCAATCACATACCACTTAATATTAGTTTTTCCTTCAAAATCAGTGTTTTATGAAAGAAGAAATACTAATAACTGCATAAGGCACCTTACCTTACAGGTTAAATTTTCTGTTACTGCTCTTCCACTACTTCCATAACACAACTTTTGCACTTGCAACACTGAACAAAAACAAATAAACAAACAATCCCTTGTTTCAAAAAGCCATAAAATAGCAGAAACCCCCTTCACTCTCCATACAATGAAGGTGTTTATCTCTTTTGAGAACTCTTCCATAGCTTGGGAGCTTTCTTTCAGTTAAAAATGATTCAGAATAGAGGACAAAAATGTTATAAAATTAAAGACTTTTATGAGAAAGGGTTATGCTAATTACAGTAACAGCTAGGTTCAGTAAATACAGCAGTGGTACTGATTACAACCAGTTTAGAGTCATTTTGAAGAACACCAGGATAATTAGATTGCTTCAAATAGTTGTAAAAAGCTAAGTATAGATAGTTAAATTTAATTTATGCATATACCTAAATGGCGTCTACATCCAATACCGTACCGATGGGAGCCTGTTCAACCTACGGCGACTGAAGGCCCACACTAAGACCTTAAATCATCTTGTCCGGGAGCTGCTTTAC
>JAWWES010000001.1:104670001-104698950 GCA_035583135.1 Lophotriccus pileatus | reverse complement strand
TCAGCCTTGGCCATATTGATCATCACCATTGGTCTACTCTGGCCTCCAATCGGGAGGCCTGGAGACACACAATCTTTAATGCTGCTGCTTCTTTTGAGAACACGCGCAGGATCACTCTTGAGGAGAAAAGACAGCACAGAATGAATCGCATCTTGCCCATGTCACCTGGGGAGTCTTTCTGCTGTGCCTTTTGCAACCGGACTTCTCTGTCTCACATTGGCCTTTTTAGCCATCAGCGCGCTTGTAGCAAGCGTGGACAGAGCCCTTCCCAAATCTTTGTTCGCGAAGCCTAGCCATGATGATGATGCATATACATACATAAATACACACACACACACACACACACACACGCCATACCCAGTAAGATTGTAGGTAATCTATGGAAAAAAAATTACTAGTAAACCCATTGAGAGCTAAATATATATTTCTGGATTTATAGCATCAAAGTTTACATTTCTACTTCTGGCAAGCAAGTAGGCAGCATATATTATCTTTTATTAATTATCTCTTTTTGTCTTTTTATTTTCTGTTTGTTCACATCAGTTTTTTAGAGCAATGTAATGAAAAGTCAATGTATCAAATCTCAGATCACAAAGACAAAACAACATGAAATTCATCCCAGCCAGAATAAAACTTTTGAAATGCTTTAAAGTAAATCAGACCCACACTAAGAGTTGCTGTGCTGAGGAGGAGGTCAGTGATCTGCGGAGGGTGAGAATCTCCAAAGGACATGAACAAAGATTTCAAATAGTAATGTCAGCACTCTCTTCAACTCATCTCTCTCTACTGTTGACAAACAAAATGTAAGCATCCATATCTTGAGAAAAGGAGAATACATGGTATTTTTCCCTTTGTCAAGACTGGCCAGTATCTCCAGGCCTCCAAAGTTCTTTCTAGACCAAATCAGACAGGACCAGGAGTCTCCTTCTCTTCTGAATAGCTCTCTTGTTCATTATTAGTAAGTGAGCAAACTAATTTTCCTGCTTATCAACCCCTCCAAATGGTTTTTACATGTTGATTAGATGTTTTCCAGCATATATTTTCCCCTTAGTCATGTGAAGAATAATGGGATATGGAATATTCATAATGGAATAACCTGACAATGCAACATCTAAACACCCAGAAATTACAAAGAGAACTTGTATCTGACAAAATGTAAGTGCCTGCACACGTAACATGAAGAGTTTAAAAGTGAAACTGGTTTTACCAATAATTCATTCAAAAGGGAAAGGAGTTACTGAAATTCACAGAATACTGCGTAGATTTAAGACTTCCATTATTTAAAAAATTACATATATTATAATGGAAGCACTGAAATCACAAAACCCTTTTAAGTAAAATTGCATACACCACAGCAATTTAAAGCAGAGAGTTGTTCAGCATATCTCTTGAGATCTGTAATGTTTTAACCGTGTTTGTCTTGAGCAGATACTGTGAAATACTTGCCTTGCACTTTTTCTCTTTTACAGTATGTCACGGTACAACAGGGCTACTCTTGTAATCTCTTACTATAAAACAGGGTCTTCAGACTGTATTTAAGATCAGTAAAATTCTACATCCTTACAAAAAAATTAAAACAAATAATCTTGCTTACAAAACATTTGAGTATTTTTGCTGACCTTTCCATACATGTAAGTTCTTGATGCTCACAAAGGGATGATCTAGTAACCACAAAGCAAGAGATCTTGTTATTTGCCCAGTTTAAGAAGGACCTGCTTAATGAAAGCCAAGAAGAGATTCAGACTGCTGTAAACGGAAAAAACATAGGAGAGCACTGAGAAAAGGGTTTTTTCTTTAGCACACCAGAGCCAATTCTCAGTGTGAAGCCAGAAACAGCAATGGCTGTTGAACAACTGACTAGATGCAGTGGTTCAGACCAAGTTAACTCTAGGGAAGAAGAAACAATTACTTGCCACAAGACTTTCTGTGTGATATAGTTTTTAAAATCTAGAAATAAAACACATAAGAAATAACAGTAAGTTTTATCAGTTCTAGGAGGCACAATTTCCAACGCGTCTCGCTTTAGTCATCCTAATACAGAAGAATTTTTATCTTTTCTCCTTAAAATACCACATACTTTGATTTCTAGCATTTTTCTCCAGCAATATCAACTCAGAAATGCTTAAGGGGATGCACACTTTTGGACCACCACTATGTGTGGTGTCACCTCCAAGATCTACCATAGTTTGGAAGGTTCCACCAGAGCCTTTCCAACTGAAGACCAAGCACAGCTATGGAAGAGAAAGACAGTAAATTCCAGCCATTCTTCAGTTGGCTACCAACTCTCAAATGCATGGGTAGAGGGAACAATTTTCCAAAGATGAGTTAGAACTTCTGTTGCTATTCAAAACCTTCTTTAACATGTAACACTAACTCCTTCTCTGTGAGGGAACAGAAATGAATGCTCTGCCTTTGTCATTTCAGGCCTCTAATCTACAGAGATGTCAAGGGTCGAGTGCTTTAACAGTCAAAATCCACACACTGTAGGACTAAAAAGAAGTTAAATTAATAAGTGGACAGGCACTGCAGATGGCACATGTGTGCATTACAGTAGACATAATTTTAGAAATTGAGTTCTGCTTGAGAGTATAGATGGGTTTTGCTGCTTTCTCAGATGACTTAGAATTTCCTGTATGCATTTTTTATGTACAAAAGTGAAAATTATTACACCGTAAACTCTCAAAAAACAGCTTAAAATAGAATTTTAGAGATGTAATAATTTTTATTCAATTATGCATCTAATGCTTATTTGCAATTACTGCTTGTTAACACTGTATACATATTTAGTGACTTGATTTACAGGCATGCATAGCCATCCTGAAATGACCTGACTAAAAATCTGGAGGGCAGCTATGAAGTTTGTTTTCCCAAAATATAGATCAGTTTTCCTCTCTTCAATCTTTTCAACTTTTTGACAGCAAAGAATGCTGAAAAATTCAGTGTTTTTGTTCTCTACCAGCTCTATTAATCCATCTCTTTACAAAGCACTTTCTTCATGTAAATCAGAAAGAAATTATTCTGTTTTATCAGAGTTAACAATTCTTCCCTTTGTATTAAATTTGCATTAATATTATTTAAAAAACAGATGCATTGTCATATCTCAGCTTTCTTTGTCTCTACTTTGGAAGCATTATTTTATTAACATCTATCTGTGCAGTCATTATACTTGTAAGCAATAATTTCCTGATCATATACCTATATATGTTTATGCAGGAAATGGAGAAATAATGATTAAAAGAAAATGGACATATTAAGATAGAGAAATAGTATTCTAGGAGCAAAATCTGTGTGTCTTCTAACGTGCCAACCTTGTTATACATCAACACTATAAAAGGTGTATGGTCACACAGTAGACAAATTAGACCTGCCAAGAGCTACAAAGAAAGGAAAATGTAGGGGATTTCACGGCACAAGAAAAAAGCATACTCTCTTATTTTATCTGAATTTACATAGAAACCTATTGTGTTGTTTAAAATAAACATATGTAAATAAAGCACTTCAGAGAAAAGAGTCCTCAGACAGGCTCTCTTAATAACAATAGCCTAGTGAATGGAAAACTGAGTCCACCTGAGTAAAAAAAGCTTATAACCAATCTCCCTTCCTCTTCCTCTGATTCAGCGATGCAGAATAATACCTCATTGCCTGTACAGTCTTTCCATTCTAGGCCAGGAAAAACATACACTACCTGACAGAGCCTGAGATTCCCTGGTGCCGACCTTCAATTTAATTATACAGACAGAAAGGATACTGAAAAGAGTGATGTGTCAGTAGCTATCAAGATCATTAAACACAATTCCTGTGAACAAAATGTGGAGTAATTTTCAAGAGGCTGAAATGAAAAGGCTCTTGGCCTTTATCAAACTTGTTTTGAATCAATACCTGGGCTATCTCTGCTTATCACATACAGAATATGCTTTTATAAAAATTTGAGTTGAAGAAAAGTGTTCGGCCCCTGTGAAGAAAAGGCTCCAGGGCTGCAGCCTCAACGCTGACAACTTGTTCACTATAGGTTTGCTATATTTGCATCCCACACTTAGATGAGCTCATTTGGCAGCAGAACCCCCAGGTGTACATTACTTTGACTTCTGGACCCTGTGACTAACCCACACGCATCTTCTAAAATAAATTAAGGTCTGCTTCCATCTACTGACTTTAACATTTCCCAAACTAATGCAAATTCATTATTGATTAAGTTACGGTCACAAAACAGTTTTAACTCCTGATTCTAGTTTCATTCTGGTGTTTCTCCAGTACATGGCCATTACAGCTATTGAGTCACTCTTGATTTATACATACACATACAGGAAGATTTCTGATGCTGTGTTAAGAGCAGATGTAGGCTTTGGCCAGAAAAAAAAAAAAAATATTTTCATGCACAAAGCTTAATTTAAAGCATCCAAGAACCTATTGGTATTTAACTATTGATTCAATTATATGCATCCACAAGCCTGAGAATATTAAGGTTTTTATTTAAGAGAAAAACTGAGTACCTCAGAGTATCACAGAATTCAGTAGACCATGTTGTAATTTCAAAGCTTCAGAATACTTTTACTAAACACAGCAATAGAGAAAGACAGTGTAAGGAAGAACACAGGCATGTTTTCTGAAATGTGTGAAAGAAGGCATTACCAATCAGTTAAATTTTTTCATGCTGTTTTGCCCCAGTTTTCTTTCACATATTTTTAAAGAAAACGGCCCTGAATATATATGAACGCATAGTTTCCCATCTTTTCTTCGCCATTATCCTAACCAAGAATTCAGTTGTCTACTTGAAGCCTGTAGATTTAAATGTCTAACTTGACTCTCTCCAGAATGCCTGTAGAAGACACAGAGAACTGAGTCAATATAACACAAACACCAGTCAGTGTAATATAAGCAATATACACACACATTATTTGAGGCCATAAATGGTTTGATTGCTTCAGCCCTCTCTTCCAATATGTGACGACAACAAAAGAAAAAATGAGCATGATGAGATTATATCCTCTTTCTCCTTCTCTTGTGAAATACATCATTCCAGTAACAAACAATTAGCATGAACTAAATGAGAGGTTAAATAGTTGTGGTTTTTTTGCCTATGGTATCCTCATACTCAATATAAAGGAAACTGAGATCATAATTCTAGGAGATTAAACAAATTTTTGAATTCTACCTGTAAAAATGAGCAGAAAACAATATTGATAATGACAAGGGAAAGAAAGTTTAGAGAATGTGACTGCCCTGAAATATTTTTGTGGTATGTTTGTGTCTAGAGCCTTTGATCTATTATTCTTGCAATGAAAGCATGAGATGATTTTTCTATTTTATAAAGACTATAAGAGGTTATAGCAATGACATCTGAGCTACAGGATTTGGAAGTTTGCAACCATATTCTGTTATTCATTTCAGAGTAAGTACTCTTAGCTGAACCATAGTTTCTGTGGAAAGGAAATGCAAACGTGTGCACTGGATAGCAGTCTCAGAGTGTACATGCAGATGCAGCTAAAGATGCTAAACAGCAAACCAAAACTGTCTGGAAGTACTGGAAAAGGAGGTTGGTATCATGTAACCCAAGTTCAAAGTATATTCCTTGGTATGGATGAAGAGCAACTTGTAGCAAGCAAGTGGAATTTGTCTGAAATCAAAAATGTGTGAGAGTACAATTAGACTTTCTTTGTTCTCTGCAGTGAGTTACCAAAATAAAAACTGCAAATATAGCTTTCATTTTAAATGCAGCCTATTGAGATTACAAAGTGTGCCAGTCTTTTTCCCCTTATAGAGCAGCATCACACATTAATGGAAATAAAGTGAAGAAAGAATTTTGCATATCTGGTCAAACCTCATACTTTGCAGGATGTTACATTTTAATAATTTATTTATCTCGCAAATGTAATAACTGGTAGGAAGATTTTTTGAGTTGATAAATACACTCAGTATTAAAAAAATAGACCTTACTTACTATTTGACTTTGGCATCAGCTTGTAGATGTTGTCTCTTTCTATAAATTTGTCCCTTATGTTTTCTCAGTATTACTTTTCTCCATAAATGGCTATTTATATGACTAAATAAAGTTTTTACTTAATTTATTTCTTAAAAAAAATACAAAGAATAAGTTGGATAAGTGGTGCCCTTTCTCAACGACATTTTCACCATAACAAGTTTACTGACCTCTTATGTGGTTTGTTTATCCTCTAGTTTTCTATATTAATCAAGCAACCTGACAGTCACAAATTACGAAAATATTTGCCATATTTGCAGTCTGCAGAGGCAGAGAACAGTGTGAACTGGGTAGTTTTCTTTTGGTCCAAAGTTCATTTTCAGCCTGAAGAAAATGTTATTTTCCAACTTTGAACACCAAAATATTTAGATATGTTACTTATTATGGTTGGGTTTATATTATTCCAGGATTTATTATCTCTACAGCAGAAGAATGTCACACGGGGGTTATATAATATGACACAATATAAGAGTAAAAATATTATTTTATTTGAAGAACATCAAATAAATTCCACCTGGTGCTATGCACCCCTTGTTTTTTTAATATAGATAATATTTCATATTATCTATAATTTTTAGGTAATTAAATATTATGTCATTTTTATCTTTCATTGAAATAAAAATTTCCTGGGGACAATAGGAAGTGAAAAAGCAATTTTCAACAGTCAAGAAAATGCAGGTTAACACAGGCATATTCATAACATTTCCTCTCCTAATTTGCATCTTCAGTGATTCTTCTGCTTCTCTGTCAAAAGTGTCAATATGTCAGAACAATTTTACACCCAGTTGTAGTAGCTAAACCCTGGCATTTCATGTCTGTCACTCCACTCTTCCATGAACTGCCTCCAGATGCTTCTCAGTCCTCACTTCTCCCCATCAGAAGCTGTGACCAACGAGGCCTCTTTGTGTTTCTTAACAGACTGGTGGAAATAAAGGCGACACACTGGACTTCACCAGGGAAAGGAAGATCTTAATACACAGAATTTGAGTACTGCTGTCTGCCTATCTGCCTTCCACCCCAGGTTTCCTCAATAGATAAGTCCTTCTGAAACCAAAATATTACACCCAGGCTATTGTAAAAGTGGCACATAAAGTGTATTTTGGTATACGGACTTTTGTACTGACCCCTCACAGTCCTACTCTCATCCAGGTTTCAAGAATTTGTAACTTGCTTTACTCTCACAACTGCAAAATAAATCTTCATTTCCTGCTTTACATTACTGAAAATTATCCTTTGGGTATGGAGAAGTTGTGTTTCACTAAACTGAAATCCTAGAATAGAAGTTTCAAGAAATTGTGTTTCCTTAAGTATAAGAAGATCTATGTGAAAATTTAGAAACTGTGAAGTTTCTAAAAATAAAAGGAAAAACTGAGAATATTTCCATGGTTTAAAGTTTGGGAATGGTTTTAGAATAAGGAGGAGAGAATACTGCAATCACTTGAAAAAACATGATAGAAAAGATGTGAGGTTTCTCCTTCCGACACAGGATACTTGTGATATTAATTTTGCAATGTATGCATTAGTAATCCAATTTCTTAAACAAAATTCTAAATTAATGTAATGAACACTACAGAGCTAGTCTTCATTCTGTATTCTGTTCTCCTTCTTCATATTGGAAACAATTCTGTATAGTGTCACACATTGATTAAAGACCTTTGGGAAACCTCAGACAACCTGACTAAAATATCACAGCTTCTTATGTAGGATAAAACATGTAAATGTACTTTGCTTTTTATCCATCAATGTTAAGGTTAGACTGGGGCCTGCAGCAGAGTTTGACCAGTGGAAAACAGTTCCCCAGAACAGGAGACCAAGATATAAGAAGGGAAACAATTCAAGCCCCATATGTATCCCTGAAAACTGCTGTGAGTTACAGCAGCCTGAGAGACAGGACAGCCTAAATTATTTATTACTCTCCTGACCCAATGGTAGTCCCCATAGTTATCAGCCGAACTACCCCCTATTCCTGTAACCGTCCTATCCCATATCTAAGTTTTACATAGTTCCCCCTTAGTTCTAGTCCTTTCCACACAGACCCCTATAAAATCCTGTACCCTTGCCTAATAAACTAGTTCGCTATTACCACTACCCTGGTGTGGTTTGTGTCTTCCTTTGCTAGCGGTGGGACTGCAGCCCCTCGCTCTCACACAGGGCAGGGGCCTGCATGCTGCACACCACCAGGGAGCTCCCAGTGGACTCTTTGTTTCCCTGGAACCCAAATCGGGTCACACCAAGTCTTTATGTTTAACTACAGGTCTATGTGAACTCCCACATACTTCCCTTTTCCAAATGTGGTTGAGATAAAATATGTTTGGTTTTATGTTTCTATGTCTTTTATGTTTCAAGCAAAAGTATCTATTTTTTCCTTGATTTTGTTGTTGTTGTTGGGAGTGGTGGGGTGGTCACACAAGGCTGGGATGGGTCCAGGCTGAAAAAAATCTTTATTTTAACTATCCTCTTCTTGTGATGAATTGGAGCAAGTGGATGGAAGTAACAACAGCGCCGTTTCTTTTCTCCTGGATAGTATTTTCTGTTATCTCTGGCTATAGCAAAAACTATTTTCATACTGATCCATTTGATAAACATACCAAATCAAAATGAAGGCTATTTATCAACTATATTTATATAAACCAGTTTGTACTGATAAGCTGTATAATTATAACTGTGAAATCAGTACATTCATATTTTCTGTGTTGGAAATGACATCTCTGGTTTGGAGATCATGATGTTATTTTAAAATGTACTACCTTTTTCATTGTATTATAAGTTACTTGTCTGCTTCGTTAAACTTATATAACATTGCTGTTTGATGAATAGAAAAGAACTCATGTCCAAAAAATGTTCAAAAAACCAGCTGCTACACAAATCTGATTCCATTATACCATCAGTAGCTATGTGTGATATGTTAAAAAGAAACTATTCTGGAAGAATCTTCATTTTAGGATGTTTTAACACCACTGCACATTTCCAGATGAAGGTCTCAAATGAACAGATAGATGCAAGTTATAACCAAGTCATGAGTTACCAACAGTAAGTTTTCCATTTGCATGTTTTTCAATAAATTAATTTCTTGCTATATTAATTTTTGCTGATTTTCATAAATAAACACATATTTTTAGACTAATCTTAATCTTTTCTTGAAATTTCTAACACATAAAATTAATATCTTATTTTCAGATTCAAAGGATGATGAAAGAATAGTCCACTTTCCCAATGAGAGTTTACTTTATATAGAATGATATTAAAAATTACTAAATAATTAGCAAAATAATTATTTTCCTGACTTTTATTAAAATATCAGATAGATATTAATAAATTAATTATTATATTTCATTCATTATTACAAATTAAGAAAGCAGGGGCATCTGGCAAGATCTGAAGTCCATGCACATGCAGGTAACATTATACCCCTCCTCCCCACTCCATGTAAGTATTTTAGAGACACAAGTCCTTCTAAAATTTTTAAAATATGAGTTCCCCACTCATTGTAGTACAAATATTTCAGCATCCCAAAAACTAGCCTCACTTTTTAGTAACATTTTTAATAGATAACCTTATTGCACCACACTCCCAAACCAAGAGATTTTATCTAATTTCCTCTGCCACTCAAGTTTCTCGTGTGGTCTGATACATTTTACCCAGATGGCAAATTACTTGATGGTTCTCATTATGAGAAAGTCATGCATCTAAAAAATATTTTTCTGCCTACAAATTGTCTGCTAACAACAAACGTATTCATTTGAATAACTTCAGTGAATGAGGAATAATCTTTCTCTTTTACAGCATGAACAGTGCTGCATTCACAGGAAGCTCCATCATGATTTTGACATTTATATTGATTGCGTTCTCTTGATCCACCCCCTCCAAGAAGCTGAGGGGGTGGGTCATAAAGTTCCCCATGCTGTCAGAACTTGCTATGTATATTCTAAAATTATGTTCAGCAATACTTATTTCTATTACTAGTCTTTTATGTAATTTTTTTATTAAGCCCTGCTGAAGATATTTGCCTTTATCTGCTGCTGTCTCCACAAAGCCATCTCAGAGCTGAAGAAAAGAATAACTCATTCTGAGAAAGACCTAGTTCTGGATTTTGTTGCTGGCATTCTGCTTTCGTCTTGCTGTGTTGCTTTCCATTAAAGCTATTCATCCTTTTTGTTTCTCCACAGGGGATATTTTTTTACCATCTTCCCATAAAAGTCCTTTATCAGATAGAAGAGGTCAAGCTACAACGACAAATGGAGTAACACACAACTCTAATTTGAGACCAGAGCTTTGCTGACCCTTATTATTTTTTCAGATACAAATGTTTTGCTTTCCTTCAGTCTTTCATTCTCTTCCCCTAATGTCAAAAGGAGGATGTTCTCTTATCTGTCTCATTAATCATCTCTGACACTCAGCTAGAAGCCTTATCCACAGCAATCTTTCTGTAGCATGTGACAAGCTGGGTTCACCTCACCATAGAAGAGGACAGAGTCTTTGACACTGTGATCTACAGGCACAGTCTGGGTGCATTCTTCTGCTTTTTCTAGTGTTTGTTGTTTGTTTTTTTTTAATGTGGAATTTTCATCATACAGGGGTTTGTCAACCTACGTTACCTAAGCATGACAAGATGAAAGAACAGCAGCCTTGAATATGATGGACAGGAGAAACGTTCATGCTGTTGTGTGATGACACTGACTGATAAAGCTGCTATAATGAAAATTATTAAATTTCTGTCAAAGTAACTTAAAGACAACTCTTATTGCATCTTTTAGGGGCATTCACATATTTTTTTCCTCTCACAGGCAGGTAAAGGAGGTGTAGAAAGAATGTTGTTATATTTAATATAGCTGTTTATGTATATTTATAGTATACATACACATATCTGTGCAAATGTGCGTATCCTTGTGTATATAAGTACACATATACTACATATATATTTATATTTGTGAACATATAAATTTTTATAAATGCCCCCCTTCAAACTTATAATATTGCAAAGAGCTTTAAATACTGAAAATATTTGTTGTTTCTTATGTAGGATGAAATCTTACAGAATTTCTGTCCATAAAAATGTCACAACTAATATAATTTTGATATAAAATGCAGTTTGGATTGTAAAAATGATATAAATATTCTTAATGTATATTAAAAAAATAGAAACATGACTAATCTCTGAACCTCAGGGACATGTTCTTATCTGTAGAAAAATATCGTTCATTATAGTAAAGAAAATACTGCATATTTATCACATTGATTAGATTTTCTTTACCAATTTACTTTGTCCATACTGCAGAAGAATACTACTAAGTTGCTTATTTAGTCTAAATGTTTGCAACAGCAAAAGCATTAATGTCCCTGAGTGGCACAGAATACTCATCAAAAAGGTATGTTACAATGTTCGTTACAGTGCTCCAGTATTATTTTTATTAGACTTAAAAGGAAGCACCTCATATCCATCACAACAGATATTCTGATATTTGTCAAATATAACTATTTGTCTATCAAATGATACATACAAAAGGAAACTGTAAAACAGTATTTTTAAAAAAAAAGTCAAAAAAGTAATTTTTTTCAAAATAATTACAAGTTCGCAATTACTGTTCACAGAAAGATGTTCAAGAGGACCTATGATCAGTAATAACGTCATGGACACACTCAGAAATTGTGTATGATTTTTATCATGTATGTTGTTCCAATGTGTTCATCGATCTTGTCATGTTGAGCCATAAACCACTGTCTTGAAATGTAAAATGAAAAAGCACAACTCCTGTAAAACAGCATCTTTTGAGTAGAGTTTGAGCTCTGTTAATCAGGCACATCTGAGATCTAAGTGAATGAAGGCAACCTGCTCCAAGCGTGTAGAGACCCAAGGTAGCTCTGTGTGAGCTAGTGCTGGAAACGGGGAATGACATGCAGATCCCACCTGCCAGCCAGCTTTCCTTCAACTGCCCCCAAACCTGGAAGCAGTCTAGGTGTGTCCACAAAATACTGAACAGAATCCCCTAAACCCAGATCCTTCAGGATACACAAGGCAGGTGAAAATTAATATCAAATGGCTTTTAATGGCTGCATTTACAGTGAGTGATTAAATACATTTTTGATGCGTCTTGAAGAAGACATAGTTTTCTTTTTCACAGAAAAAAAAAAAATCTTACAATAATTTTTTTCTTTCTGTTTCCTACAGGACCTGACATAGTCCATGCAGAGTTTCAAATAATATTGTCCTTAGCAAAGAAATGAAAAAAAAAAAAGGCAGAAAAACAATCACTGGTTTGAGTCATTTAATGGTAATACAAGTCATAACCTTTGTGTAAGCACTAGTCTAAAAATCACTCAATATCTTCTACTCTCAGGTCCTGAAACATCAAATTAATATGAGAAGTAGCCCATACTGAAAGCAAGCAAGCAAGCAACCAACCAAAACAACAAAAACCCCACCTTCATGAGACTTCTGTACTGGCAAAGGGAAGGAAGAGAGAGACTGTAACTCATAGCAATATTATGACTGTTGATTTCTAAAGTATATCATGTCAAAGCAGACAGAAAACCATATTTATCCCTTTGAAAGTAGAAAATACATAGTGCAAAACAAAAAATTCTGACTCATTGTGGACCTATCAAAACGTCTTTAAGAACTGCAATAAAACTAAAAAATATGGCCCAGAAGTGTTGCAAAAAGAACTCCTCATGGACCATGTTAAATGTAAAAATAATGCTAAACAGTGATACAGAATCTGAAAATCCAATTTCCCACCCAGGTTATGACAAAAGAAATATATACTTTCTAAACCCTGTAACTCATTATTCAAAGCATTTCTGAAAATCTTTGTGTTTTCCCCAACTAGCTGATGTGTTGTCAGTTCCTAAAATATATTTCAGAACTAGGCAACATTTAGGAAATATGCAGTCATTTCGAAATGTAGTGACCTATGGCATATTGAATCATGAACATTTTGACCTTTGATCTATTAAGTCATACATCCTTTGTGTAATGCTTTTGGACAGTGTCTCCAAAACTATGTATACAAGGGCACAAGTTTAAGACTAGAATACAGAGACTTTTAAAATACAGACTGTTGTTATGGAATCTATCAAATAATTAAGAAAAGAGTAGGGTCAAGTGAGATATAACACAAAAAATGGTAAAGATTTTATTGCCTATAATATTGACATATTTTAATGCATTATAATCTGTTAACCAATTTGAAGAATACAGAAATTAATACAAGGCATTCAAATTGACCATAAGTGACAGGAATATAGGATCCAGACTTCATTTTTGAACTCTTGCAATATGTGTCTGAGCTACAGAGTTCAAGAGTCTTTAGTTTCAACAGGTCAAACGTTTCCGTCCAATTAATAGTTTGACAAAGCACCTTTTCTCTGAGCAGTGCTTATAGATGATAAATTCTCATATAATATTAGAAGCTTGTATTTAACAGTCTTAGATTACTTCAAAATTTCCAGTCTTTCTCAAATGGCACATTAGCCAGCTGACATGAATGGACCAAGTAACTTGGTGTAGCTGGAAGCAGATGTCCTCAGATATGTTTTTCCTGCAGTGACCTGGTGCAGCTGTAAGTCTGACCAACAGGGTCATCCCAAAATGCCACGGTCCCCCAGAAAATGCTCCACATTCTGGCAGAACCTTTATATAATAAGTCATCAAAAACAGATGACCTAGATATTGCCCAGAAAAAATTGTTTTCATGGGACATATATCCAGTGATGTCTTAGCACAACCTGGTGAGAGTATTGTGGCTTGCACACAGCCAAAATCCCAGTGACTGCTGCTCTCAGAAATTCTCTTAAAAAAACAAAAACAAGGAGTTCTTACACAGTTACTCTCAGTCTGGCCCCAGGCTTTATCTATTTCAGTTTCCTTAGTTTCTCATCTGAAGTAGTTCTATGGGAAAATCGATAGGAAGTCCAAAGATATGATGCAGTAGGATCAACGAATTTGCCCTTCGTTACTTGAAAAATAATGTATACAGTATTTTCTCTATATAGCTGTGCAAATGGAATCACAAATTGGTCTAACACTTACAGGGGAGTCATAAATGACTCAGTAGAAATATATTTTTTGTGCTGCTTTTTCCAGCAATAAACTGATTTTGTTCCTTTAAAGAGGTCAATGTAAAATGTTTACATTACTGTATCTTAATATTTTCCATGTGCTTCCCCCAGCAGCCATGAAAGAAGCAACAGTGTCAACTGTGTTGCAGACTTCAGTAAGATGACATTTCAGTGTAAGATTTATTTAACAAGAGAGTTGTATTTCCCAGGAAATGGACGCAGGAGTAAAATTCAGTGATGTTAGGTTTAATGCATGAGTCACCTAAGTAAATTAACTATTTCTCCTGTGTATGAAACATTACTCACTTCGAGCCATAAATATATCATTAAAAATATATCCATCTACAAATAGAAATTCAAGCACATACTTAAAGTTTTCTCAGATAGCTCCAACATCTTACCTTCAACATTTTAGCAAGTCAGTTCAGTAATTTAAAAGTCTGCTTTGTCTGAGCATTATAATTACTGTATGAAAATCTATTCAGGGTGTTACATGGCCAGCAGCTAACCATTAGTGCAAACAAGTCTAGTCATTTGGAAGAAAGCAAAGAAACCCCAGAGAGCACCTGTGTTTCAGTATGAAAATGTAATCCCATAGCAATAAAAGTAAGCCTGTATTACATTCACTGAGTCATGAAACCATAGAAAGGGGCTAGAAAGCTCGAGGCTTTGCCTTTTCAGGGACCATGGAATGGCACAACATCAGCTGTTCACAAGAAGTTTTCAAAATTGGATTCCCATGGGGCAGAATGCCCTGCAGTCAAGGGGCATGACAGTTTTCCAGGCAATGAGAACCAAACTCAGGTAAAGCAGGTAACATAGGAGTAAGCAGAGTGGCACTGACTATGGGGGCAATTATGTTTCTTCATCCCAAAGTCTCTGCAATGCTCCCTGTTTTTAAATAGCAAATAGGGATGGTGGAAAAGGAAAGTCAGCATCTTACTCTGCTGTCCCTCTTCTTCCTGGGCTAGCACAGATGCCAGGCATACTGTCAAGGCACACTGCACCACACTAGAAGATGAATGATGCTCCTTGTGTACCCTGATCAGATCAGTGAGATGTTCTGTTCTTTCAAAAGCAGGTAATTCCCAGTGGCTTCACAAGGCAAGCATAGATCTGCATCACCTTGGTTTATCCATCCCCAAACAGGCATAGTCTGGCACCCCAACAACCAAGGGACTTCCAGAAGGTGACATCAGGACTTTATTTCAGTGAAAGTAACAGATTTATCAAACTCATGAAGGAAAAAAAATAGGTGAGGAATTCCCACAGAAGAGGGTTTCACTCAAAAAAAGCACTACTAATCCATCCTCCTGGAAGCCAATCTACACTAGGGAAATGATGTCTGAGTCTTGTTAAAGAAACTTTGTTTAAACAGCTTGATTGCTATTATGGACCTGGCAGTGGGAGTTTGGTTTTTAGCATATGTGAAAATAAGTATGGTGTGCTCTGCTTTGTGTACATAAACAATTTTCCCATAGTAACATAGTAAACATTGCACAAAATAGATATGGCCATGAAGCCCAAGCACCTTCTTTCAGTGCCTAGCACTTTTGAATGACTGTCCTTGTTGATCAAGTTTCGGAACAAAAAAAATTACTGCAGTGAACCTTTCAAGTCTTTCAATAAATATTTGAAAAAATATTTTAATGTTATTAAAGTTATTGTGGATATAGAAAAGGGTGGGAATATTTGGGGTATGAAAGTGGAAGGCAAGAAAACATAAGGCAGATCTCTAATCTTGTTGTGGCTCAAGCAACAGATAAACTGCTGATAAGGGAAATAAACAGACTGCACTGTAGAATCCAGCACATTTAGAGGGTCATGATATGTAAGGGCACTTGTACAGAAAGCCTTTTATCCTGGGAAAGAGCCAAAACCAGGTGAATGTAGTGCTGCTCATTCTGCAACACAAAAGCTTGAACAGAGAATACAGTGAAGGGTACCAGAGGAAGTCGCACTTCTTTTTTAAAAGTAGGGAGAATTTCAAATTCATTGAGAAATGCAGGACACCTCGATAGACAGAGTGCTCATAGAAAATAAGAGCACAAATGAGATGTTTTTAAGCATGTTTTGTGCCACCCTACATATTTCAGAAGTATTAGAACACCGTCATAAGTGTCAAGAGTCCTGTTCTGTGTTACTGGAGTGCCCTCAGAAAATGACAAGGAAAATGATCTCCATTGCCACTGTCAAAGTGTGCAGGAACAGATCACAGTTCAAGGCTCTGAGAATGAGAATGCACATCCACAATTGCACAGTATTTTGAAGTGAGTTAGAAAGATTTTTTTGGTTAACCTAGTAGGCATCTGTTCAACCTGTGAATATATATTCAATCCATTCTGTTTGCAAGATATTTTACAAATATCTTTTAAAATCTGCTCCACACTACCAGACAAAAACCGAAACCAGACAACTTCAATGAATTTCATAATTGCTATTAAAAAAAAAAAAACAAAAAACCAAAACAAACAAAAAACCAACCCCCCCCCCCAAAAAACACAGGTTTCCTTTGTCTTAGAGCTACAGAATTGCTCTAAGATAATGGAAAACTTTATACCCTTGACACAGAGGATAGGCCTTCTGTGTCAGCTGCCTACAAAGCCTTCCTCAAAAAGGCTGCTCACAAGGTATTGAGACTCAAACAACCTGAAAACAAGATACCTTTAATCTTTAACTTGTAGGATCAGTCACTCACTGTTACATATTATGGCCCCTCTATCACCTTTGCCTTTTTCATGACTTTTATTTACTACACAAATTTCTTTTCTTTTCCCTCTGCCTTTCATTCTTTCATAGGCTCAAATGGCTGTAAAGGATCTAAACAGGTCACCTAGTCCACCCTGTTGGGTCTGGGTCAACTAGCCAGTCTCTGGGGGTCACACTTTCTGCCTTTAACTGCTCTTTTTTTTGAAAACTGCTTCTTCCTCCTTTAGATTGACTGGGCAATTTTACAGCTTTCCAAAGCATAATAAAGCTTTTCAATCACTTGTCTGCATATTATGAAAGAACGTTAAAGAATACGTTACCAAAATTTAGCATCCAAAGACCCACGTGGCTTGTATTTTATTAAACTGATCAAAACCAAAACCCTCTGAAACAGGTATCAGTGTACTTAATGTATTCTATACACATTCTTCCTGCAACAAAGAGATACTCATTAATGTGTAAATATCTGTTTTCTAAGCAAATATCCTACAGGCCTTGCATAAAATGATTTTCAGTGTGCTGTGCTGCCCCAGTATCTTCAAGCAGTAGAACAACCAATGATTTATGGACTGAGAGAGTCTGAAGAACTTCCACAGAAAACAGAGAGGAATAAACAATGGCAGAAAAGGTTGACAATGATGTATCAGTCAAGGCATTTTTTTTTTCTCAGTAGACAAGAGACAACCATTTTTCTTGTAAACAGGAATTTCATCATATCTCTGGTCAACCTGGTGATATCACCCTAGCCTTGATGAAAATTCTATAACATGCCTGAAGAATAAGTATCAGACACTAAATCAAGGCCCTTTCATGGGTACACTGTAAGGCAATGAAATATAGTCAGAGCGGAATTTTCCACTTTCCTTTCACATTTCTAGTTCTTTGAAACAGAGCAATTCAGATGTTTTTTCTTAATATACCTTTATAATACCCGATTGTTTCCAACAACTAAAAATCCAAATAAAATACGCATTGTTCTATATTTTGTGCAAGTTTCAACTTTGCACAATTTTATATAAGTATGGGGAAATTCTAAAAGCTCATTTTGAACTTTACCTAGTTTTCTTTTCTAAAAATCTCACTTGTGTGAACTCACATCCATATGCTTAAAATCTTGATGTATGTATAAGTGCTATAATGGATTAAGGCTGTGATTATTTAAAACTGCAGGTTTAGCTAATCATCTCGAAATTTCATTTTCTTCAAAATCCATTGAATTTTAATATTGGAAAGAAAAGCAGAAGTGACATCTTTTTGTTCATTTCCCAATCGGCCAGATGAGGGCCTTTCATCAGCACTCCTCAGGCAGGGAAACTTGATGAAATGAGGAGAGTTTGGAGCAGTCAGAAATGTAAGACAGCCAGCTTTTTAGACAAGCTCACAGAGATGACATTATCCAAAGATACAAAAAGGCAGATAAAAATGGCTTATTTCTGTCCTTTAGGGTTCTTGGAGCAATGGCTTATTCTTCAGTCACATGTCATCAGAGGGAGGCATAGCTACACTCCCTCTAACCTGTCTGTGTGCCAACAGTGATCAACCTTAGCCTCAATGGTCAGGTGGACAGGGTTCGTGGAACAGAAGAACTTGCAATAGTTCTGCTCCTTAGAACAAAAGAAAAATAATATCTCTAGAAATTGCATCCATTTGACATATATAACAGTCTGAAAGCAATGTAGAGCTTCCTTACATGTTTTTTACTTCACATGTAGGTCTGTATACCATGTCAGGTTGGACAGATCAGTGATCATTATAATTTTGGAATATTATGCAAAATTATATTTCTTTTAAAAGTAGACAAAATGCCAAAGTTGCATAAAACCTTAAATCCAATTTTGCATTGGATTTAATGAAATTTCCATTTATTTAAAATGAATATAGAATTAAAAGGCATTAATTTGTTTTAGTGTTGTTTAGTCCACATTTATAAAAATCAAAAATTGAGTGAGCTTTTCAGCTAACATACAAAAACAAATGAGACCAAGTTCTAGCATAGTAACATCAGGACTAACAGGATAAACAAAAATTGACTATTTTTCAACCTAATACTGTAGTTATAAGTTCAAAGTAGCTCCAGAGAAAAATATTTTGACCTAAACTTTTAGTTAGCTTTGATTAGTTCTGTATATTTTTGATATACAGCACATGACAACAGAGAATGTACTGGCACTAAAGGAAAAATGGCCCATTCGATTTCTGCTGCATTCTTTATTTCCTGAGTCCAACATGACCATAATTTAGGTGTCAAGTAAAATTATGTTAGACAGGTTTTCCTGTCCTTGTTTGTTCACATCACAACTTTGGCATGTTTTTCCAGTTCAGCTGGAAAAAAACAAGAGACTTGAACTAAGGGACTCAAATTTGAAATGATGACAGTAAAGAAAGGAGAAGTCTGAGCAGTATTTTTCTGGAGAATACTTAACTGTAAGTACCTTGCCAAAACATCTTTTAGATATATATGTGATATACTTTAGAGACAAAGGGGCAGTTTAGAGTGGCCAACAACTACGTCCCGAATGAGAGGAAACATGACCTAAATTCTTACTTTGAGCCTGTAGAAAAGCCAGGATTTCTTTATTTCTCCCCTCCTCCCCAACCCCAAACTACACAGCAGAAAGCCCACAGTGTATGGCAGTGGCTCAGTACAACATACTGGACAAGCTGGATTTGAAGGAAAGTGTCTGTATTATACATTCATAGAGTAGCTGCAAGGAACATTTCCTCTTAAATCAGCAAAATCAGATAAAGTCTGACTTATACCCTCTAGCTTGTTTTATGCAATTCCACATCAATAGTATGTTTTAACACTACATAGTTTTGCATTCTGTAATAATGACTGATTCTTTTTCTGAATGCCTGATAAGACACAGTGACCATGAACTGCATATTTTGTGGTAAAAAAATGTTTTAAAAAATATTTCTTCTTTTAATTACTATTATCACAGAATTGTTCAGGTTGAAAGGGACCTCTGGAGATCATCTGGTCCAACTCCCCTACCAAGGCAGGGTAACCTAGAGCAGGTGACCAAAGGAACATGTTCAGACAGGTTTTGAATGTCTCCAGAAACGGAGACTCAAGACCTCCCTGGGCAGCCTGTTCCAGTGCTCTGCCACCCTCAATGGAAAGAAGTTGGTGGAACTTCTTATGTTATAATTTATGTCCACTACTCCTTGATTATTTGTGTCGCTATTATGGGAGAATTATCCTTTATTTTTCTATTTTACCTTTCTTTGAAATAATTTTATTTTGATGTCTCTGTTTCTTTTATAGCTTTTTAAAGTAAAAGATCTAATAGCTGCAAAATATTTGAATTGTGGACTATATGGACTATTGATTCCTTGTTTATTACCTCCACACCCCCAGATGTTCTGTATGTAAATCATGTCGTGTATCTTGGGGATGACTGTAACATTAATTAAACTTCTTTCTCATTTCAAAAAATATTATTTAATATAGAATAGAAGCATTTGAATTATATATTGATTAGGAGGAAACTGAAATTATATTACAGGAAGGAAAGAGTAGATTTTCATTGAAACACAATATCTGAAAGACACATTAGGGATTTTGAGCTACATAAAGGTTGATGTTGATGATAAGTAGTGGGATGTAAAGAAATGTTTTAACTGAAATTTTTGAAATCTGTTTTTTGTTTGATGCTATTTTTTAAAACTTGAAAAAAGAAACAAATTCTAACACAAAATTGTGTAATTTCTTTGTTCACTTTTTGTCTGTCATGAAAAGTGACAGATGTTTACTTGGCATCGCCAATGTTTTCAATTCAAAGTCCTTACACTGTAGTGTCTGTGCATTATGGATATGTTGTGAAGGGCATGGATACAACTGTGACTCAAACAAGAGCTGAGGAGGAGGAGGTATTAAGGAAATAGCCACTCCAAGAGCAGTTCTGAGAACTGCTGCCCCTCTTAGACAAGTCTGTAGGCCATGGTTCTTTCATTTTTCCCCATATTTAAATTATGATGTGCAAATTTGGATTCAGCTGTTTGAAGCATCTATAAGGTGGGTTGGGTTAAAGCCAAAGATACCCTGTGTGTATACTCTAGAGGAGACCTCTGAGGACACATGCCTAAGACATATATTTTAGCATGCATTTGAATGCATCAGAAATTAGTGATTGAAAGTAGAGACAAAATTTTGATTCTAGTTCCCTCAATCAGCTTCTTTCAATGGCTTACTGCATAGGCTTTTGCACATATATTGACTTTCTGTAATTTATTTTCTCTATCTGTGAAATGGAGGTAGCAGCAGATGTACTATGGTCTGAACACAAATCAGATTCTTCTGAGGAACTTTTTGAGATCCTGACATAGGAGTCATCCTGTAAGTCCTAAACAATGTTATAATTACACAGAATAATAATACATAGTAATATATCTTTTTGTCACTATGAAATTACCTTACTAGAGCAGAATTTTCTTAATTTTCATATACACTGGCAGAATCAGGAATGTGTCATTTGACAGGAGTGTGTCAGTTGTCCTAATTAGTTGAGATCCCGAGAAATATATCATACTGAGAGATTTTTTGAGTTACTATAAAAACAAGCTTAGGTGATGGAAAAAATATTTGTCTTGGTAACACCATAAAAAATCATACAAAAAAAATCAGAAACAGTAATTCATTACACAAACCTGCATTGAAAGTTTTCATTCAGTTGTCTTCTTGATAAAGTGGGAAAAAGACGAAGCAAAATAAGAGGCTGACAAAGTACAATATCTATGTAGAGAGTTGTTCCTGTCAACTAGGGCAACTGTTCTCTCATTCAATCAGACCACCCATCACCTTAATCAACTGCTTTTCATTAAAATACTCACTGCACTGTTACTTCATTTTGCCTCTTCACTTTTACTTATTTCTTCTGAGTGTTTTGCCTGGACTAGGAGTTTTCTCATTTAGATATCTTTAAAGCATTGGCAGCTGTAATCCCCTGGTTTATTATGTATAAGCAGTTGCAACACAAATAAAGGGAACAGTACCTTAAACTCTTCAAAATAGTTCCCTCTATTAGAGTACTGCATCACTGCAATTACTTTACACCAAAGGACTGATACATTAAGTAGAAGTAATACCATTTTGTATTATTGCTGTGCTGCTTCTACTATACTGGTAGCATTCCCCATGTCTCTGTTCTCTATCCCTTTCCTCCTTTCTTCACCTTCTCTCTCTCTCTCCCTCCCTTCCTGCCCCTCTGTGGGAAGACGGCTGGGGATAAAAATTAGAGGAAACTGAAAAGTTATATTCAAATCTGAACAGAAGTTACAATGGTAGAGAAATTATAGGGTAAAATGCAGCTGCTACTCCCTGGGTGGAACGTGGTTGGCACCTCCATGATGATTTTCTTACAACAGCAAGAACCTGCTAAGGGGGATGGAATGGAGGGTGGAGAGGAGACACTGTGGCCAGATGCTGCAGAAATCCTTGCAGGGAGTGGAACTCAGTGGCACTTTGCAGCTGATAAAACCTCATAGCACCTGTCAGCCAAGGGAGACAAGAGGTGTCCTGCTGCTGAGATAACTGTTGTGAAATCTCTCTCCTCAGATGAACGTGGTTCATTAAAGCCTAATCATAATATTAATGCACACCTCCATCCCAAAGTTACCTGCCTCCAAAGTGTGACCACCCACCACTGGGCATGCACTCTACTTTTTTTTTTTTTTTTTGATTGTACCTTAAAGAGTGAAGCAAGACAATTTTACACCAACCAGCAACAAATGTATTTATGACTACAGTCACTCAAGCTCCACCTAAACAAAAAGAGATAGTATAAAAGTAAGTCAAGAATGGAGGAAAAGTTGGGGAAGACTCTGTCATAACTGCTGGAATCTGCTGACAGGCTGAACCTGTCTTCTCCCCCATAGGGATGCCTATTAGGTAAGAACCACACGCTACATGCTCTGGATACTTTTACCTTGTCTGTGTATTGCTTTGAATACATTTTTGCAGTCAGATACTATCACTTGCATTCTTCAAACCTTAACCTGTTAGTATTTTGTATTAATAAAGTGAGTCCTTCGCTGGCAGTTGCCAGTAGTGGAAATACACTGGAATAAAGTGGGAAGACTCACTGAGGGCTCTGCCTTATGCTGTTGGTGTAGTTCCTTGAAAAGGGCAGCTGAATCTCACTCCGATCCAGCAGGAGTGTTCACTGAAGGGTACCCATAATGGGACACTGACAGATTGGTCAGGCACAAGGGTCTCAGCTTTCCTGGGGCACTGGCAAATCATACACTAAGGTTTGAGGAAATTTCCCAGTACTAAGTATCAAGGAAATCTCCCCTTTTCATGTGACACCCTTCCTCAGCCCCATCATTATCACTAGTGGTAGTAGTAGTAGTAGTAGTAGTAATAGTAGCAGTAGTAGTAACAGTAATTTTAAAGTAAGGAAATACATTGTTCTGTTGTGGCCTAAATTACACCAATTTCCTAAATTTCATTTAGCATGATTTGACCCCTTCATAGTAGGTGGGATAAATACTCCTCTACTAGCTGCATATACCAGTATAATACAGAAGTGAAGGCCTGGATATGATTGTTGTAAATCATTCAAAAGAGTAGTTAGATTAAAATTTCATTTCACTAAGAATGAATAAGAATCAGTGTTAACAAAAAAAAGTTCAAACCATTTAAGTCCCACACAAGTTACAGACAGTACCACAAACATCTTCCCATCCTGCTTTACACGTGAAAGTATGACTATAAAAGAAAGCAGGCAAAGGGCATTCGAGGAATGAGGCTTGACATCTTTCCTCAGTGATGGAGCTTCTCTTTTTCAACACAGGATATGCTGTTATTCATTCCTAATTCCCCTTAGGAGTCATGCTGCAGTCTCAGTCACAAACTTTCAGAATGTGTTATTGTACCTGCTCTCACAGATTAAATGGAATACCATCCTAAAAACTATCAAAAAAACCCCCAGTTACAATCACATATGTCCATGAGCTCCACAATCAAAATGTTTAAGCTCCCAGCTCAAAGGGTGCCAACCCAGAGTCCTGAGGTCAGCATAATGCTCAATAAAGATTTCAAGAGTCACACTGCCCCTATGATGAAGAGGAAGACAAATACCTTGTCAGCTTCCAAAGCCAACAGTTTTCTGAAAGAGAAAACCCTTTCCTCAGATGGAGTGATTTTTATTGCGTCAGGGAAAGTTCAAAATGGACATTAGGAGAAGGTTTTTCACTGGGAAGTAGGTCAGTCACTGGAACAGATTCTCCAGGGAAGTGATCATGGCACCAAGCCTGTTAGAGTTCAGGAAATACCTAGATGGTGCTCTTTGTCACGTGGATTAGTTTTAAGCAGTCCTGCAATGAGCAGGGACTTGGACTCGATGATCCTCATGGGTTCCTTCCAACTTAAGATAGTCTGTGAGTCTATAAAATCTTGTGATTTAAGTCACATGTTAGTGAGACAATGCACCCCTTTTCCTGGCTTTAAAAATACTTTACTTTTGAGCCTACCAATATAAAATGAGCTGTTTATATGCTGGAAGGTTGTTTAAGAACAAGCATTTGTAGTGCCTGCACAGAAAGTTTTCAGTTTCCTTCTATGAGATAGTTGCTGTTGCTTATCAGCTACAAAAAAATGTGAAAGCCCAGTACCGACCTATCTCTGGAAATTCAGGAATGCAGAATATGGACTGTAATGCTCGTTACTTAGGAAAAAAGACAGATCATTCCTGATGTGCATAGAAAGTATATAATGATTCGTTCCATCTAAAAATACAAAAAAATGACGAATGAAAGCAAGCCTTTAAAGAAAACATCTGTTGCCTGTTAACAAATCCAAGAACAAAAGTCCCTGGAGTCATTTCACAAGCCACTTGTACATTACCTATGTACAGCAGAAGACCTTCTTTTCCTATTTCTTTCATTTCATTCTTTTTCACCCTGGAGTTCTGAAATTCAGCTCGGTTCCTCTCTGTTTGCCTAAAGTATATATTAAGGATTAGCAACATCTTCCAAAATGTTGCACAAAATAATTGCTTTTCATTAGGAAGTATCTGGTGAATTTGCTAGTTATATTTCTTCAATTTTAAACATTAGATAAAATATGCAACTAGTTGGTTAATTCTAATCTACTATTTCATACAGTTAATGAATTATTCATAGCTTCATGCAGCTGCTGAAGTACTGCAAAAGCTTAAATTTAGCACTCAGATGGTACACGTGGCAACTTGGCAATTATTATTTTTTGGAATATGGCTTTAATTTAAATTCATATGTGATTGATGTGATATGACATGCTGAGAGTACAACAGATAGTTTAATCAACAAATGGTCCTTATGAATAATGTTGATGGTAAAAGTTCTATTCAATTTCATGTCACTTTCCTCATCCTAAAAATGAATTTCAGTTCTTGTTCAGCTCTTGACATTCAATACGCTGTTCTCTTTCATTAGAAAGGATCTTAAAACACTGAGGGAGGATGGACAGAAATGCAAATAGGAAATAGATTATGATAATATTTTGTGTTTTCTATGAGTTTCATTTCCATTTCTACTTATTTATCTTCCCCACCTTGGACTTGGTCCTACATTTTCTATCAACAATTACAATAAGGTTTTAGATCAGACCCAATGATCTATCAATATATATAAAAAATGGAAGAGAGTTGCCCTATTCACTGGCATGAATATTTTTATTTATAAGAAGAGATTTTAATGATGGTTAGTAAAGTTCCTTAATTCATAATAGTTAAAATATCATGAAGAGGTAGAGCAATTATTTTCATGACACGAGGGGGCTTTCTTTTCAAGACACTATGGCAGCAAGAAACTAATTTTTAATAAGCTAGATACTTCCATGGAAACATGGAAGTGCAAACATCTGTCACACTAAATTATACAAACTCCTGTTTCGTAAAAGCTAAAACTCAAGCACCTATACTTCAACATAGGGACTGCATTCTCTGCTAAAGATCACTAAGGTGTACCTGCTATACTCAAAATGTTTCTTTTGGCAACATGTAAAAAAAACCCAAACCCACTTTTATGCAATATCAAGAATTTATTAGCTGCATGATAGAAATTACAAGAAAATAAAAGAGGGGGGAGAAAACTTTTTCAGAGGAAAGTGTCAGTAACAATGCAGTTATAACAGACAGTTACAATGGTACAGTTATACAGAAATTTCTTGGAGTTTGTACTCCTTTCTGTGAGATTATTCTTTGCCCTTGACTGCTTCGATAGGTCTTACATTCTGCAGCATCATAGAAGGAGTGGGGCACTGTAACATGTCATTAGCAATCCATGTCCTTCCCTGAGGTGTATCACGTTGATGTTGACAGCATCTTGCTCCTCATTTCAGGCCAACTGTATATTTCTAACATAGTTTTTCGCACCTTGTTTGTGTCTTTTGTTTTGTTGGGTTGTGTTTTGCTGTTTTGTTGTTTGTTTGTTTGTTTGTTTTACTGGAAGGCCCCCATCTGAATTTCTTACAAGTCAAACAAGCATCTTCCCTATCTTATTCTTCATTCTCCTGTTACTTCTATAAACTAGTTTTACTCAAGTCTGAAGGCTGGATTTCCCTATCAAAAGGTAATTGACCACCCATGAGTTCTTCATAGCACCAGAGTTCTAGTATCACCACGTGCCACCTCTGTCATGACCCCATCCCTGTACACTCTCTGCACTACATGCTGTTTCCTCACATTTAAGGGCTCTGCTTCACTCCCGGTCTTTTATTCCGTTATGCTGCATCACTATGGTAGGGTTATAAACAGTTCATTCTACACAAAATAATTACTTAGTAGTATTATCTATACAAAAATTATGGTTATACTACTTGGTTACACAGAGCTCAGCAAAGTAAAACAAATTAGAAAATGGCCATTAGGAAATAGGTCATTAGAATATTGCTTTTGCAGCTAAATAATGTGAAACATAGCTGTGAGAAGGCCAAGAGAAGTCCTGACAAAGCCTGAAAAATCCCGAGGCTTTGCTGAGGTACTGTAAAACCTGAAATCTGTCATTAGCAAGGTCAATACTGTATTTATTGGGTTACAGGGCTTAATTTTTGGATTGTGTCATAAACATTCAGAGTAGCAAGAGTTGCCTAGAACATATGACTGATTTTTGCAGAATAATATAAATACATATTAATTGTTTTGGCAATGGAATGGAATAATATGCAACAAATAATTACTGAAGGTTTACAATTTATGATATGCTACTGAAGAAAGAAAGATAACTGAATGGCTCATCGAAAACATAAACTGAATATAAACTGGATATTTTTTGCAGCAGAAAATGATTTTGATTTAGGGCCAAGCTTTGCCCTTAGTTACATATGCACAGCTGCTACTGATGCCAATTGTAGTTATGATGGTATGTATCTGAGTAAAGGATCTGTTTCTGAATAGGGATGGAAATTGTATTATTATTTGCTTTCAAGACATAATGGCATTCTGGAACCTCACATATTTCGTATACAACAAAAGGAACTCCTTGGTAGGACTAAAAATCAGTTGGAACAGATTCTATCACCTTTGTGGTGTATTATCTACCTATCTGATAAGCAGTCTTTCAGATTCAGCAGAATTACATGCTGTATAAGAAGTATTCAACATAAATAACAGAAAGAAAAAGAAATCTCTTAGTAGCTATAAACATTTCCCAAAGTTCAAGATGTATTATTCTACAGAAAAGCAGAATACTTTAACAGAACTCATTTCTGAAACTCTTCTTATAAATTATGCAAAGGAAGGTTCAATAATTTTAGATTTAGATTTGAGTTGAATCCCATGAATTTAGAGCATTTCATATTTGAAACCGAACCACTTTGCCACTCATATTAAATACAATTACCAGCACATATCTGAGTTTTACATTGACAAATTATGCTTCAGATACTCAGATGACCAAAAAGACAATAACACAAACAACTCAAAATATCTTTCTATTAAATGTACATAAACTTATTCTTACTTGCATTTCTGGATTCTAAATAATGCATTATATATGTATCTTTCCTTTAAGATCTGCCTAATTTCTTCTTAATATTTGCTAAAAGTTTGAACTTTTCAAATTTCACCTAAAAACTTCATTCACTCAACCAATTTGATAAAAACAGATGCAGTCTTAACGTGCAGCCTATATCTCTATTGTCTCATAACTCAACCTACAATGTCAGCAGTATAAGAGTTCCTATTTGCAATGCACTGTAATAAAAGCAGTTCAATAAAAAAACAAATCAAATAAAAAAAATCAAATACTCATTTTTCTTTAAACATAGACAATATCAAAACCTTCATAGATCACCACCTAAATCATTTAAATCTAAGCATTTTGGAAAATGCCATCACTATCTTGCTGAGTATACCAGTTTTATGCAAAACAATTGTTTATTTCAGTCACTTCAGAGAGGGAAGTTGCCCACCGATGTACTATATAATTCCAGAGTTCTCAAACACAGTTTGTGCTTTGTCACCTTTCTAAGTTATACCTATTCTTCTTTTGCATGTACTTTTGCCTTAGAAACATGGGCCCTTGAATTTACTTTCAGTCCTTCAAGAGGGTTGAAAGGGTAGATGTGGAGAGATAGAGAGTAAGGTTTAGTTGAATATATTTTCCTTATTCTTCTCCTGTATAAAAAACACATGTGTGTAATATTTTTCTGTGTTCACAATTTAAAAAAAAAAATGGACATATATTTTTAGTTTCTTTTAAAGGGTGGTCATGAGAATGAGAAAGACCTTTCTGTATTCTCAGTGTAGGCAACTGCAGCACTGGCACACGAAAAGGGCCAGGCTGCTGCCCTCTCCCTTCAGTTTTATAGCACTATGACTGAAGCGAGCATAGAACAGTTTTCTGCTCTTTTCCTAACTCTCTGTTGCAATCTGAAGTTGTTTTTACCTCCTATCTTTCTGAGTGGGAATTAATTTTAATGGAAGTGTCAAAATGGTAGAAAGGACTTTGGACTGTGAAAACAGGAGGAGTAATAAGACTTCAGAAGCAGCAGTGAGTTGTTGCAATAGCTCAGCTGTTTGTGGGCCCAAGGTCTTAATCAGCAACATGCCTTGGTTGACGTGAAATTTGTTGGAAATAAAAAAAAAAACAACAAACCCACAACCCCCCCAAAAAAAACACCCAAAAACCAACCAGCCAACAACAAAAAAAACCCCAACAAACCAAAAAAAAAAAAAAAAAACAAAAAAAAAAACCAAAAAAAACCCCCCCACCGAAA
>JAWWES010000001.1:104625888-104661552 GCA_035583135.1 Lophotriccus pileatus | reverse complement strand
ACTTAATTAGTATTCTAGTAGATATAGTTGTTTTTATTTGTTGTGCAGTAATAAATTGTAATATTATTTTTCCCCAATTGGATTTTAGTTTTGTCTGCATAAACCTTTTCTCACAGCTTAGACCAATTTGGTTGGGGGGTGTGGGAAAAATTGTCACCTGGACAAACCCACGACACCAAGTCCTACCATGTGGAGGAATAACTCCATGTACCAGTATATGCCCCATGTAGAAAACAGTTTGGCTCGGAAGGTTCTGGATGTCCTGGTGGACACGAAGTTAGACACAAGCCAGCAGTGTGCCTGTGCAGCCAAGAAGGCTAAAGGTAACCTGGACTGCATCAGGCAAGAGTGCTGATAGCAGCTCAAGGCAAGTGATCCTTCTTCTCTGCTTTGCAATGGCAAGACACACCTGAAATGCTGGGTCCAGTGCTGGGCTCCCCAGTATGAGAGAGACGAGAACATACTGGAGGGCGTCCAACAGAGGGCTTCAGGGACTGGAGTATGTGGCACACAAGAGGCTGAAAGAATTGTGACTGCTCACTCTGGAAAAGAGAATGCTGAGAGGGATCACAAATACCTGATGGGGGGAGTAAAGAGGACAGATAAACTTTTTTTTCAGACAATAGGCACAAAATGAAATTCTGACCCTGCTCTAAGCAGAGGCACCTGATGATCCCCAGAGCTGCCTTCATGCCTCAGCCAGTCCGTGAGTCGATCATTCTGTGTTTTAATGAACAAGTTATACAACTCAGTCCTCTTTTCCAGAGAACTAATTGTATCTCTAGATTGCAAATTTTCTTCCAAGCTTCCCTCTCATTAAACTTGACAGCATGACAGATGTTTTTATATTGTTGATAACAAATTTCTACCTACCTAATGCACACAGTACTGCGTTAAGTCCAAATAACCAATTCTGGTAAACCGGGGCAGGTCCATGGCCACTACACTACTCTTCCTGTTTCAATCATAAAGATGAATTCTGGTGACTTATTATCTAGAGGGGCATGAAGTAAATCTTTTCAACCATCTTTTCTTTATGCCTTGTCTTTCAATATTTTGGTGCTTCATTGACCCTGGCAGTGCATGTGCACGTAGCAGAGGGAGTGCTCCAACAGGCACTAAAGGACACTTATATGGGCATAGCTCTGATCTTTCTCAACAGATTTAGTCACCAGTGTAATATGAACACAGAACGAGTTATTGTTGCTCTAATGAGTCATAAGATAAACAAAGGCTTTGGAAGAAGATGTTTGGTTTTTTTTCAAAAATTTTTCTGAATGCCTAAAAAAAAAATCTAAAAGTTTGCAATAGATCCAGAGCTAGAGATTTTATATATATATGTACATATACATATATATATATATTTACTTAAATAACAAATACATTTTGTGTATATATATATATATATATATATATATATGTATAACTATATATGTGTAAAATATATCAAAGCTATGGCAGACCACTGAAAGTGAAACTAGGAATTTGAGTACCGAAGCAGGTTGAAGACTTGAAAGAGATTTTTAATGTAACATCATAGTCTGGGTTTTGGTTTGTTGTTTTTTGGTTTGTTTGTTTTTTTTTTTCCTCCTGTCTGAATAGTGCATAATCAAGAAGCACTTTATTCAAGATTTAAGACCAGGTTGTTTTGTGTCCATGTGACTGATATCAGCCACCTGGACGCTAGTCCTGAGAGAAGGGCTGTTATTTCCAGAGGAACAGAACTCAGTTTGATCTGCCTAGACACTTTGTGCTGACTTGGGCAAGGGCAAGTAAGTTGCTCCAATGGACATGGTCCAAGTCTCAGATCAAGGAGAATTATCTTGCGCCTGCACCTGTTAAAACAAAATCAGCTCGTCCAACATTTGGAAACAGCTGTTACAAGTGAGCAAGTGAGGTCTGGATGCCTGTCTTCTGCAACAAGCTCTAAAAACTGAGAAAGGAAAAGGACAACCTAGCCACTGTATATGAGGCAAACACAGAGACAAGTTGTGAGAAACCCAGGTTAGTCAGGACAAGATGATTCCAACTAGTAGGAAGCTGTTCATAAGTTTACCTGATTGAAGAACTGCTCACAGCTTGTCAGAACTTCAGAGCTCTGTAACAGAATTGAAATGAATATGTAGCAGCTTTCATTACAGAGAAGCAAAAAATAATTGACATCGACCACCTGCTGAGAGAACATCAGCACTAATGTAATGAACTTCAATTTGCAGAAGACAAAAAATGCTTTGTCACAGTGATGAACAGATACTACTATACACTTGACTTCCAGAAGTGTCATGAAAAGCTGGAGCCCTTGAAAAGAGCACCGAAAGAAAATCATGCTTTCTGATAGTTTTAAAGAGCTACCCACTCTTGCACCGAGGGTCTGTGTGCCTCCTTATATGCCTAAATATATTATAAATATCCATAGATGCATATTCTAAATATATTATGCATATATATGAGCTGTTATACATATTCCTTCATATACATGCACTTATGTGTGTATACAAACATATTTGTATATTCACACACAAACTTATGTAGTTGCAGTATATATTCATCCCAGATGGCAAGCTGGAAAGCACAATGAATGGTCATAAAGAATCATCAGAGAAGAGCTCATAGTTCCTAGAAAATCCTTGAGAAAGAACTAAAATATGAATTAAAATATAAGAAACCTCAAAACGGATGAATGCAGTTATTTGAAGCTTTTCAGAATCTCCAAGTAAATTAAGAGTTCCAGTAACAAATATAAAAAGAGTAAAATAGCATCAATGTTTGAAAATTTGGTATTCCCTGATAAAGGAAGGAAGAATCAGGAAGAAGAGTGCATTCTGTACAGCTTCCCAGAACTACCATGCAAATGCAAAACTAACAAATCTCTGAACCGATCTGTGGAAGATTTTGAGAGGAATTAATCAAGGGCATAGAAGGTCACTAAGCGGTTTGAAAGTCAGTAATTTCTTAAACTAACAACAATCAAAGAGAGAAAGCACTTCAGTATTTGTCTACACAGGTCTACAAGCTGAATTTTTTAAAAATAAAGATGATGCTGATAAATAAATCTATGTCACAGGAGCACCGCCCTTAAACCAAATGAGGATTTGACCCACTAATGCTGAAAATGTCTCACTGGGGATGAATATGAAGAATTGGACTTGATAGAAAGTCAGAGATTTTAGAAAATGTCTCCTTAAGAGCATATTGTCATGAAAAAGCATTTCTGCAGTTCTGACTACAGCAAAAGCTGCTAGGAGCCACCAGCATTCTGGTAAACATTTCTGAAAAAGATCAGGACTGAAGAAGCATAATAAAATTGAATTTTTATTTTTTTTAACATAACAATGTTTTTTTTCCTTCATCTGATATGTTTCTTACTCAAGCTGTGCTGCTTATTCTACTCTACACAGTGAAAAACGTCAGTAGAAACCCTGTTTTTTTGCAGAAATTTCATACACACGTTCTGTCCACACACACATGTGGGTGAAAGAAAAGTTTGGTTGTATTTCTTCACCAGCAAGGGAGTTTATACAGTATTTGATACTTTGGTTAACAAGA
The DNA here is from genome assembly GCA_035583135.1 of Lophotriccus pileatus. NCBI lineage: Eukaryota > Metazoa > Chordata > Aves > Passeriformes > Tyrannidae > Lophotriccus > Lophotriccus pileatus. The sequence goes on along the minus strand of JAWWES010000001.1, from coordinate 104,658,006 downwards.
CTTTAGTCAATCTGACAGGATAACTTTTGGTGTAAAACAGTGAACATTTATTCAAGTTGGATATGGTTTTTTCCTTCACTTTTTACAGAAAAACCAAGTCCAGTGATTATGTCTTCAGTTCAATCACAGGAAACTGCAAACTAGCAAACACTGAGATAAAGCTAGTGAAAGTATGTTATATAAGAATGCACACTTAAAATAGCAATTAACATAGCGTGTAATCAAAATTAAAGACAGTTATGCCTAAACATACAGGATTTTCTAACAGAAAAAAACTCACGCTCAGAATTATAAGAGCACTGATATTTTAGGTGACACTATGATCAAGAAAGACATTCCTTATTTATGGAAGACTAGTATCTTCCTTCACAGGGACACATAACATATGGCAATGATATCTGGAAATAGCATTTATTCAAACTGCCATGTCATCTAATATTTAAGATAATTTTCAGATTTTTTAATCTGTGTTGTGGCAGTTAGGTGAAAATCTATGTAGAAATAAGCTGATAATTTCCAGGAATCCACACAGTTTTAAAAAGGGGGTCAATAGTCTCAGAAGTTCAATGCAGAATTGGACCTCTCCAACCTGCCCTAAGTGTATTCTAATTTATTTTCTACTTTCATGATTATAAGAACACTACATTTATTTACAGGAGGCATGAAGATATTTTGCAGAGTTCCAGAACAACATGTTTTGAAATACATATATATATATATATGTGTGTGTGTATGGAATGGTAAACATCTGAATAATTGAATGAAAAAGGAAAAAAAAATTCTTTTCTGGGTATTTATCTGATTTTTTTTTCAATTGAGACAGATGGAAGATATTCAGGTTTGGAAGTTATGTAAGTGTTACATAATTATTTCTAGGCTAAGAGAAACCACAGTGACATGACTGAATTAATTTTAAAAAGTCTTAGAAAGTAATAACTCTTAAAAATATAATTCTAAGTGTCTCATGCTGTTTTGAATGTAGACATGTTACCATTTAAACCTGGGACTGTATCTTCCATGATATTCCCTCTTACTCATTGGTCATACTGTAAATTTTAAGGCAGAGGTACCCACATGAACCACCTTTCTCCTGCAAAATTTTCAGTCTGTCTGTTTAAAGAGCTGTTACATTATGTAGAAAAAAAAAAAAAAATTTAAAGAGTCCTCCCTCAAACTCCTGTAATAGACATCCATTGCAAGGAAAACAGTAAATTCTCTCTGTACGGTTTAAATCCCAAACTAGAGTTTTTTTGAAAAATGTGTGCTAGCTAACCAACAAGTCATCCCCTAGTGATACAAAATTTAAAGGATTTCCCAAAGGAGTATGTGGATATATGGCTTCTAGGCAGTTAGATGAAATGACCTAATGATCTGAATTCTATAAGAGAATGAAAACTATAAAACAATTTGATAAGTCAACAGAGGAGTCAAGAACACTTCAAACACTTTGAATCTGATTCATAGCATGGCCCCAAATACATGCAAGCTATCAATATATATTTGATTTTTCTGGTGAATCAATGTCTCTGCTGTAAAACAGCTTAAATAAGGGGCAGTTGAGGATTTTGACTGAGCAAACTCCTGGATTAGGATGATCACTGTCTCAGATCTTTAATCAGATGATCACTAGTGTGATCAGTGGTTTTAGTCTATCACATCACCTCTGTGGGTTGCAAAGATATCACTGTCTCCATTTTCAGCCAGCAAGCAGATTCTTAATGATTTACCAAACACAGAACAGAGATTTATTCAAGATGAACCAAGAAATCAAACTGTCCAAATTTTTATGTGTTTGTTGAAAGTATTTTGTAGACAAAGACCTATTATCAATTTCACTTATTTGACCAACAGTTTTAAATTAAAGAAAGAGTGAGAGCAATACACAATTCCAGTTTGCATTTGTCTTCTCTATTCTACAGAGACAATAAAAATATTCATAAAAAAAAAAAATATTTATCTCACATAAAGCTTTGTGAAAAAGAGAAGAAATTATAACCTTGAGTCCTAGGAAAAAAAAAAGAAAGTATTAATGAATATTTACAAAGCTTGCATCAAGGGTATAAAATCCAGTATTGTATATACTGAATTTCATACCAGCATATATAACAATACCAGGTATAAAATGACTTACAAGTACAGTCAATTGGCTTTTTTTGATATGCATTACTATGTGTTTTCAAATGGAATTATGTACTATTGACAGGAAATGCTGCACTTATACTGGATCATCTGTTATCTCACAGGATCTGCCATGCTTCAGCAGATCTGTGATGAGTTGAGCACTCTGTCTTTAATATTGGCCTTTGAAATATACATCAGAGGAAGATGCAATGCACCCATGGTAGAAAATGATGGAGGAATCTGCCTCCTTAAAACACAGCTTTGTGCTCTGTCAGTTAAAGATTACCTTGTGCCCTCAAGAGCAATGGAAACTACCTGAAGGATGAAGGATCGAAGTTTCTTGTTTCAAGCTGTAAAGTCTGATAAATATAAAAAGAAATACACTCTTGTTGCAAATATGTCTGCTACAGTACTGTATACATGTAACATACCTTCAGCAGCACCAAACAGAAAATACAAGACTAGATGGGCTTCTAGTATGGTTTATCTGCTTTCTATTTCCTTTACAATAAGAAGAATTACTCTCTACCCTATTTCTGCTATACAATTTTATACATATAATGGTAGCCAATGGTCTTGAGGATTAATATTTTGTACTCATTTTAATATTTTGTAGGAAATTGCTTTCTAGGAATTGGTATAAGACATATCATCTTGCATTACTCACCTTGTTAAAAAATTGACAATGTCAGAGCTAAAACACTGAATAAAAATGTCTGTTTATTTTTATATATTCCAAACTTGAATGAACAAGAATATTTTTTTTATTAAATGAGCAGTGCTGAAAATGTGTCAAAAGGTGAAGAAGAGTAATATGATAGTACTTCATAGTACAATGGATAAACCAATACTGAAAACATTAAAATTACGCACACAGAAGGAAAAAATCTTGATTTTTTTTCATGTAAACAATGAAAAGGAGTTACTATTGGTAGTCAGTGAATACCAGTTTTTAACCTTATTATTTAATGAAAGATTTGAATTATATGAAGAGTTCTACGAAAATATTATCAAAAGGGAAAAGAGTAAAAAGGCTGAAGAGTGAAAAATAAAATCAAAACATATAAGTATGATAAAGAAAGGAAGAGAGTATAAAATACTTATGGTCCTCATATCCCCAAAAGAATAAAAAGACTTGAGAAGAAGCAAAGAAGGGCAGCAAGGATTCCCAAATACAAATACAAACACTTCTGAATGAGAACTGACCTTTAAACCTCAGGCATGCAATAGAAGTCTGTAAAATCATAGATGCCAAGAAGAAGGTGAATAAGGAATGATTATTTTTTGTCATGAAACAAAAATGGAGAGGACTGACATGATCAGACTAGAAGTTCAAAACAGGACATATGCTATCACTTGGCTCATAGCTGAACTCTGTGCATGCAGGTAAATGATTGCCTCGGTTTGCATAGGTCCAAAACATTTCTCTTAATTTATGTGAGAAAAAAATCCTTAAATAATGATTCAAGGCAGCTGACTAATGGAGTGTTCGAGTACACCTGAAAAATATAATAATATGGTTGCCCCTTGCTTCTGCCCAGTCTGCCACAGTCTGGGATCAAAATTAAGGCACTTAACCTAGATGCAATTGTTTTCTGACTTGGTATGGCTAATTTCATAAAACACAATAGTAAATGTAAACTATTACAATGCCATTTCCCAATCTCCATTTCCAGGGTTGCTTCCTGTGCCTTCTCCTTTACTAATTTTTTTTACACCATTTTTTATTTACTTCCTTATTTTCTTCAGCAACTGTATTCAATTCCATCTTTAGGGATGTCTCGTTTTAAAATGTTACCATACCTTTAATAATACATGTGCTGCATACATATATATGTATATATATGACCTATATTATATACATGATATTATACACACAACTTTATCTACACCACAGTGTGATACAACTTCATATAAAGACAGTTATTTTTAGTACTTTTCTGCTTGGTTCAAGGGACATTTATGCGGCATTGGGAACTATTAGGTAGTTTCACGGTAGTGGGTGGTGTGGTTCTAGAATTTATTTCCAAACTTTAATGAGGCATTTGTATCCTGATATTGTCAACTGAGTTCTAAGTTCAGAAAAATAACTGAAAAAAAACCCAAAAACTTGAGTCATAAGAAAGTTTTGGATTCAGTTGCAAAACTTGACAGTGATTTGAGGCAAAGCATTTTCCCTTCTGGCAAAATATTACTGCTCCAAAATAACAACCATAAATGTCTTCCAGCTTCCTGCAACAGAATTTGTCCTCAATTCTGACAAGACATGCGACAGAGTAGGTTTATGACTTTCCTTTTTTATTATATAGTCATGTCTGTGATTGATACTCTAGGCCAATATTTAAAAATATATACATGCATTTTTCTACCTCAGAGTGTTTTAATATAATCAGTAGGTAGAATGAAAGAAAATATATACTTATTCCATTGACTCTGGACTTCAAGAAAAAACAAAAAGTTTATTGTGAACTTTCCCCTTTCAGTTAGGAGGCACTAGCTTTTTCTGTTGTTCTCTTGAAACAAGAGCCCATTTTTAAATAGAAAAACAAATATCTTTAGTCAGATAATACAAATATCTCATTTTCCCTGCTGTTTTTCTGCTGTATGCTTTTAAAGGGCTGTGGAACCTGGATTGTCACTTCCTCATTTTGATTTAGCTAAAGTTCATTTTCCAAGGAAAATGATTTTATTCTCAGTAGAGATTGACTTATGTTTTTTTCTTCAACCCTGACAACCCAACATGACATCCAAGTGCCCGCTGCAGCAGAAGAAATGACCACTGTTTCTTTGCCAGGTGTCCTGTAGCTTTCCTGTTCTATTTACCAGCTCCAACTTAGCACTGAGCTGGTCAAGCTGCACATCATAAGTATCTGTAGAAACTCCTTTCAAATCAATCAAGTTATTTTTCTTTAAGAAATGTCAGTCATAGAGTGGACCGGTCTCACAGAAGACTAGACATTATGGTCAGCCACCGTGACTGGTTCATGCTGGCTATGGGAAAGTGCTTAAAGCAATGACTCAAAAAAGCCAATGCATATTTTCCAGCTCTAAAGATTTATTCTTAAATGTTTGTTTGTTGCTTTGCCAACTCTGAGGCTTTACATTGCAATGCAACACAGACAAAAAGGTAAACATTTCAGTGGTGGTAGGTTTGATTATGCCAGAACTTAGCTTCCCTAACAGAATTTTGCAAGTTTTTCTCCAGTTGAAAGCCTAATATTCCTCTTAGAAGCAAATAGCTTATATTTGATGCTGTTAATAAAGCAATTGTTTTATTCTGAAGTAACTTATACCAACAGCATTTCCAATACCATAGCATTGCTCTCACAAGATAACACTCCAAAAAACTACAGAAAATACATTAACATCATAAATGATTGAGTTTAAAAAATCATGTGTAGAAATCCAGTGTAATAGATTTACTGATGGCAAAGTGAGATGATAAAGGGTTAAGAAACTGTAATCTCTTCCTCTTCTGCTACCTATACAGAATGTACCATATATGCTTTAATTTCAACTCTTATATTCTATATCCTCCATGATTTACAGTCTAATAAATGTCGTCATATAACAAATTTTACCTTACATTTAGAGTTACTCATCCTTAACTTTTGCTGGGCAGTTGAGGCCATCAGTAGTCCCAGGACAATACAAGCTTCCACTCTAGAAGCCTCGATCAGCACAAAATCAGCTGTCACGGTGGCTGTTGACTGTTGCTTGACAGACTGAATTTTTTTGTTCAATCACTTTCATGGCACAGAGGTAGAGAGTGGCAAAAGATTTTATGATTGAAAGTCCTATTTCTAGTACTGACACAAAGCCAGGATGTGTTTTTCATCATCACAAAGCTAATAGTAGAGAAAAAGCACTGTTAAGCAGAGAAATGTACTGATTGTGATGTGAAGGGTATATTTGAACAATCTCAGTCCTGCCACTGTAGCAGTTTCCAGCATTAGAATTTTTGATATTTAGTACTTGTAAGTATTTGCTGTTAAGTGTCTAATAAGTCACTGATTAGCGCGTAATGAAGGAAAAGATTAAACACTATTTCTTTGATTTCTCACTTCTAACATAATCTCAGCATTTAGATTACAATTTTCCTTTCTAAAATTCAACTTATGACTAGATTGAGAGTCATGCTGAAGGCATTTGTATCTACTGTCTGTTTGAAAGTAAATGATAGCCTACCATGTTGTAATTCAGTACTTTAAACCTCAATAGTCACTAAACTACTTTTTTACTGTTATTATTATCATTAGTGAGGGAATATGTGCAGAGAAGTTAGTAACTTAGAATGAACAAAAAAGAAATTGCAGGTGATGGCATATTTTAGGAACATCTGGGAAGCTTACTTATTCAAAAACTCTCAAAAATGTAACAAATAAAAAATAATCATTTAACTATGCACTTATGGTAAATGACTTCTGGGAAATGAATATGAGCAACTCATATCAAAGATCTATAATCCTTGCTTTCATATTTCAATCTGCAACTATTTGAAACAAATGCACTCACAGAGCAGGATAGGATTTCCATGTTGGAAAGTAGCCACTATTATTTGCATTCTGGTCTGTGAGGTATTGCTTAATTTGAACAGTCACCTTCAACAAACAGAAAAAGACATAAAATCCTATTTTATCATCACACTCAAAACCAACAAACAAACAAAAGGGATGTAGCAGCTATAGCTTGTCCTTCAGTTCATTCACTCCACCTCTGTCAGCCTGTTGGGAATGGGCACTGCTGCTCCTGGGGTAGAGGAGACAGAGTAAGCTCCTGGGCTCCACTCTCCTCTCCAATCACAGGACAAATCATATACAGGATAGTGACAGTTAATTACAAGTTAATGATAATCCTATGATAACTAATTAGAAAAGCAGATTACTTGACCTTCTGGAAACACCTACAGGATTTTGAATAATGGTATTAAAAAGGTCTAGTGGAAGCAGAAGCATGTTCCAGGCTGCTGACTGCTTTATTACAAGAAAGGATGCATTTTTTTCTATACATTAATAAATCACTAGAGTTCTATAAACAATATTAAGAGGAAGATAAACAATTTTTTTTTCAAATATTCAGAAAAATTAGTTAAATTATCCCCAAAATAACAGAGACATATCTGAAAATACCTTCCTTGGCATAATCTTAACTAAGCAAACATTGCCACGTCTATTTGTGCTGATTAATTTTAACTGTATTAAATCAAAGACAAGTAATCCAACCTTTGATGGAGGGATAGGTGAAAATTCTAATGATGATAAAATATATGAACATTTATTTATTTATTTATGTTAATGCAATATTTTTCCTTAGTAAATTAGAAATATTATAACATGAAAAACTATCATCCCTCAGACACCTATTTTTTCCTTCACCTTATATTTTATAAGGCCATCTCAATAGAACACACTGTATTTAGTCACTTATTAAAAAAATCCTTCCTTGGTTTTAAAAACTTTGCTTTGGGAAATGTTATTTCTTCTTCATTAACAAGTGCTTCACTCTTTTTCAGTGACTTGTGACAGTCAAGCAGTTACAGACAAATTTGATAGACTTAAGGTCATGATATTTTGATGTAAAATAACCAAGCATTTCCCCCCCTCCCAATTTACTATTGCAAAAAAGAAGTCAGACTTCTTCCCTATTAAGTTTTCCTGAGTGCCTTTTTGTTATAAAGACTTTGTATCTTCTGAAAATTGAAAAAGACACTTTTATTTTATTAGTTCTTCATCAGTCTAGCAAAGTCAGGAAATGAGCTGACCTCAGACTACCCTAAGTCTTCTTTCCAGAACTTTCAAGGCACATACTGCTGTTTCCCTTAGTATATGGTTCAGGTATGTTCAAGACTCTATTCAGTGTACCAAAAAAATCCCCAAACAAACAGAGGCTATGTTTAGAAGAAAATATCTCATTTTCTAATTGTGGGGATTTTTAAGTCCATGGACAAGTAGACCACAATAGCATGACAACTAAAAATACAACAAAAAATCCGCACGTTGCATAGTCAGTCTGGACTGATGCTGGGTATGCCAATTAAATTCTGCATGAAACACAAACCAAATAAAACACCATCACAAGCACCCACTTATGCATTACCCGTTTTGCACAAGAGCTTTTGGGGCTGAGGACAGTACCAGGAGTTTCTTTTTCCCTCACATTCACGACTTTATTGACAATACGGTCAAATCGTGGAACTAAAACTTCCACAGCCCCATGGGAGACTCCAACCTGTAGCTGGGACAAGGAAGTAAGGAATCAAGAGAGGATATAAGATTTCCATTTTTCTGTCTTGATTTTCAGATTTTGGACTAACAACACAAAATTTTTTTTTTAGATCATTATTTGTCAGCATTTTATTGTCCTACACTAGGAAGCCAGCAGATTTTTCTGAAGCAACAAGTTTGCTGCACATGGTGTATATCTTGTTATCACAGGACACAAGGTGAAATCTGAAGTATGGGGTTCAGCTGCTCACACACAGATTAGGCTGTGTGAGCTCAAATTTGGTGCTGTTTCAGTTTGCTGAGGTATTTTGTAGGCATGGACTCTAGAAGGAGAACCTCACCTTAAGGGCAGGCAACTGGGGACCAGAAAAAACATTATGGAGTGTCTAATATGATGCTAAATGTTTACATTAAGGAATTGCTCCCTAGTAGCCCTTATGCAAGATTAACTCATTAAATGTTGGTTGACAGACTTTGTCTGTGACTTTTCAAGTATTTCAAATAGAGTTAAAAAGACCCTACAAAACAAGTAATACAAGGTAATATAATATTTATCACTGGTTTATATAATCATTTACATATTAAATAGAAAATAATAAAACTCTAGAAAGAAGCTATTCAGTGACTCTCCAATCAATACTAGATCAATTCCACATATTGTTTTCCCTGACAGGTTATGTTTTGTTACTCTGGTGATTTGTAAGGGATTGATTAGAGATAGTCTCTTAAAGACCACATTTATTTCAAAATTCCTGTAGTTACCCAGAATTACATTACAGTCCTCCAAGGAACTACTGGATTTAATTCTGTCAGTTATACCACAGATTTTGTTCTTTGGTCAACATTTTGCCCACAAAAACTTAACCAGCAAATGCAAACACTGTGGGTGTATCCAGTGGATAAAACATCTTTTCTGAGGTGGAAGATGCAGCAAAGTGCTCTTTCCTTAATAATTTCTTCCATCTTTCATAGGCTTGTAGCATATGAACAGCCACTACTTGGGAGCCTCCCATATGAGTTGATGTCACATAATTACGTGGGTCCAGCTCACAGAACAGAAAATCACATCAGATGCTACATCCTACTTGAAGGCACACAGAGGCACTGAGCGAGGTTCATCTCCCCTTCAAGGAAGCCATACAGGTCTGAGATTTCTTTTGTAATTGAAGAGGTGGAAAAAACCAGTCAGCAATTCTGCTGACCTTTCTGTCTGTGAGTGGCACGTGCTTTCTTCTAGAGATGCCTTTTTTTCCATGGAATACACAACGAGCATCAGGTGGCTGCATCTTATTTCTAGATGTTAAATTTGGCCAAACGAATCCTCTGCATATCTTCCACATTACAAGAAAACCACCCCTTTTGTGTTTCTTGTTGCATGAACAATCAACAAATAATAAAGTTGTTTCAGGGAAAGTAGATTTCTGCTGTCTGCAGCGAAGATAAGGACGAATAGAATTACAGAGGCTTAACAAATAATAATGTAACAATGTCTGCCCAAATATGGAATGATAAAACCCGAACAAACTGAAGACATTGCTTAAGTAAATTTTTAATTATTTGTATTGAAGTTTAGAAATGTTTTAATTATTCTTTAAGGAAATGGGATTTATTTTAATAATGTGATCTATCTGGTTTTGGTAGTGGTGGTGTTTGTAAGTGATAGTGATTTTTTTCCTAACAAATTAATATATTGTTTCTTCTAAATGATGACTTTCACATTAGATTCTGTAAATAGGAAGAATATTGATTTTTTCTCTTCAGTGATCTCTGTTTTTATTGAATTTTAATTGATTTCACTTTCCTTTAAATAAAAAAGTTGCATTCATTTTAAATGTAATCTGTATGCAAATCTATCTTATCATCTGCTTAGATGTCAGAAGCTTTATTTATGTTAACAATGAGGTCTGACCTTTAGTTTGTTGTGCTTGAAAAATTGCATTTCCCTGTAACATTTTACAAGTTTCTGAGTACTTCTAAACAGAAAGTGGCCTTGAAAAATAATGTTAGTGTTCACTGCTCAAAAAAATGAGGGTTTTTTTTCAGTGTCCAGATTATCTGTTAAAAGTACTAATAATTACTTGCACAAATGTGACACATCTTTGAATCTGAATATTTTTTTAAGCTTTAGAGAAAATCCTAAAATAAAATGAGAAAAAATGTGTAAATACACAATTAGCAGAGGATGAAGTAAAATTTCTGTCTTTAATAGAGAACTAATCTTTTCATGACTCAACCTATCTAATAGATATTACGTAGTTATGGGATAAGTTTAAGTATGATTATACACCTTTAAATGCACATGAAAATATGGTTCTAGAAAGATATTGTAAGTGAATCTACAGTTTATTAAAATAAATAATTCATAAATTGACAATTTCCCTTCATTATTATAATTTTTTGTTCCTATAAATTACAGAGACACACTATATACACTACCACATTTTCTGGGAAAATAAAGAAAACATGCCTTCAGAAATTAATTTTCTAGCTCTCCCTGGGCACAAACACTAATTATTCTACAGAAAGCAAAAGTATTAGTGTGCAGTTTCAAAGAAAACCATCAAACTCAGGTGTTGCCTCTGGCAGATCCTGGAAGAACATTACAGAGTTGACAACATGTATATCTTCCTACCATATCCTGAAGATAATCAAATCTTTGTTTCTATAGAAATTTCAATAACCAGAAAATATTTTATGATTTTTTCTTTACTCAATTGTTCATATAAAACAAATAGCAAGAAAATAATTTTTTTGTCTAGGCAAAATATAATTTGGAATTTGTATTTTCAAAGTTTTGAATCAGGAGAAGAATGATCAATTTTGGAACTGATCACAAAATGAAATTAAAAGGAAATATTTCAAATCAAATCAATGCTTTTGATAAATTCATCATTTTAAAAGTTTTAGTTGAATGTACTTAAGGTTTTCTTATACAGTACATAAGGATGACTACTTATGTGTCTGTTCCATAACAAGTCACTGGAGTAGAGGACTCTACTTGCAAACTTCATGAACTGAAAAAAAAATGCCCCAATTTTTATAAATTCACTGTTAAAGAGGAATTGGTTTGATTGTAGCATGCAAACAGGACTTAAACTAGAGCTCTAAGCACATAATTTCAATTGCCACCATTGACTTCTAGAAGTATCCAGCTCCTTTTTCCTCACTTGGAAAAACAAGCCAAAATATTATCAAAGGGAGTGGAGATTTTCCCCCTAAATGCGTACATTTCTCATTCACCAGAGAGTCTGCAGGGTGTAGTGGTGACAATACAAACTGCAAGAACCCAGAGAAACCATTTTAATAGAAGAAGATGGATTCCTGAAGTTGTCTCACTGGACACAGAGCCACACCTGTGCTTGTGGGTCCCTTCCAACTCAGCGTGTTCGGTGATGCTGTGTGATGCAAGTGTTTCTGCTGCAGAGAGCTGGGTAGAACCTGTGATTATTTATGTTGTACTCTAACTTAACTGCTCCTTCTGGAAAATACACCCAGTTAAAGCTAATTTAAAAGGAGTTCTGGCCTTTTCACATAAGATAACAAATTAGATATGCTCTACACATATGATCACTCTGCAGATTGGTGCTTTTCCAGCTGCTACAGCAGAGTACTTATTAATCAATTAACTTTAATTAACTTGGAGAGAAAAGAAAAGAGAACAGAATAATGGAAACACAGTTCCTGCAAAAATCAAAGATGCAACACGAGAGGTTAGTGGAGGATTTTTAGATTCTTTGTGTGTCCCTATTTAGAGTATTATAAGGGGACTGGAGGCTGAGGTGGGCTGTGAGCCCAAATCAGGCAGATCACCATATAAAGCACACCAGCCTGGCCATATTAAGACTTGGTGAGATATAGCTGAAAGCTGGAATGAAGGAGAGAAGATGGAGATAAGTAAGAGAGAAGTGATATAGGCCAGTGGGACAGAGATAGATACAAGGGATGGAAATGAGTGCAGATGATCAAAAGAGTATTTGAAAACCTCTATGACAGAAGCTGCTCCTGTTGCTTCTTTCTGCTCCACCATCAGCAATAAATTTTGTAACTATATGAAAACCAAGGGGATTTACCTCATTGAAGCCTTTCTGTAAAGCTTATGGGATAATGAATATCTAGGATTCACTCTTTGATGTCAGAATTTCTACGCCTTTCTACTCATAAACCTCGTATTTCATACAAAGGGCTGGAAGTGTCATTTACCTAGACACTCTGAAAAAACCCCAGCCCACAGCAAAATCTGTATTTGAGGAATTCCTTAGATGACTGCAGACTTTTCATCCTGTAAGGTTTGGATCACACATCCAAGAAATACTATTTCTTGGTTTCATGGAAACCCATTAAGTTTTGATGAAGTTGGGTTATATTTCACAGACAGCAAAATTACATGATCATGCAATTAAAGATTACATTATAATTCAGCTAACACAGAAATAAAGGGTTTCAAGATATATTTTACTACTAAGGATTTCTCTTTGTGACTTAATTTATTTTTTCATATTTTTCTCTTAATTTATTTTTTCACTCATCCTAAACCAACTTTCTGGGTTCTCTGTGACTCTACTACCTCTTCCTGACTTGGTCTAGAGCTGTTTCTGTAACAGAAAAATAACTTGTCATTTCTTAGCTGAGATGAGAGTGTTTCAGTGTGCTGATCAACAAAATAAAATAAAAAAGAGAAAGCCTGCAAATCCATTAGGGGAGAAATGTGAAGTCTTTTAGCACAGAATCAAAGACTATGACTCTAGAAAGATGGAGAGCTGTTTGGCAAACAGTTCATTTGAAAAAGATAACACATTCTAAGACTACAGATAGCAACCTAAATTCTCCTCTTTAAAAGCATGATGCTGATACTGCTTCCTTTCTTCTTGTCTCCAGATAACTTTGTGGAGAAATTTTTATACCTACACAGACACACGCACAGTGTGTGTGTGTAGAACTGGTTATTGCAAACTGGTATTTTTATTTTTAGATCCCTGTGATAAAAGATCCTTGGTCTCTTCTTCCATCAGTTCTCTTAGTTCGCTTATGGTTGGACTACCAGTATTTTTTCTTGTATAAAATTATAGTGTTCTATGTAAAAGCTGAGGTTTTTTCCAGATTTGCTAAGAATAGGGATGAAGAAGTGCCGCTGCCTCTGATTTTAGTCACGAAGATGAGGGAGAACTTTGTAAACTAAGTTTATAGCAATCAGTATCCTCCTAAAAGACCTCATTCTAATTTGTGTTGTGACAAGCAAAGAGTCTACACTAAAATAGTTTTTGGACATTACTCATAAGAAAGCAAGCAAGGGAAAGCGCACAGAACTGTAGAGCAGATCTCAACTATAAGTCTACAGCTGCAAGTTGTCAGATAGAGTGGAACTGAGAGAAGAAGTATTTTGACAAATGAGAAATTTTCTACCTTAATATGGTCTTGGATAAAGATTCCTCTGCAGCCCTGTTGCCAAAATTGGCAGATAAGCAACGAAGTTCTGTGGTAGCTCATGTGTGCTAATGACAAGCAAACATCATTTAATGCTGGAGAAATGTCAGTACCTATATTTGGTCTGCAGTCCCAAAAAGATGTGAGTAACTATTTTAAAATGTAGCATGCAATGGCAGTGATCTGATCCTTTCAAATATTTTGCTTTGTGCATTTTATATATTCCTAATCTGTTTACATTTGTTAAGGTTTTCAAAGAGATAATATAAAAATAGTAGAGACTGAAACATAAGAAAACTGACCAAATTTCACTTTACCCCCTCTTAAAGCAGTGTATAATGATGTAACAATAATAGCAGTAAAATAAATAATATCTTTACTACACTCTGACTCAGTCAAAAAATGACCATGAACTTGAGGTTATCCACCAATTCCTTTTGTACAATTTCTTTCTTAAATGAAAAGTTATAGCAAGGCAAGATGAAATTTCTGTTTAATTTTTCTAATATTTCTTAAGTAGCACTCTATGGACAAGACCCCCTGAACACCCATCTGAGATACAGCTGAATAACTCCAGTACATAGTACATGAGTATCTTAAGACAAAGTCCTAAAATTCAGGCCTCTTTCCTGACTGCATTTGGTCTACACAACCTCCACATAAATCACTCAATCTTATTGTTAATACTCTTCCACTACTATACTGAAAGTTGCTTCTGTTTTTCAGTCTTAAGTACACACACACAGACATTCAGTGCTCACTAAATCATAGAAAACGTCAATCTTCATGGTAAGATCCTTATATCTATAGTAGCCAGCATCAAAAAAGGCCACATGTACTTCCCTAATATACCTTTGCTCCAAAAGCATCAAAAGCTCTTCTACTCTGTCTCTAGCAAGTCCATCATTCAGTATGGTTGCACCTCTGAGTAACACATCTATAATACATGTTACCATCAGTTTAAACAAGACTGACTTTTCCTTGTATTTCCCTGTATATTTCTCACATTCTTTCATAAGTTTCTTGAGCCAGAAAGCACAACCAGTTCAAGCTTTCCTTTAGCAGAGGCTGTTAAATTATTACTGCTTGTATGTGTTAAATTCACCACTGAAAGTCTAGATTTTCAGTGTGAAGGCAACAGAAGATGAGGAACCTGTCATCAACTGGCAGCTTGCTAACCTTTGTACCTCTTCTTGTTCCCAGTACCACTTCCAGAGGACACAGGGGAAGGACCAGTTTTCTCTAACTCCATGTTCTTAGAGATTTACATTTCTATTGCATAAACTGAGGTACAAAAGGTGCCCAGGGAAGAAGAGAATAGTGCACAGAGTGCAAGAAAGAGCATAAATACTTGAGTAATACTAATAGTGGGGAAAGATGCCAATCCACAAATAAAGTCTTACAGAATAAACCTGTGGCTTGCCTTATTATTTCCTATTCTGGTTTTTAGAAGTTTAAATTTCATAACTTCTTACTCTCTAAGTGAGCAAGACATGATTGAGCAATTTCAATTGTGTCAACAGCATTTTAAAGTAATTATTAAAATTACAGACTTTTATTAGGTTTTTAATCCACAGTGTGCTGTAAAAGTGATTAAGGAGGAACATCATGAAGCTAGTATTGCAATTTCTTCATATGGCACAAGATATGTGTTTTTGAAAGGTGCTGCAGGCACTTGATTACATGATCAACATTAAACAATTGTAAACCCCTCCATTATAACCAAGCAAACCACTAAACAGAGTCCTTAAATGGATCTGAGAAAATGCAATTTTGCAAGGTGATCTGTGGAATAAGTGGGAAATAGCAGTAGCTCAAAATAGTCATCACCCAGGAAAAGAACAAAAATAGCTCCAATTTCCTTGCTAGCATGATGGTAAGAAGCAGGAACCCTTTTTGTTTTGGGGTAAAAAGTGTTCTTGTCAAATATATGTGGATGGGGATGATTCCAGACACTGGCAAACACCTGTAGAGATGGATGAAGAATCAGCCACCCTGCAGAATAGCAGCAAGAATGGGGTTAATAGAGGGAAGGGCATTAATCTCTCAAGTATAATAAACAGGCACTTCTGTTTCTAGGGTATTCTTGAACATTAGTATTTTCATTGTTTGGTATGATTTTGAATGGTTCAAGTCAAGTTTTCTGAAAGTGTGAGTCTCCCTTTTAACTTGTCATCTTTTTGTAACATCCTAATGGCTCAAATTTATAGAATGTCACTATCAAAAAATTAAGGGAGGATTACTTCAGGGATTGATATATATTGTAATTATAAATTATACAGATTACAGATAAAAGTTACTGTGATACAGTTATAGATAAAAGTTCTATATTTTTCTTCTTAAAAAAATATATTTTTCAAATACTTGTAAGCACTTTTGAATCCTTTTATGATTTTGCCAAAGAAGCACTAATGCAGGTGTTTCTCTGAGATCACTGCTTTGCAGTGTTGTAGGAGAGTCAACAGGTATTTCAGGAATGGTAGGTAAAGCAAAAGTAGAACATACCAAAAGCAAATATACTGGGTAAAAAATGTATTTTATTCAAATGTGAGTTGACTCTGTGTGTCTTCTGCTTTTTCCTAGCAGGTTTGGTTTTTTTTGTAACAAATGTATTGAGAGAATTCAATGAGAGGTTAAAGGCTGCTTGATGAGATAAAACCTTGCAGGATTTTTTGGCTTACAAGGGCATAATATACCAGGAATGACATTCTCAGAACACATGAACCCTATTTTAGTATGATTCATTGTGACAAACTTACTTAAACACAACATTTTTCTTATACTAACATCAGAAAAATCGTAAATACAGAGTTTAATTCAAACTTTTCTGACAAATGTTATTTTTCAAATATTTATTTGTAAACTCTTTCAAGTTTTATAGGCATTTATTCAGAAAACAAATATTTAATAATGTTACTTATTTTATAATGTTCTGATGATAGAGATTGAATGTTGAAAGAAGAATGCATGGTTCAAAGAGAAAACATGCAACTTTTCGCCTAGAATTCCTGAACTTTACTCCAGCTCTGACACTACAAAATGGTCCACTTCCAGGCTCTCTATGTTCCACTTAAATATCATATTGGATCTTCCATAAATGGAAAACGGAAATATAAAGCAATAGAAAAGAAGTATAATCTGATAATTTCCCAGGAAATTAAAACTCAAGGTATGGATACAAGACTAACTGTACAAACAAATGGTAAATTTGAAAAGAAAAGAGGAAATTAAAAAAAAAAAAAAACAAAAAACAAAACACAAAACCAAAGAGAACAGGGGGAAGGGGGGGCGGTATTTGTTTGTTTGTTTTTTGTTTGTTTGTTTGTTTTTCAATTAGAGCAAATAATCAATAAGAAGCAGAATTTTCCTAAAAGAAGTTATGTCCTGATGGGCTGCAAAAAAGGCAGTTACTGGAGAAATGTGATTTTCACACCAATGAAGGAATGGTGAGGATTCTAGGCTAGAGAGGCCATCAGTTGGGTGACAGGCCCATGTTTGTAGACTCTATGGTGAGGCTGAGAACTGAATTAAAAAGTGAATATTTTTAATTATCCTGAGGGGGAACTTGCTTTGGACAATCTGAGGAGCAGCAGCACAGGGTAAGTAAGCCCTCTCCTTGAATGTTATGGATTAACACATTTGGGGAAAAGAGAGGAGATACCAGTCTCTTGGACTGTCAGCTGGCTGGAAATTTGTGGCAGCCTTATAATACTTGGCATTTGAAACTATTATAAGGAAAAAATAAACACAAAAAACCCCCAAACAAACAAAAAAAATGCCCCACACATTAGGAGGAAGTTCATACCACTAATTGTTTTTGTTGTTGTTTTGTCTCTTCTCTCTCCTTTTTCCTTTTTTCCTTGCAGATGCATTTTACATATGACGTAAACAAGATCAGTCTCACCAAGAAGTTGTTTCTGAGACAGATTTCAAAAACAGTATAGGTCTTATGAAAGAAGAACGTATATGCCATTGAAAATTCATTGGATTTTATTTGAAAAGACCAATAGAAATTTGTGGGTTTAGTATTCATGAGAATACTACTCTAAACAGAGGTTTCTAGCTTATTTTCAGCCCATGAACTCCCACTAATGCAATATTTATTTTTTTTTTAGAGTTCATACTGGAAGCCAAATATCATTACCATTAGTCTTCCAAAATCACATTTGTGCAGGTGAGCTATTTTTCAAAATACAAAAGGACCCAAGAGATCACTGTTGAACTCTAAAATGCCTAGTTTCTTAACAGCTTTTTTCTTCTTGATACAGGTTTGCACCAATTTTTTCTCTCAGCTTGTTCCTTATAAAACCTACTGTTTGAAAAGATTTTGGCATAAAATACAACTCAGGAGGAAATAATGTATATTAAAAATAGCAGGGATTTAGCATACATGAAAGGCCTACACTCACTTATATTTATTTGTATTTACTTTTAAAGTCTTCACTCCAAGATGTAGAAGATTTTATGAAATGCAGAATAAAAAAAACATAGCACACAAACTTACCAACCACCTTTAACTTCATGTTACCCCACTATGTTTCACATAAAGCTACTTCCTACAGAGGATTTTTTCTTTTATATTTTCTTAATATCTCACTTCAACTCACGATGGGAAAAATGAAGAATGTTATTAACTCAGAGTCATCAGATCAGTCACTCACAGCACAAGAGTGAATTCCTAAATCTAGGGTACCTGACAGAATATAAACAAGCCATCCTGAAAAGCAAATTAGTATCATGTTAGTTGTATTTCATGTTGAATGAAGTATGGAATGAGGTACAGAAATAATGACGCAGTAAATAACAGTTTGCTTTGAAGGGAATTTCAGGATTTGAGAGTTATAATATTGTAATTTCTTTTCCATTTGACATTTTGTCTTCTCCCTCTAAAAGTCAAGTTTATCAAAAGGGGTTTTTTCTTTTTCTGTGCTTTAACTTCTCCCTTGCTCTAATATATCTTTAGATGCATTATTTTTTTCTACTCTAATGGGCAGTATTAATTTGTTTATTACTTTATTAATTAGTGATTATTAGTAGTCACATGAGATGTGGGATGGTCACAACATAAGTCCCAGAATTATATGTAGGCCTGGATCCTAGACTGAAGTTTAACATTTTTGTCTTTCTGAAGCTTTTTCAGAATTAGTTATAAGGAAAGACTACTGCAGACAACAGTCCTTTTTAAAAAATGATGGAAATAAAAAGTTGTTTAAAATCTTATCAAGACATTTCCAAACCAAAAAAAACAAAAAAAGTTGAAAGATAATGAATAAAAGGAAAAAATAAACCCCACTATTAAGAGGAAAATGTTGGACTGTGCTTCATTCTGAATCAAGATACAACAAAACATTTTGCCTTGTCCAACCTATTTTAAAATGTATATGGGTAAAACTGAATTTTTCGTGTCTCTGATACAATTAGAAACACTGAAAAGAAAATCCTGCATTGTAAAGGTTGTCAGCAGGTTTTTCTAGTATAGCAATACAAAGTACAAGCTTTTAGAAAGACATTTTTATTATAAAGGCTTGTGGTTCCAGAGGTCACAGTAGAGGGAAGTAGTCCCAGCGTCCTCGCTCTCTTTTCTTCCCAGTGGGGGTTAAAAAGGATAAAACTGTACAGTTTAATATAATGGTCATAGATGTGTTGTAGCTGGGCTCTGCTGGCAGTTTTTTGGGAGCATGGCATTGCTGAAAAGGCCCAGCTAACCTAACAGAGTATGGCTTCAGGCAATCAGTGTTCTCAGCAGACAGTGAAATGGAGTAAAACAGATTCTCTAAGCTCAGACTTCACCTTCCTTTCTTTTCCAATCACTTTGATTAATATAAGCTCTTGATCATTTCCGCCTTGTGCCCAGCAGAGTGCATGTGGTGCCACGGCCCACACAGGGCAAGATATCCACAGTGGTGTAGTGCCAGCAACAACATCTGAGAAACAAATCTGCCACCTGGTCACCTCCTGACACTTCTTGAGCATTCCTCTCTTATTCAGCATGCCAGGTCCCTCTGTGCCTTTCTATAGTCAGTGACTGAACTATCCTAGTACCTATCCTAATTACCCAAGATGGATCAGTTTTAAAATGTGGAAATTACATTATTATTAAGACAAATCATTTGTTTCCCTCTAATTTCATCAAATTAAACAGAAAACCAGATTCGTCAGTGAATAAATTAGGTGTAAAGCAAAATGCACAGTAGACATTCACACCTTATAATCAGTTTTTTACACTGAGAAAAAAAAATGCTGCAATTGCACAGTTGTTTTGTTTTCAGTAGTTCTTGATCGAACTGAGGGGAATCGGATTAGAGTCCAAGTGATATTAAGTGTTTTCATTGGTGACAAAACATATATATGCACACACACACACAGTTGTATTCACCTCAGCTCAAAAAAGATGTAAGCCTGGACTTTAATTTCTGCCTGCTTCGTAAAGTGCATAAAAGCATGTTTAACTGTTTAAGGCACGTAGAAGAACTATTTCCTCTGATGTTGGCTGTCCTGGTTTTACCTGGGATAGAGTTAATTTTCTTCATAGTAGCTACTATGGGTCTACAGTTAGGATTTCTGCTGGAAGCAGTGTTGATAACATATGGATATTTCAGCTATTGCTGAGCAGCACTTCGCACAATGTCAAGGCCTTTTGTGCCCCTCACATCCCCCTCCAGTGACAGGTTTTGGGGGTGCACAAGAAGTTGGGGGGGACAGAGCTGACCCCAACTGACCAAAGGGATATTCCATACCACATGGCACCCCGCTCAGCATATAGAGCTGGGTGAAGAAGGAGGAATGGGGAACATTCAGGGTGATGTGTCTGTCTTTCCAAGTTACCACTGTATGTTATAGAGCCCTGCTCTCCTGGAGATGGCTGAACACCTGCCTGGCCATGAAAATTGGTGAATGAATTCCTTGTTTTCCTTTCCATGCATACATGGCTTTTGCTTTACCTATTAAACTGCCTTTATATCAACCCACATGTTTCCTCAATTTTACTCTTCAGATTCTCTCCCCCATCACACTGGGGGGGAGTGAACAAGTAGCTGCACTGGGTTTAGTTTCTGGCTGTGGTTAAACCACAACACTGGCTCATTTGCTGCTCACAGAAATAGCAATTAAATGTCTGCTAAATCTCACAGTTCCCACTCATTTAGTACCAGTTTAAGTATGTCCAAGATGCATGAAATGGGAATGATCTGTAGTGATTTACATGTGAGTGAGTGTGTTGGGAAAACATTAACCTGGTTTTAGTCTAGTCATTATTGCACTTAAAAAATTGCAAACATCCCTGACAAATAGCAAAGTGACTTGTACTTAATGAACTTCCTAGAAGCAGGAAACTGGGGGTGAGGGTGGGCATTGTGTGTTTATTCTCTTAGTCTCTTATCCTTTGCCAGGTGACCTATACCACTGAGATGGGGGGATTGTGAAGTTTGAATTCCGAAAAGAATTCCATTCTTCTTGTTTGTTTTGGTTATCCATCTTCCACTGTTTGAGACCAAAAGTGCTCCTCATCAGACCACTGTGTTTATGCCTCTTTCCCCTGTTTTAACCTGGCCGCACAACCATGATGACATATGATTTCTGGTTGTGCATCCCACATTCCCTCTGAATATTTTCTTCTTTGCCCTTTTTTGCTCTGCAAGTTTGCCCAGTATCTTAGGAAATGTTGCACATGACCTTTTCAAAAGGGCAAGGCTATAGCTATGTTTATACCACAGATACCACAGACCTCAGACTAAATGTCCAACTCTGTTTCAACAGTGCTAGAAATAAATATCTTACAAACTTTATCAATACTTCTCCCAGCTGGCAATGAAACTGTATTACAGTGTTGTAGTGAAGACAGACTTTGTTTCTCCACCCACAGAATACACTTTGCACAAATGATGTTCTTCTACAACACATGAACCTCTTCAACTTTGTCAACTAAATTCTATCCTGCAGTTCTTCTTGTAATTTCTGCTATTTCTACAACTGCAAGTATTTGTTTGCATTGCATGTGCAAGAATTCTGTATTTGCAGTTTGAAGGCATACCAGTTTTACAGCCTATGGATATATCCAAATATGAAATTTAGAGAAAAAAATAGCAGGTACGTTCCATTCAGTCTCCCTACCCTAAAAGATACAAAGCTCCAAGATGTTTTTGTCAGGTGGGTTTTCTTTTCTGTCCTTCATGTGTTGAAGGTGGCAATGCAAAATTTGAAAATCATTTTCATTCAATGGGAGTTGAAATGTGTGTGTGTGTCTGTGTCTGTGTGCGTGCATGTAAATAGATATGCATGTCAGCTGAGGAATAATGCCCATATTTTTCTTTATAGAAGATTACTGATAACTACATACTAACAAAGTTGAGCAGGGATTCAGATCAGAATCTTATGAACTGCAGGGTTAGGCAAAATATATAACATTGAAATAGAGTAAAATGTACATCCAACTTTGCTAATTAAGATTTAAATAGGTAAGCATCTTCTCTATCTTCTAATTTTTCTCACTTGATAACTAATCATAAATGCAAAACCGAAAAAAATCCCTCCCCTCCCCACCCATTCCAAGTTGTATTCAATGAAACTAACCCTCATATTTGGGATTCCTTATATAACTTACTACATATTTCTTGTTCACAGTGTTAAATATGTTATATCACTGCAGGGCAGAGACAAAAACTTGAACAAATTTAACAAGGACTATTAGTGTTGAATCTCAGAACTAAAATGCACTTACAGGAGAGCCACACATAGTGATTGCACCTGGAAATCATTGTACATGGCAGAGTTAGTGATCCACAGAGCAGTTGACCCAAGCAGTTTTTGGATAAACTATTTGACTAATCATGAAGAACATGATTAGTCAAATGACACCAAGTCTTACCTTTATCTCAGGTGTATGTCTAAGAAAATACTATCCAAAGTCCAAAGACCACAACATTCTGAATACCTTTCTGGACAGGATTTGCACACGGTGCTACGCCCTGACTGTAGAGCCCCAGAGCTGCACAACTCAGGGTTTCCAGCATCTGAAGGGATGTAAATTACTCTCTTCTTTATATTTTTTATTATAGCTCCCTTAAATAGTAGTTTAATCCAATACCTCATGGACTACCTTTTTTTTTATTAGGATCCATTAAGAACTGTAGTACAGCATCAGGCCTCTTAATACAAGTCTTATCCTAAAGAAGGAGAAGGAATAATTTTCAAATGTCAAATAAGCAGTGTTTGCATGTTTCCTCATGCATTAATGGCTCATTTTATATGTTGTTACATAATATCCATTGCTGCATATTAGATACATATTTGAAATTATATAAAGGAAAATAAATAAGAAGTACATATTAGCAAATACATATTGTAGAAGTATTGTTAGTTCAGCCCAGTAAAATGGATTTCCTGGAAGTGATTTGCTTTTATTTTAAAACTTATTAGATCACCTTTCAATCAAAAGGTACAGGACTTTGTAAGTCACACCGAGGACATTCTGTTAACTAAAGAAGTGGGGAAAGCAATATGTCTGATTCAGATTAAGTAAAAGGTAACCAAAATAGAACTGGAAAAACCCAATGAATTAGATAATGTTAGCTGTGGGATGTGAGATACATCTGCAGGATGAGCAGGTAATAGCCAAAACGAAAAAATTCGAAGGAAAACTGATATTGCCTAATACAGTATCTCAAAGTGATATTTTTATACATTTTACTATATACTTCTATTCATATTGAGAAGTATTCCATCTTTTAAAAAAAGAGCAAAAAATAGTGATTTATAAGATGATAAAACTTTTTAAAATAATTTCCACATTCACATACAATGATATAACCTTTAAGGTTCAGGAAACTTTCTCACTTATTGAAAACTCTGACACCTGGGGTGGGGAAAAAGTCAAATAAATGTGATACTAAATAAACTGTTCTATTTGCTAAAAACAAACAAACAAAAGGTTGAAAAATGGATTAGTCTTCATTTGCATGAATAAATGGAGTCACAGTCCAATTACCATGCTAATCTAATTACTACTGAACAGATCTCTGAGTACATCTGCAGCCTTTTTGGTCAGAACTGAAAGAGAAAACAGAGAAATATGTGACTACATTTGTATTGTCTAGATCCCTTAGGCAGCTGCAACCTAATTTGTTTTGTAAGACAGAGCAACAACAAAACTGCTTCAAATGGTTTTGCCTAATAATTGTCTCACAAGGGCTGTTACATTGCCCTCACCTATCAAAGCATATAGGGCATTAGCTGTAATGCCTTCATTTTAGCCTAGTACTCTAAGGAATTCTTAGTTTTCCTGTTTAGGAAAATTTTTGGACTATTTGACATAACCTCTCTTGTAAACTTTCATTTCCTTTCTCTTTGTGAAAACGGAAATAGGGCAAGGGAGAAAACCAAATCTAGTCATACTGAACAATATAATATTAAGTGCTTAACCTTTTCTAATGTGCTTAAAACTTCAAAAAATAAATAGCTGCTGTTCTTGGTTTAACCATTCTTTAATGAGATATTACAATGCACACAAACCTAGATTTTATATGAGATTACACCAGATTAAATGACTCTGAAGGATATTGCAGATAATTTAAAACTATTTATTTTTACTTAAAAGGAAGCATTTGACAAGAAGTTCAACACATACTTAAACATTCAGTGTACACACTCAAGCCCCGGACTGTGTGTATTAAAGCTGTTGGATAAAATCCATTTGCAGTCTCCAAAACTGACTCCTGATGTGAAAACTTGAAAGCTTGGATGTCACGTTTCTTTGTGAGTCTTGCCTTTGGCACACCATATTTTGCATTCTTGCCTTTAAAAAACACAATCACCCACCATGGGAGAATGAGGCCTCCCAGCTCAGAGCAAAGGAAGGGGGGCAGATGTGGGTTCAACCTCTCACAGTGCAGGGGGAAGAGTCCACATGTCCCACAGCGTGGGTTAGTGCCACGAACCAAGAAGCCTTCAGGTGATAGCAGAGGTACAGAGGACTAGAGAAAAGCAGTACTAAACTCCCACTGGGGTTTAGAATGGACACATAATCGCTATTCCATTTTTAAAAGAAATAATTTAGGTGTTTAAGTAGAGACAACCCAACAGCACAGCACATTTCCAAACTTACAAGTTCTATAACAAAGACCCTCAAGGAGCAAAAAGCATTAAGATATCACCTCTGATTTCTGTATGCAACATTTCCTATTGACTGAAAGATTAGTATGAAAGTTACTATGGCTTTTTCCCTGACATAACACTTCACAGACCTTGGACAAGAAAGAGTCTAATTAGCCAAACCACTTCATCGCTACAGACCCCAGTCTCTCAGTGCTCTGGAAACTGTAAGACCAAAAACTCCTAAAAGTCACCTACTGAAGGCAGGAAGGGTTTATTAAACCTGTACAGCAAGTACAGATCTGTTGTTCCAAAATTTTGAACTCTTCCACAAGCTGTGACCACTTTGAGCCCGCACATCTCTGTGTGCTTTCCACAGAAATCAGGGCACAGAGATAAGATCTTATGTTGTCTGGTCTCCCCTGCATGAGAACAGGCTGCGATCCAGACAGTGCTTCAGGAGATAGAAGCTGTTGACTGTCCCAATATACAGCGTAGAAACATAACCTTAGAGAACCAGACTGCCCCCCCAAAAAAAAAAATTACAGAAATATGGCATTATCAGGCTAATATGGCTAAACTTTCAGTAGTAAGAACTACCAGATGAAACTTGAAATTTTCATTTAAGCTTAACTCTTCTCTTATACAGTTTATATTATACAATTCTAAGGCAAAAGTACTGCAGAGGCTAAAGGTTAAAAATTGATTCAATTAAAAGGGAAAATACTAACAATTTTTTCGCTTTTATCTAACTGACATTTTAACCCTGGATTGTGAGATTATATTTTTCCTAAGAAGTCTAAGTATGATCTAATATCCAGTGAGGAACTTAGCAAATACAGAAAGAAAAAGTGGGACCAGTCATAAAATCAATATGAAAACAGATTTTACCAATACTGATCCTACAAATCCTTCCAGGCAATGACAAGCTCAGTAATTAGATATCTGACCTTTCCCATTGTTCGCACTCTTGAGTGTTAAACTTTCCACATTACACATTACTTGTTATTTTTAATGATTAAGTGATCCAAATGTACAGCATATTAACATTCTGCCTAGGAATCAAAGTGTTCCTTCTCTCACTCTATTTTTGGCAGTTTATCAATTTGCATATGACAATATTCCATTTTTACATGAAATAGCCCATATTTTTAGCTCAAACTTGCAATCATTCAGAGTAAATTTCTTGTGTCCATCATTTCATTGCTGCAAGGTGTTGCATCAGAGAGGAATGATGAATTTAAGATTAGCAGAAAATGTTCTAACAAAATAAATCATTCATTCCTCTCTAAACTCCACATGTTTTGACTCGTTTAACTGTACAGGATATAAGGTTTGCTTCCTCAGTATTTTTTTTCAGCTGAAAAAATGTTCTGAACAAATAGATAATTATTATCATGAATAATAATTAATATTATTCAGAAGTAGAAACTGCAATAAAAAAATTTGTGTATGTCACCACTTAAGTATGAAGGACCATTTATAGCAAGGAAATGGAAGTGTATTTCCAGTTGGGCTGGAAATATGACTTACAATTTGCACAACGAAGGAAATTTTTCAGCAGTAAAAGCTGGAAAGGGAAAATATATTGCAAATTAAATGGGAAATTAAAAATAAGCAGGCTATAAACAGTCTTGCAATCTATTTTGTCCTTAAACCTCAACTTCTTATCACCTCTAATTCTCCACAGCTCATTTGAAGATACTGCTGCATCACTGAGGACAGATTATGCCTTATGCAAGGAACAAGGTGTGTATGATACACTGTTCAAGTTTGTTTGGCTTTTTTTTATTGTGTACAGTGCTACCTTGTTTAAGGTTTTCTGCATGGAGGATTACTCTGTATACTAACACACCTATTAGAGGGAGTAGGAAGTCTAGTGAGATTGATCTACACACAAAAGTGAGTAATGTTTTTGTACATAGAGTTTGAACTTAAAAGGTCATTATTCTTAGAAACTGAGTATCTCTGGAAACATGGAGCTCTTTTATCTTGACCACATCTATGTCAATGTTTAATCAGTAAACTTCTTAGAAATGGAAAGCGTAAAATGAACAAATCTGTATTTTGTTTATTTGATTATATTGCTTTGAGATTCTGTATGAATTCACCCACACAAAGAAAGCCACTTTTGCATGTCTTGTTTTCATGGACACCCATGAAGATCAATCAGAATTAACTTTAAAAAATGGATTAGTTAAACCACATTAAACTTCTGTTTGGACACTCTCATTCAGAATTAAAAAGGGCTTGCATTCAGTTTAATTTAATTTATTCAGGATGTGAATCCACTAATCTACTTTAATTAATGATGCTCTGAATTCACAACTTCAGTCAATTTGGGTTAACTTTCACAATTGCATTAATGTAGACAAATCCTAATGGAATTCCAAACCTAAAGCAGTATTACCTTATAACCAATTTATATATTCTCACTGTATACCCAGAGTCAAGATAAATTTCATAGGTTCCTTGATGGATTTCAGGGGTTTGTGAAGATATAAAGGCCAAGTTGCAATTTAAATTCACAGAAGACTCAGCTTTTAGCTTGAGATCACAAAAAAAAAAATACTGTTCAAACAGTTGCATTGAGGAAAATACTTCTAGCTGGGAGATAGGTGTGATGGGCACTTTAACCATGTGGGTCACTAAGTATGCCATAACACTTTTGACAGGATTAAAAGTGTTATTCCCGAGATACCCCCAGTAATTACCTCCTGTCCTCCTAGCTCCCCTTGCAATCTCAGCTGAATGCAGTACTCTCTGCTTGGCAGTGCAAGAAACAAAATTTTGCTTTGTGTTCCTGAGCAGCTGCCAATTTGCATTTCAGTGGTGGATTAAGTGACCTGTGTAACCTGCTGCAATATGGTTAGCAACATCAGAATCCTCAGAAAGTAAAAATATGTAATTATTTATATACAATATGTTGTTCCCTGCACTTGTTGTATTCCCTGAACTGAAAAGCAGTACATATGGGCATTTCAGTAATGTAGAGATTTGAGAGGGATTCTGTGCTTTGCAGTACATCAAATACTTACATGATATAAAAAAGACTAAATAGACATTAAGGAAGTCACTATTAAAATTGGATCAATTAGTTATAAATTTAAATAACATTTTAATTACACAAGTAGCAATGCTTAAATTTGTTAAATACAAACTTCAGGAAATCTCAAAAGTTTATATAGTACTTTCATTTTTCCAATAGCCTAAAAATAACTGAGTTCTCTACCTACTGAAAATGAACATTTTCCTTTATGCCTGCATTTTTCTTTGTCACTGTAACAACAGATTTTGATGTTTTCTTCAGACAAAGCCTTAGCTAACACTAAACCTCTTACAAATAAGCAGCAGGTACAATTGTTTCAAAGTCCAAAGACATTCTTATTCTTCCAGCTAATCACTTCAATTGATATAAGAAATATAATGTTACATAGCTAAGGATAATGGCTAAATGACTGGATAAAATTAGCTGTATTTACATTTAAAAAGTACATCCTGGCAGCCTCAAGATGATACCCTCTCTGCCCTCCCCTCATACACACACTCTGTTTGGCATTGTTTTGAAAAAGAAAAGAATATTAGAAACAGTAGAATATCTGTTTTCTTATTTGCAGTGCAGTGCAACTATTGCAGTATACTGTACTGTGGTGTACTGTAAAATTTGTAAATCTATAAGTTTCTAAATTGATAGAAAATGTAATATACAACAAATTTCAGATATATCTTTGTTTTAATCAAAAAACAAGAAAAAACCTATATTTTAAAAATTATTTTAAAGAAAGGCATATTGGAATTTGTATTTTTAAAAAATCTTACATATCGCTTATAAAAATAGATTGTTGGGTTTTTTTGACATGGAAACAGCAAAAAGTAGCGTGGATGCTGAAGTTAATATTGTGAAAAAAGCCCAAGTATTTACTTACTGCACCTAGAGTAGCTTTTCTGATTTTCATCCAAGAAACAGTCAGGTAGTTTTTGAATTGCAGCTAAAATTGGTTTTTATTATTTTCTTATTATTTTTTCACATAATAGGTGATGATGTGGACATCACAGCATGCTAGCATTTAGAAAATTGGTTACATAGTAGGCAAATGGAAGCCCTGATCTCCTAAAAGCCTAATAAAAGCACTTCCTTCCTTTGAAATTGCTACTGTGAGTGTCTTTCCATTCTATGTGCAATGGTGGTGAATCCATTATACATGCAGTGATAGCAAATGTAACACTTTTACTTGAACAGCACATTTTAGTCCAGAGTTCTAAATATACTACACAACAACAGGTAATCTGTATTCTCTTTTTAAATACAGAGAAACTGGAGACATTCAGCATTTCAACCACAGTCACTAAATGGCTTATTCTCCATCACAGAATGGCTCAGTGGATGTCATAGAACAGGGCCCAGTAGTTCATACATCAGGAATGTTCATTTTTCTAAGTTGTTATCATCTACCACAAAGAGATGTTACCGGGAAAATTATTCCAGTTTGAAAAGTTTAGGATGTAAAACATCTCCTAATTAAAAACTTGTTGTGTGGAAACTACTCTGCCAGCAAAAGGTGATCAGGTCTGCATGAGACCTGAGAAATCCTGTGCAGAACAACTAAATAGGTGCCTTATGAGAGATCAGCAGGAGTCTGTGATCGTAGTGCAGAGGCAGCTGAGGATTTGTAACCGGACCATTGTGAAGGATTACGAATTTTAAAAAGTACTGCCTCAGATCTAGAGTCTAAATGCAGGTCTCACTGAAGAAGCCAAGGAGACATGACAATTTTTAAGAGCTGATTTTTTGAGTCTAAATTCCCAAGATGGGTGATATCTGTCCTGTACTTTTAAGAATAAGGGGGGGCGGGGGGGGAGGGGCGGGGGGCTTTTCTTGTTACTCTACCACTTATTTTCCTTTTCCTGTAGCAGTCAAAAGGTTTACATGGAGGTTCTCCTAAACACTTTTGGTTTTTAGTCAGTCTGAATCTTTCAAGCTCTATGGTATGCCTAGGCATTTTGTGGCACTTTCTTAGTCATCTGATCCAAATGTTTTCCAGAGGAAAACAAACTACCCTAAAGTACAGCTGTAACTGTTAGGCAGCTAAAAGGACTTCTTAGGAGTAAGAGGTGGGATTTTTCTGATATAAACCCTGGGAATATAGTCTCCATAAGATATATTTAATATGTTTGGGTTTTTAATTTATTTGTATGAAGTGCCACTTATTTTAATAGGACCTTGATCATAAAGAGTAGTGCTAATGTGGCTTGTGGTCTGTAGTCCTTAGGAAAAGGGATTATTTTTTTCCTCTTGATGTAATAAAAAGAAGCATGAGTTATCAACACTTTATAGAACCTTTTGCATGCTTCTGCATTAATTAGTATTACCTAAGCAATCAGAATTCCTGTGAATAGACAAAATAAAAACTTAGAAAGTAAACATATTGAAAGTGATTTTTTAAAAAAAAATTATTTCATTTTTTGTCCAAATTTTCATCGTCTAAATCTGCTTTAGCAAATTACATATTTATACATTTCTTAAAAAACACTGTATTTCTGGGAGGGACTCCCATATATGTGGCAGTCAAGGAATTAACAGACTTCAAAGAAAACTTTAACAAAAATTTCACAGATATTATAAAACTTTTCTTCTATTACTTTAATTTTTGATTGTCCCAGGCGTTTTTTGAGAAGGTCCACGACCATGAACAGATGAAACAGTTTATATAATATTAAAAAGAAAAATATTAAAAGTTCAAGGGGAATAGGGAAATATGTTTTTGTAACAGTCATATATTTGTAGTGACTCTCTAGATAATACAGTGAATTTGTATTTCAGATTCATATATATCTATATACAATAAAGTCAATCAACCCATTTACACTATCAAAAGAGCAAAGATCACTCTGCTTAAAAAAAAAAACATTCAAGATTATTTTTGCAGTCATTAAAATTACCAAGAGGCAGGTGCAGAGAGCTTGTTGAACCATTGTTTAGTATACAACTGATGGGCCATCAATTATTCTTAAAAAGCCTGTGACTGAAGCCCTCCAAGACTGACCACAAGGACTTCTCAGGAGATTTCATGCAGCTCTAATAAGTACATTTTTCATTAGAACAGCAGGCAGGAAGAATTGGTTGCTTAGCAATAGCAACTTGGAAGGAAAAGTGCCTGGTCCTTTAAAAATATATAGGGGTATGTGTGCATTTCTTTGAGTGCACCTACATATATGTACTAATGCATATATAACCCCTGTAAAAATGTGTATGGTAGCTACCTCTAAAGAGATATGCTTAATGGAGAGGAAATTTAAAAAAAAAAGAGAAAGAAACATTATTAGTTCAGACATGATTTAAAGTAATTTTCTGAACTAAAGATTTATTTTTTTCAATAATATTAAAAGGTATTCTTCCCCCCTTAAATGTGTAATTTAACATTGTTGGAAAGGTTGGGATTTTTTTTTTATTTTTACAGTTTTAAACTCTTTATATAATATGACAATAAGGGCATGGATTTAATGGAATAATTTTTTATTTTTCCCTAAGAATGGTAAGTTTTGTTACAACAATGTACATTGACTTCATTGCTCATAAACTCAAAATAACAGGTACAAACCACACCCGAAGAATACGCCCTTGTTTTGATACAGGGATGCACAAGATTTTAGGGCTGGGATTTTTTTGCTGTTGTTTCTATCCTGAAGACTCCTAATTTATCACCAAAATAACATTAACCAAGTAAATGTAGGATGATCACCTATAGAAATGCTGCAAACTACACAGTAGTTTAAAGAAGAAAGAACACTAACAAAATATACACCAAATGGAAATACTGTGATGAAGGTTTTCTCAGTCACATCAATCTCTTATATATCACAAAGAGTTTTATCAATAGTGAAGGACACAAAGTTATAGATAGTAAAGATGGCTTTTCCAATCAGTGACTGTACAAATCCATGTTTCTAGTTTGGCTGAAAAACCTATTTTCTTTGTCAGGCTGTTTATTGTTCTGCACTCGAAAAAGTTAAAGATGAACTGTTCCTTAATATCTTCCCTAAACTTTAATATTTCAGAACAGAAATGATCTCTAAGGTTAGCAGCCTCAGACTGAATTGTTTTTCGTTCTCATTTTGCAAAACGGTTCTGCCTAGACAGCATCAATATTCAGATTTGCATTTGCTTACTTCTTGTAGACAGTCACTCATCGGGAGTCAATACAGAAGGCTACACATAATGATGCTGCTTAATCTCACAGGTTTTGTAGCAAACTGTTAAACATTCACC
>JAWWES010000001.1:104608030-104618377 GCA_035583135.1 Lophotriccus pileatus | reverse complement strand
TAAATCATTCTTATCATATGTTAATTTGACTGAGTAGGATGCTATTTAAAAAAATATTTTGAAAAGTCATACACAATAATATTTTTTAGTTTCCAAAATTTTTTTAGAATACTTATAAACTGCTGAACTTAGCTAAACTTTATTAAACAATAAAGAAAATTATATTCTTAAATAAAATTTCAAGTGCAACAGAAGTATTCTACTGTGTCTTCAGCTCTAAAACCAACAGATGAGTCTGTTGAACAGATGAGTTCAAGCATCCAATTCCATTACAAGACTCCTCGCTGTAAACCACCAAAATGTTCTGTTTCTCTGTTGCTTTTGTCTAACTTCTGATCCTTGCTTTTTTAATATTATATTAAAAAAAGATTCTCAAAAAAAAACCAAAAAAAACAAAACCCAAAACAAAAAAAAAAAAAAAAAAAAAAAAAAAAAAAGAGAGAGAGAAAGAAAGAAAGAAAGAACGAATCCCCAAACTTTATTTGTATTCATTAGATCAGGAAAAAATACATACTGGTAATTATGGATTTTCAAATAATGTCTTCTCAATGAAACTGAGGGCCAAAATGTCAAGAAAAACAGGGATGGGTATCTAAAATGAGTGAAATAACTTAGAATGGAGATCTAACTTAATAATTAAATACCCAGGAGATATTTCCCAATTGCTGTATCAGAGTTTCCTAGATGGATGAACATGTTTTCTGCAAGAATAGTCCAGGTGATGAAGTGTCTGGCAATAAAAACTTGTGCTTCCAGATACAGTAGATCTCTTTTATATATTTATAATATTTGGCAAATGTACAGCTCTTAAAATCATGAGTGCATTTACCACGCACTGAAGTAATTGAAAGCCAACAATTCTCAGGATCAGTGCAGTTGGGATCAGAAACTACATGACTCTATAAAATTATTTTGGTTAAGTCCTTTCTTGTATAAGCAAGCTTTACCTTATATGAAATGACTTTTCTTTCATAAATATTTTATTTTCAGAGCAATCTGTCTGATAGCAAGATGTCTTTGCAATCAAAAACAGCAAATGCTTTTGGGGCAACCAGCAAAGGCTTCAGTTTTTCCTTTCAATAGTTTTACTGTATGCTCCAAGCAATTATATATAATTTAACACATATTACATTCTGAAAGGAAAGCCAATGGCTTGCCTATCATCCTAACCTTTAAAATCTGATGAAAAATATCCATGACAGTGGCAATAATCCTGTATTTGTCCAACTGTATATTTAGAGACGAGACTACATAAAGGCTTATGTTATAATTTTTCTTCACCCCATTCCTCTAAAGAAAATGATTTATTTAGTTAGATATATGCAGTTGCTTGTCATACCCTCTCAGCACATAAACTCTATTCTCATGTGAACCGAGAGCAGGGAGACCAGCTTACATCCAGCTCCTCCCTTCACATCCTGACAGCAAAGGGAACCCAACTGCGTAACTGCTGGAACTGACCTGCGCTTGTGGGACCTAGTAAATTGTACCTAATTTTTAAAGTAATACTAACAACAAAAAGCCCCATGGTCCTAAAAGTTAATTGTCAAAGATTTTTCTCCCATATGTAATTTCCCACTTAAAAAATCTTTGAATTTTTTCACAGATTTCATCTTCCTGATGAACGTTGTGTTACAAATTTGTCTTCCGTGTACTTATTTTAGATTTGCTTTAGACTTTAGATATATTAGACCTCTTGAAATACTCAAGTTGCACTCTACACCAAGAAATAGAATACTCTAAGGAACAGCCATGAGAAGGTTGAAAACTTATAGGTAAGAGTCAGATACCAAGGCAACAAGGGGAAATCAGTGCTTGGAGTCTATTACACAAATATCATGGAAAGATACTTCTGGAACCTGTGATACAGCACATGGACAGTTCTGCCTGACCAATCTGGTGGCCTCTATGATGAAATGACTACATAATGGACAAGAGAAGGTCTAGAGATGTCATCTCTCAGGACTCTGTAGAGGTCCTTGACATAGTCCACCACAAAATCCTTCTCTCTGAATTGGAGAGAGATGGATTTGATGGGTGAATTGTTTGGGGGATAAGGAAGTGGTTGGATGGTCACATCAGAGGGCTGGAGCACCTGTCCAGAGAAGACAGGCTGAGAGATTTGGGTTTGTTCAACCATTAGGATGTGAGGAATTAAAATATTTGGGTTTGCTTCACTTAAAAATGGCAGCTTTCTCTTCTAACAAATAGTCCATAAATGTTTTTTCCAATGTTTTGCAAAATAAGTTTTTTACAAAATCTCCATGCCCCAGGTCCAAACTGATCTTAAAATAAACAAAAAAAACCCAAACAAACAAATAAATAAATAACAGCAAAGAGAGGACATCCAACCAGTACTAATTAGGTTCAGTATAACACTCAGAACTTCATTCCCTTGATTATCCTTAAGAACATTAATTAACTTTACAGTAAAAACATAAGAAGAAACACATCTTTTAAAACAGGACATCCATTTTCAAATTACATCACTATATTCTGACTGTATATTTAAAGACAAGTCTAGCAATATGTGAGTCTGTAAATGTGTGACTAAGAAGGTGGTGGACAAGACTTTGAAATGAAAGATTCATCCTTGTGTATCCAAGAAAAAGAGTTTGTGTTATGTCAAGAAATAGTGTTTCATCAAAGTGCTACTTGAAAAGGCAGATTTTAAATTATACAGTTCAGATTTTAGAGGGAGCATGTGCAAGGACTAAGCACCAAGTCAGTAGTGGTAGGAGTACTGCTCTTAGCAGCAAGCATAGTATGTAACTGGTATTCTTTGCATAAAAGATAAATATTCATAGTATTGATAAAGTAATCTTTCTTTCCAAAGAAAGTTATTTTCTGTTGTTTTCATACAGGCAGCTGTTGCTACTAAACTTCATTTCTCAGTGTTGCTGTCTTTCTGCTATCTGAACATCTTATTTTTTTATTCTTACAGGTCCCCTAACTCAAGGTACAATTGCTGCTGTCTAATTATGTTGAAGAAAGTTGTTTGCTCTTCTAGGATTCAGGGGGTTTAAAATATTCATTGCTTCATTGCAGAAAATACAAGAAAACTACTGCATTACAGATTTAGTCTGAGGTCTGTATGAATCAAACAAGAGAATTCTGCAGGAGGAACAAAAGATAGTCTAATTCTCAGATATCTATAAAATATCTATCAGATATTTAAAAGCCCTTATTCCTTTTAGAGTAATATGTCTTAGTAGGTTGTCATAGACAGATGAGTTTTTAGGGAGCTGTATCAAATTTGTTGACAGGTAGAAATTACAGCTGTGACCCTATTTAAAGCCTAATCCCTTGCTAAGTCAGTTCCTTCTCTCCCTCCTCTTATCTTTCAGCTTCTTGCACAGGCTCCTGTAGCCTGCACTGGATGGATTTCTTACAACCAGTTTTGCAATACAGCTTTTTTCCCCCAAATTTCTGTAGGCATGCCATCTTGACCTGTCTTCATTGCCCTCTAAATTTTATTCATTAAGTTCCTTAGTAAGGTTTCTGGCATCAGTTTCAGTTTGTTCAGTTTTTATCAGTCCTTGCCTCTTAAATAATCATCTACTCTCCGAAATCAACAGAGTGCCAAAATATTGCAACATTGCAGTAAGATCTTTTCATCTCTTCCTCTTTCCATCATAAATAGTGTCTGGACTATCGTCTTCCAAAGTTTATGAAATTTGAAAATAGACAAATGTGGGCTGGTAAATGTTTAGAATAATGGTATCCTTTCTTAAATACTACCATATGATAAATATAATTCGAAGATATATAGCAGTATCTCAAAGCTTGAGAATATTTTGGTGCTAAAACACCAGTGGATATATTTAAAATTTGCCAGGATAATGACTTTTTGAGGGACAGGTGAATACAGCTGACGTTTCTGAAACTTTGGTAATCTTTGCCTATGAGAGATGCTAATTCCTAGGAAAGCGTAATCTTGAGAGGTCCTTTTTCTTTTCCACTTCAACAGCTTCCTATTCAATTGCTTTCTCCTAAATCCTTATGCTTTCCTTTTAAGTGGAGTTTTTATTCTGAATGGTTAAATATCAGATATATAATTGCATCTTTGAGTTAATATTTGCTTGTCTCCCATGACTCACTCAGATTCCAGAAAATTAGAAAGCTGATGAACTATACCAGAAACTGACCTGCATTATCTCTAAGGAAAGAACATGCTATTATCATACATAGTTCTATGTATATATTTATATATGATTATGATATGCAGCTAAAAAGATGCTGGTGTTAACTGTTAAAAGAAAAAAAAAAAAGGTAATTATTCTTTGTCTGATCTCCTTTTGTAGAAAACAAAAGGTATTGGTTAATTTTCAAGGGAGTTATCGACAGAAGAATGGACTGCGAAACTCATAACCAGAAAGCAGAAAACCAGCAAAAAAATGAGGAAATTGATCTTAATTTCAGTAGGATAATAGCTGGACAAAAGTTTGATAAATGAGTAAATACAAGATAAAATCAGATAGTGGATTCTCAAAGAACATTGAAGTTGAATGTCCAACTGTTTCCCTTTACTTTATTTATTTGTCCTCTTCTGTCACTCATCTCTCTTGAAACAGAAAGTAAAATAAGTACAAAATCTTCTGAACCTAGTCAAGCAAGTCATGTGAAAAGTAACACGAAAACAGCCACGCTTTGATTTAGAACTAGGTTTCTGCACACATAAGTGAGATGCACACGTAATCACTTATTTTGGAATTACAGCTGTATTTATTTGTCCTTACAGATTTTGCACAAATGAGGTTTTACATTTATAACAGTTTTTGACAATGTACTCTCTGTATTGCAACACTGCACAGATCATTAGCATTCTTTTTTAGCCACAAACATAAGTCATGCTGCTGAATATATCAAAATCTGTAAATTTTACTAATTAGTAACACTGGCAGTTCTGTGATATCTTACTGTCATTCATCTGACAGCTTTATTTTGGTTTAAAAGTGATACAACTAAATGGTTTTTATCCTCTGGCATTCTTCATTTACAATCACATGTGGGGACAAACCCACACAGACAAACCCACACATAATATGGTCTTACTAACTGAAAGGGAAGGCATCTGAAACAATCTCTGATGATAAAACAATATTTTTGCAATTTCTGACAACACAATAGACACATTGCTAATGCAGCAATTCAAGATGATGAACATCCAAGAAAAAAAGTGAATTTAGCTGATAATATTATAAATCCTAATTTTTTTTAAAGTAACATTTACAGGAGTTCTTATTATCTTTACATAAACTCAAACAATATAGCCTGATTTAATGATGACTGCAATAAAACCAGACATTTCTTTCTGTATCCATTGGAAAAGTTTCTGTCTGATTTATTTACTTAGTAATTCATCATCTTACCTTTTGAAACAGACAGTGAAATGAAGGCACAAAATATGCTAGATCTAGTCAAGTATCTCAATGCTTGTACTGAAAGTAAACCTAAATAGACATAAAGTCAGTCCCTCAGTTTTAACATGAAATCAGCAGTATAAACCCATGAAAACATAAGAAACCAACATTCACAGGTGCTTTGGCATGTGTTTCTCATAAGTACTCATAACGCATTCCAAGGGCATAGAACCTCTTTCACTTGGAGAGGAATAAATGGGTCTAACTAGAACAACAGAAATTCCTACCTCAAAATAGTCAAATACCTTTAAGCAGATATTATTAGGTAGATATTAAGCAGTATATCAAGCATTGCATTGGCAGCCAGGAAACCCCAAACATGATTCAAGAACAGTAGTCTGGTTCAAGAGCCTAAGCATATGCATGTATTGCCAGATGAAAGGCATGCCTCCTTGATCACCTATGTCTCTCCGAGAGAGGTGCAACTGTCTGCAGACTGTGTGTCACACACCAGCACCAGCATTTCTCAGCTATCCCAGCACGCTTCAAATGGCAATAGCTGGCCACATGAAAATCCTACCCCTAATCAATACAGGCATTGGCTTGAGGCAAGACATTCATTTCACTGCTCAATGGGACCACTTCAGGAGGAGACGAATTGCTATTTAAACATTAAGTTTATTTAGCAGGTGCCCATTTATGACAATGAATTTTCCAACACAGGGAAAAGCTGTGGTTATTTATAAGACACCTTCTTCTGGAATGGTATTGCTGCCTCAGCCACCCAGTGTCACAGTAGTTTACCTACAGTCCCCAGAATAAATACCAGTACCAGCCAATGAATCTTAAATGCAGTAATGAGTATGAAATGTTTGCAAAAAGGCATCAAAAAGAAAAGAGAAATTATATAGATTGCAATGTCTATTAATACTAAGTATGAGTATGAAAGCATGAGTATGAAAGCCTAAGCTAAAGGAATGGAAAATAAAATATTCAAGAACAAATAATTTCCAAAATATGGAAAAATAAACTGCTGAAAATGATCAACATAAAAGTTGTCTCATTGAGAAGCTGTGAAAACTCACTTTTTTGAGAGGAAGAAAAAGAAACGTTATTTTCTTCTGTTTATCTTCAGAAAGCCTAAAAAATGTAAGCATTTAGAGTTTGAAAGGTCAAGAGTAGACTCCCCAGTGCCTTCTTCCTCCTCATGAAAAAAAAAGAGATTTGATTTACCATTTTAAGTCTAAAGAACAACTTAATTTTGAAATATCACATCAGAAGTTCATTAGAGAGGCTCAGTTTCAGAAAAGTCATCTTGCTGCAATATATCCCTAACATTTCTCAAAATAAATGCCTTCAAAAGAAAAAGAAAGGCTTTCTTCTAATGAGTAGAAGCACACAAACCACGCATAAAGTTGATTTGATACAAATCCAAAGCGTGGATTCCTATCTACATGTCTTCAGGTTTCTAACACAAAATTTGGATAATTTGGTGAGAACATATCAGCACCTAAAACAATCATCTCCATACTGAGAAAGAAGTTTTAAGAGCTCTTCTTTTTTAGGGTGAAGACAAATGTTTTCTGCTAGGAATTAAATATTTTTACTGATATGGTAGTTGAAATACCACATCAAAAAGAGATTTAGAGTGTTGAAAAATATGTTCTTACACACAGCCAGAAAAACATTAATCCCAGCTTACTTGTTCTCTATGTTTTGTATAATAGTTGAGTAACTATCAAAATAATATTTGAGGTTTCATCTCATCAAAACTCTGTTTATTCTCAGGTAGATTTTGTATTTTATAGAAAGTAAGAACTTAACAAAATAATGCCTTGTGAATATCTATTTCACTGGGAGTTGTCATAGGAAAAGATTGAATGTGTAATCTTGCACAGTGACATTATACTGGCTTGTTTTCAAAGATAAATATCTCGAATTCTATTTCAAATGAGATGATGTTCCATGGCAATATATAACAGCCAGTCTACTGGACAGGTGGAAGAAAACAAAGGCATTAATCACAAAGAGATCTGATTGCTTAAAGGGAAAAAGGAAAGCAGCACTGATACATGGATTTATGGCCATTGGTCCAGAAACAGCACTGCTTTTGCTCATCACAGACTTTGAATTTGAGTTATTCCTAAAATGAAATGATGAAGCAGAATCATGATCCAGTGCTTTCTAAGCTTAAAGTACTGCACTGTTCCTAACTATCTGCATTTTCTCAGTGTATCTATCTCTTTATTTATGATAGACAGGAGTAGAGAGAATGAGAGGAGAATTATTATTCTCTCAGAAGTTAATCCTTGTCTTTCTACTCAAAACCACTTAAGGTGACTGAAATTATGAACATTAAAAAAGGGCAGGCTGAGACTACATTCTGCTGCAATTCTAAAGAGAAAAAAACCTAGTGAAGAGGAGTAGAGGCACTGTCATGATACACCACAGCGTGAATTCAGAATTGATTTTCTTTACTTGCTGGACAAAAGCACATTTTTATACAAAGCTCTGTTCATGTCCCATAGCTATTTAGGGTCTGTAGGAGGAAATGTTGACAGTCTCTTTCTTAAGCCTTCTTGTAGCTAATACTGCAGCCTCTGCCAACTTGGCATTGCAAGGCTTCTATTGGACTCTGTGTGTGATTTGTAAAGCCCAACAAATCGAGAAAAATACTTGCCTCAGAGAAATTTCAGGATTTTCTCTTAGGAGATAAGTATTATGAAATTTATATTGCTTTAATAATTAAAATTTTCTAGCATTTAGATGGGACACAAACCTATGGACTTAGAGTAATTAAAATCTATACTTTAAAAGATATCTTTGCACTGGAAGGAACAATTTTGTATCTTTTAATATCTCTGCAGTGAAAATATGTGAAGATTTGCAATGACTCCTAAGCCATGAAGAAATAGCAAGTATCATTTCAAGATGCTAAACTGTTTATTGTTTTAATTACATTTACAATTAACATTACAGAACAATTTACAGAGGTTTAACTCTTTCCTGTTTTCAGTAGTACTACTCAAATGGACTGAGCAGATGCAACTTAAGAACATCGCCAGCAACAGTGTGCTGCATACATTGTTGAGCTCCAGAATGGTTACATATTTGGCATTTTGAATAGGTATAAGTGTCATGAAGAAGCAGAAGGTGGGAAGAAGTGATTGATATTTTTGCAGCAGAACTTATTTTGTATTTCTGGATTTTGTTTTATCTCATGAAAGGTCTGTTTATACTGTGCTTAACAAGTTTTCTGAAGGTGTAAAGGAATACAGAAGTGGCTGTGCTGGGTCAGATCAAGAGCAGTTTCTTTCCCACAATGGCCAGTAGCAGATGATTAAAAAAGAAAAACAGCATCACAGTGTGGTATGTGCCAGCACTCTTCCAGTCTTCAGCTCTGTTATTCTGCAAGGAAACTTGATTCGGGTTTCACAAGAAAAGAAACATCTATATGACTAGATGAAGCCACTTAAGTATTCACTGTCATAAAGCAACTGCTGTCCTCCTGTAATTAACTCTAAGATGGAATTGAACATAAACAGGTGAAACACTGCTGTAAAGGGGAAGGAAAACAATAGAGGAAAAAAAAAAGGCTGTTTCTAGACTTTGCATGTTGAAGCAGTTTCATGTGCACAGGTTTTCATTTACCTGCAAAAATGTTGCGGAAAAGCCACAGCACCAAATGGAGGAGAACTGGTGCTGGTGGCAGTACCAAATGTGAAGAACCTTGTGGCTTTCCAGGCACTGCATCTTCATTCAGGGGAACTTTTAAGGTAATACAGTACTACTGCTGATACAATTTAGAACGGGTTAAAATCAAACCACTGAAAGCTGTGGCATATAGTTAGGATGTTGATTCCCCCCTCCTGGTATTCCAGTGAATACCAGAAGGCAAATCTTTTCCTACACTGCATTTTTAGCTACAAACCTGTTATTTTAAAGTACTAGTCTACTGTCATGCAGAGAGTAAAGCCATTTTCTGAAATGTTTACAACTTAACAAATATATTTTCAGTTACACTACTGAAACACTTCAGTTCAAAGTTTTGTCAGATATTAAAATCCTTTGCTATTGATTCTCCTAATAGTACTACCTATCTTTTTTCCTCTTTTTTTTTTTTTAAAAAAAAAGTTGCTGCTGTTATGAAAATGAGCTCAAGCCTTTTGGGGACATTGGGACCTACATCTTGGATGGAAAATCAGCTGCTGTTTTATATACCCTTTCTCATTCTTCAGAGTGAAAACCATTAGTGGAAAGAATTTACCTGGACGTGCACCTTCAATTTTCTCATCAACAGAGTTGTTTACAAACTTAAAATGGCAATGATTTGTGAACAGCAATAGTAAGTGAAATTGAAAACGAAAGCATTTTCTTTCTCTCTAACTGCTCCTGTTCCTTTAGGTGTCTTCTGTAAATTTGTTACTCTTCCTTTTAGGTGTCAGATAAATGTTTCACATTGGGGGTGGAGGGGAAGACAGCTTATCATCACTCTGAAGTAGGTGCCTGAATTAAGAAGTGCTTCTGTTGTGATCATGGAAATGATTCTGTTTTGCCCTTGCCTATGGAGAGACTGAATTTACATTAGCCTCATAGTTCCATTACCAAGAGTTGGGCAGTGGGAATATGTGGCATACTGAAATCTGCTTAAGTAACTGTGATGATAACAAATAGACTCAGTAAAGTTCCTACATCTTACAGCTCATTAAATGTTTCTGGGCACACAATAATCTTACTCAATTTTGCATATACGTTTAAAGAAGATGAGAGCCATAAAAAAACAGGAAGGAGAGATTTGGTGTGTTTTTAAATGGAAGTTATGACTCTGAGCTGTAAATCTACTTTTACATATAGTATTTACATATAAACATATATAAAAGATTTAGCTACAGATATATACAAATCTATGTGATACTTATGTTCAAGCATATCCCAAAAAGTTATTTGATGAAACACTCATTTCAGTATTTCCAATCCAAGCTTT
>JAWWES010000001.1:104583257-104602391 GCA_035583135.1 Lophotriccus pileatus | reverse complement strand
TCCTCATATTATGTAAGATTGTGGGTAAGGAAGGTAAGCATGCAGTTCTAGGTCTATGAGTAAGTTAATCAAGCCTCCTTCCTCAGCAAGAAATTCACCTAAGGGGCCTTTTTTTTTTTTTTTTTACCTACAAGAGCAAAACCAAACCCCACTTTTCTGCACTACAGAATTTTGACCTCGTAAAATAAAATTCCTCAGGCATGCTTTCCTTTTATTTCCCACATTTCTTTATCTAAATCATATAATAAAAACAAGACAAGTTTTTGTAACCATATGGAAGGGATGCTCGACTGGCAAGGGGAATACTTTGTATATTTTTCCATTTCTCTCAACAGACCTTGTTTCTGTAGTAATAAAGTTAAATTATTGTCTCAGTTAACTAAAACACTAAAATAATTTTCTAATTTTGGAAACTCCCCATCTAACCAATCTATGAACACTGCAATCAATTAATTTTTTCTCCTTTCAGCTTTCTCTTTTTAAAATCTGTAGCAATCAGACAATGCTTCATTAAAAATACAATATTTAATAGATGTATTATCACTAGATTTTT
The DNA here is from genome assembly GCA_035583135.1 of Lophotriccus pileatus. Lineage (NCBI taxonomy): Eukaryota > Metazoa > Chordata > Aves > Passeriformes > Tyrannidae > Lophotriccus > Lophotriccus pileatus. Next base: position 104,601,838 of record JAWWES010000001.1, on the reverse strand, counting down.
GTTCTTACATAATCACAATTATTTAAGCCCAGGAAAAATGCAAGATAAATGGTGGCCTACTATGCATATTCAAAATAGTGGCATAAAAAATCTAATTTAATTTTCAGTGGAGTATAATAGGTTTAGGAGAAAATACACACAGCTGAAGCAAACTGAACTTGGTGACCCCTTCGAAAGAAGTTTGATATCAGCTTCCGATTTTTGTCCCCATATATTTCTCCTTCACAGTTTAGTTAAAAGTATTATTACAAAAATGCACTAAAAGTTTGGGGTGACATCAAGAGACACATCAAGAATGCTGGAGAAGAAAATCTTTAAAAACTCACAATTCTCTGAGCAGAACTTAACTAAATTTTGTTTCACTGGGGTTATGTGCTTTTCTATTTGTTTCAACAGCCATGCAACTATAGGGAAAGAAGAAGCAGAACTTTAAGGTTAAAGGAGGAAACATACCCATTCCCCCAAAGTTCCCAGCAAACCAAACATGAAGAAAAATGAATGCTTAGTCATCTTTGTGCTTTCTTTTGCTAATTTGCTTGTCTACTGCTGGGAACTTACAATACACCTTAACTTCACCCTGAAACAGCTTCCCTGTGCCTCCAGTAACAAAATTGATGTCTGAATTCTCATTTACTTAACTTAAACTTATGTATAGAGACTGAATTTTAAATGGTCTTCTGACATCCTTTTTTAAGAGAAGCACTATTAATGTGGGCTTTTAGGATGAGATAAGTTCTGCTTTTAAACCGATAAATTTTGATGTGATGTAGGAAGTCTATCTCACCCTTATGACAGGAAGGCTGAATTTTGGCAACGCTTTTGGATTACATAATGAATAACTTCTTGAATGAAAAAGTCTGAAAGAACAAGTTCAGGAAATCATTTGAAAAGAGTGTATGGATAATATTGTGGGACTGCACCATGGCAGAACCAAATAATATTACAAATTACTTTTAAAAAACAAACAAAAAAGTCCACATATGGTGTTTTTACATTACATTCTAGGTCTTCAGACTTGACAATAAAGAAAAACTGAACTAATAGTGATATGGATTGCCACAGTGGTAACAATAGTGATAGCAACAGCAATAATATAGCAATCTTATTTGCTACTTCTTATCTCCAAAATAGGAATTAGGAAGACAGAAGGGAAGAAGGAAAGGCAAGAAGAATGAAAGAAACACAGCACAACATATGGAAAATGTCTTCTTACCTCAGTAATCTGTCTCTCAAAATAACTTGACCTTTATTCAATTTTTTTAATAAGGTCTGTGTACCAATATATTATGTCTTTTTTTTTTTTTTTTCTTGTCATGGATATTAATAGAACCATCTGTATTGTTCTAGGCAGTTTTTCATTATTTCCTTTTAATTATTTAATATACAAAACAGAAAACTTAAAAATACTAGATATATCTGTGGTAGCAAACAAAGAACAAAAAGTCACTATTTTTATTCAGGAGAGATGTTACTCTCACTGAATTAGATGAAATAAGACCTTTGAAACTGAAAAACTGAGTCACAAATCTGAGTTTCCATAGTAATCATAATTTCAGCTCAAACAATGAGACTGGTGGCATTATTAAAAAGTTTAATAGTAGAGAAAAGCAATCTTATGTTTTTGGTCAATACATTTAGGAATGTAAGAAATTTCAGGAATATTTTTTTCCAACATAGGCAAACAGTACATCTTGATCAGGGGCTCTATCAGATCTCTCATACTTGCTCTGGGAAATAAATTTCTTAATTCATAAATCCAGAAAAAATACTGAAGCAACTGCATTATATTTTACAAATAGATTATCATTCCTCTAAATTTTTGAAAATACAAAATGGTTTAGGGAGAAGGCTTTCTATTTCTTAACAACTTTTCTCCTATCTACCTGCGTACAGCTGACAATGACAAACAGTTGATCTACAAACAATCAATTAACGATCAACAGATGATAAGCAAAACTTCCTGTAAGGTTGGTTTAGGTCATGCACAACTCAATCAATCTCTTGACAGTTCAGTAATCATAAAACTATTAACAAAAATATGTGTTTAAATTTAAATATATGTGTCAGATTGTGCCTCAGCATTTTCGTGAATTTCAGAGCCAAGTCCAGTTCTAAATATATAAGTATCCAAGTCATGATACTTGGATTGGCAAATACTGTGATGACTGAAACAAAGTTTGCATTTTGTAGAAAAGAGCTCTGTTACTTCACTATTAATTAGTCTGCATTCAAAACTTACAGATGACAGTAAATACTTATGATCTTTTAGAAGCTAGTGCTAAGGGGAAAAAACGAGCTAATAAAATGTTTATTATTGTTGTGGCAGAGTTAATTAAATAAAATTTCTCTGTAATATATAAAAGCCTATTTTTCTAGGACAGCCAGTAATATATTTAGGAAAGTACAGTGCATAGCTATTTAAAAATATTCTTAGAAACACAGAATGACTGAATATTCTGAGCTGAGGGGACCCATGAGGATCATCAAAGTCCACCTCCTGGCCCTGCCCAGGACCATCCCTAAGAGTCACACCATGTGCCCAAACATTTCTTGAACTCTGTCAGGCTTGATGCTGCTCTCTGGTGAGCCTGTTCCAGCACCCAACCAATGGAGAACATTTTTTTAATAACCAATCTAAGTCTCCCCTGACACAACTTCAGGCAATTCCCATGGGTCCTGTCACTGGTCACCACAGGGAAGAGATCAGTGCCTGTCCCTCCTCTTCCCCTCACAAGGAAGCTGTAACTGCAGTGAGGTCTCCCCTCAGTCTCCTCTTCTCCAAGTTGAACAGACCAAGTTACCTCAGCTGTCCCTCATAACAGCTTCCCCTCAAGACCTTTCACCATCTCCATTGCCCTCCTTTGGACATTCTCTAACAACTTAATCTCTTTCTTACATTCTGGTGCCCAAAACTGCCACAATATTCACAGTGAGGTCACACCAGTGCAGAGCAGAGTGGACAATCCTCTCCCTGGACTGGCTGGTGATGCTTTGCCTGATGCCCCCAGGACAGGGTTGGCCCTCCTGGCTGCCAGGGCACTGCTGACTCACATTCAACTTGCCTTCAACCAGGACCCCTGTGGTACTGCTTTGCAGCATCTCATTCCCCAGTCTGTACAAACATCCAGGGTTGCCCAATCCCAGTGCAAAATTTGACACTTTCTCTTGTTGAACTTCATGGGGTTGGTGACTGCCCAGTCCTCTAACTTGTTCAGATCCTGCTGCAGGATCTGCAGGGCAGACAGGTTCTCTGTCCTCGACAGAGTCAACAACTCCTACCAATATTGATTAAAGCCTCTTGCCTTTGAAGGCACAAATAATATGTATAGCCTCATTCACAGATTTATTCTTTGTTTCTTCTGCCAGAGAAACAGGTCTTGACCTCAAACAAGTCAAACACTGACACATGGAAATAACTATTTAGTTTCACATCTGAATTTCTGGAAGTAATTTAGATAGTGCACCAGAGATGATGTGGCAGCAATTCATAGCAGCAACATGGAAACTGTATTTGTGCAAGATACTAAGAATAAAGACCACTATTTTTTGTTGTTATTTTTTACTTCTCTATAGCCTTGGGCAAGTAACTTCATTGTTTTACAATATGTTTGCAATGAGCGAAACTATAAAAACCTGCTGAGTTGAGAGAATAGAGAATTCTAAGAGAGCTGAATTGTTCAGGTTGCATTGCCAAACTATCACGGTGGGGATAGAAATCAACTGACTCCAGAAATAACATCTTAGATTTAAACTGTGAAAAAGGAATTCTGTTAACTAGCATCAGGTATGAATTCTCTGGAAAATCTGCAGTATTAATGGATACTGAGGCCTTTTACAGTACTAATTTACACATGGTGGTGTTGAGTACTGTATTTAGTATCCTAATATTTCCAAGACACCTGTTTGTGTCTGGCAGATACGAGTCTGTGAAAGACCTTCACTGCTCTGGAAAGCAAAAAGAATCCTGACAAGTCAACCTAGAGCTTCTATGGCCCTACACAATGTCTGAGGGCAAAGCTCATTATCTCCTTTTTTACACTAATATTTACTAGATTACATGAAAAATATTCTCTCAACACATGTCATAACCATTTATTTTAAGAAATATGAAGAGTAATGACACCTGGATAAATTTTATTAATTATAATTTTTTTTTTATTCTATTTGAAGAGCTTGCATGGTTATCAGCACCCATGATGCAGGCTGTGATAATGCTCGATGTATATGTGAGGGTGAAATACAGAAAATAACATCATGAATTAAAACTTATTTTATCAAGCCCAACAGACACATCCACCCCCCCAAAAAAAGCACCCAAGCCCCAAATAAATAAATAAACAAACAAAACCCTAAGTGGCACATATAGTTCTAACCAGTAATAACCACTGCTATATTCTATTTACATACAGCAGACAGATCTTAGTGGATCTGACTTCTGCAGTATGTGTGTTCTCAAGAAAAAAGCCAAAAATTTGACATGACCTGGGAATCTCAAATCTCAATATTTATCCCAGGTTTATGGTGTGAATTTCTTCTCACTGACAGCATTAGACTAAGAGAGAGCTTTTGTAAAAGGAAAAATAAAAACATAATATAAATACAATGAGGTCTTTAAAAGGGCATCAAGACATGAAAAAAACATCCTAAGTGTCAGAAACAGACATATATTTGTGGTCCTAAAGTTCAATACCATTGAAATGTCAGGAAAAGCTTGGATCTGCCTTTAATGGTAAGATGATTCTTTTAATTTGATTGCAAAATTCAGTGTTGGGAACCAAATTTCTGAAGAGTGAACAGTTCTGGTTTGCCAAAAGTGGTTTCATTATTAATATTTTAACTCCAGATCTATCTGTCTATGGTAACTTTAATTTGAAGAAAATTAGCATCCAGAACATAGCTGTGCTATTTAGATCTGTCGCTGTTCCAGTGGAGGATTTCATTATTTAAATTCTATTATTTAATTTCTTTTAGAAGTCATAATTTAAACTGAAATGTCTGAAGTCAATGCCATACATACCGCTGCAGTTTGAAACTTTCTCCTAAATTTTTTGGAAAAGCAGGTCTTCTCATTATGCTGGCAGAACAGGGCTGTATCTTTTCACTTACATCATCTTGTTTTCTCACCTACAGGCTTGCAGATAGCCTTACCAGGTGGAGCAGATACAAGAACAGGGAGCAGGGGGATGAATTTAGGGCACTCACACCTAAACCTTATACAGTTCTGCTTTGTGGCAGCTTCTTTCCTTAGGGGCTGGAGTAAAAGAAACAACTAGAAAGTGGAACCAGATGATTTATGAATTCAGGATGCCATGGCTGTTAATGGCCTTAAACAGGAGTTTTTTTCAGCATTGACATTGCTGCAGGGGTCACAAATGATTTTGTTGTATCGTCATTCATCTTGGAAGGACATGTTTTCAGTTTGGCTGAAGGAACTAGAGAAATGCACAGGCATTGAACTCCTTTGAATATGTTGGAAGATAGTTTCCAGAAATATGTTTTGGGAAACCTGCCATCAGTTTTATTTATATGGATCCTAGACCTAGAAAAATCAGAGAATATTTTAACAAACTGACAATTAATTTAGCAATAAAACAAGCAAACAATAACAAACAATCAAAACCCCAAACAATTTACAGGAAGTTACTTTCCTCTCAAGCAAGTATCATGACAACATGATCCTTGAAAAAGAGGAGGTAAAACATAGATTAGAATATGCCACAGAATCACAGAACATTCTCAGCTGTAAATGACCCACAAGGAACATCAAGTCCAACTCAAATGAATGGCCTGCACAAGGATTGAACCAATGACTTTGGCATGATTAGCATCATGTTGAAATCAGTTGAGCTAACCTCAGGGAAAGGGAAATCTTTATGTCACCAGAAGCAACAAAGAGGGACAACTGAACCTCTAAATACTCCATTTTCTTCTAGATAAAAGAAAAGCACATCCTCTAGCTAACACAAAATAAATAATAAAAAAAACAACAATGGGATGAGCCATCTAGTCAATTTTGAACTGACAACTTTAGCAGGGCCTGTTGTGAAAGGGGTAATGGTTTTGAACTAAAAGAGGGAAGATTCAGACTACATATAAGGATAAAATGTTTTACAATGAAGTCAATGAAGCAATGGAACAGGTTTCCCAGAGAAGTGATAGATGCTCCATCCCTGGAAACTTTCAAGGTCAGGCTGGATGGGTCTGTGAGCCACCTGGTCTAGTTAAAGATGTCCCTGCTCAGTCAGGGAGGTTGGGCTGGAGGACCTTCAAAGGCCCCCTCCAACATAAGATATCCTACAATTCTATGAACACAGTATTAATTGCATAGCACATAGATTTAAAAAAAAACCCCAACCCTATAGCTGAAGAGCAGATAAATTAAGATCTCATACTTGCACCTACAACCAAAGCTGCCAGCTTCTTCCCACACTGACCTCCTCATTTTAGCACTTCATATGAGGAAAAAAAAATATATTTAATAAACAAACAAGTGAAATGGGTGGTTACTTGATTAAATAAGAAGGCTTGTATTTTACACATTTATTTGCTGTTATGGCTTTTTCTCAAAAAAATATTTAATGTAAAATGGAAAGTATTACAGAATTATCCCAAAACATTTCATTTTTTTTTTTAGGTCTGTATTAAATCTGACAGAGTTTGAAATACTGAATATGGAATGTTGTTAATGTACTTAACAATTTATTATAAAGTAAAGGAGGATGTTCTCATCTTAAAAGTTTGCAATGTCTGTAAAGGTTATCCAAAACAATCGAATGAGAAGAAAGAAAAACAGCCAATTAATGACATCTTCCCTGAGGACTGAGCAAGCTTCTCTACTAAGGAGGAAGTTATGCTCCTGTTTATAATTTGTGGCAAGATTATTTTAATATATAGAACTACAATTATTTTCTCTGGTTGACGTAGTACTAAACAAACAAACAAAAAATCATAAAATATTTACAAGATAAACAGTTCTTTCTTTTCTGGAACAATGCTTCATCACAAAAAACTCAAACTGAAGCTCTGGAGCTACAGTGATTGCTTGCGTTTTGAAAAGTACAATAAAATAGTCTTGGTAACCTAAACAAATTGGGTAGGATATTTCTATCTTAAAAGAAAATAAAACCTTGCGATCTTTCAGAAAATAAAATTAATCACAATTGGAAGATTTCATCAAGAAATGCTAAGCCTTTCAATGTAAATTACAGATGGATAAATAAAATATAATGGACTAAACTACGTGAATCTGCTGACCAGTATTCTCTTAGCTGTGAAGTAGAAAGTCACGGAGTTCAACGTACAAACCGTTATGATTAATATCAATAGCAACCTAGTGGCATCACTTCTCAGGAAGAATTTCTACATTTCAAAACATGAAAATGTATCAAATTATTTACCTATATATTATGATGGTTCCAACTCTCTCCACAACGCACACAAACTGTCTGCTAACACAGCTGAAAGATTGTCCAACCCTGTAATATTGTACTTAGTGTCATTGCTATTATCTGAGTAACTTCATAGTAGCTTCTTGTTCTGATGCTTGTTCTACATTTGAACTTGTTCAGAAATATTGTGATTCTAGATCAGGAATAAAATTGGAACATGATCCAGGAACCTAAATTTTTAATCTCTTAAGAGAACATAATCTGGTATTCTGACAATTTGCAGTATCCCATACAGTTGTATTCTAAAGCAAAGCAGTGATAAATGTTTATAACACCAATTAGGATTGTCTTACAGATGAAATCAGTATTACTCCTGTTTGAAATTAAAGGTGGGTCAGCTTGCTGAAAGGAACTCAAGTATCCCATTTGCAAATAGAAGAAAAACAGGAATTTGACTTTGTTACTCAGTGGTAAATCTCTTTATCTGGGTAAATGGAAATGTGGGATCTGATTCCTAGCTTCTTGGACCAGTTTCAAATAAAAGAACTAAATTTTAAAAAATTTATTGATGTGTGTCGAAGCAAGGGGCAAAACTGATAATTCTCCAAAACATCTGAATAATCAACCAAGAAAATTACTGTCTTTCATGTTCTCTTTTATACTTAATGAAAATTCCCTTCTCCTGCACAGGAGAGTTGCACAGAGGAGGTGTGAATCACATGTTTTTGCACAGGTGTGTGAAAAAATCCCTTCCAAACATGTCAGACACATAATCTGAGCCTGCTGGATGAAAGCTCAAGCCATATAAAGGAGATATCTAGACTCTAGAAAAAAAGAAATGACAAAACAAATGTCACATTTCTCTCTTACTCGGTAGTTTTAGTAAACACACTAATTTCAGACTATTCTCAGCTTTTTGGTGGTTTATGACACTACTATAACATGATTAACCATTCCTGTGCAATATATGACACGGTTCTCTAAAACAGAGTTCTGAATTTTTTTCTGGTTATTAGAATCTGTATGTACTATCAGTAGTTTTACAAATACAGCATACATAATCTAGTGGTCCTACGGTGGTCCAGCTAACAGTTATTGGGATACATCATTCCAGTGGGTCCTATTGCTTTCCAGCTACAGGACAAAAAATATGGGAAACCCAACTGCTGAGTATCTCCCTTACCCCTGCTATTTATCATTGTATTCTTGTAGATCTAAACTGCAATCTGGTCCTTGCTGAACAAATTGGACTTCTCAATAGCACGCTTAAAGGGTGACTGTGTCCTCTCTGAAGGTACCGGCTCTTTCTCCAAAATAATGAACAGAATTTTTGTATGGCTTTGCTCCTGTATCCTGCTGCACTACAGATGGAAACACAGTGAATATTGAAAACATCCTGGTTACTTGCACTCTTTACTTCCTTGGGACATCCATAAAATTTATAAGGCCTTCTCATGTACAAAAGCTTAAAAGTATGAAGTTATGTGAAGAAATTGTCTCCTTTTCCAGTCTTAATGTTGTTTTAACATATTTAGGGGTTTTGAAGTTAATTCCCAAGTTTACAGTTTGCTGTTAAGAGAGTGCTTGGAATAGCACACGCTTTGTCTTCTACACCGTAAATCTTAACAGTGCAGAGCACTCCATGTTTCACACACAACGTCAAAGATACATCATAGCCATTAACCTTCCCCTCAGCTGCTGATAAAGTAAAATAGCCCCGTTCTTTACAGTAACATTAATGTATCTGTTCAGATAAATATTCCTCTTGCTGCAATAAAGTGCAGCATTTTACAGCTGCATACCATCTTTGCAAACTATAACAGGGCAATTAAAATTGAATATGAACAGAATACTAATTGAAGATTTGAAGGCAAAAAGGGGATGAAAGACCTTTTCCTAAAGCTTTCCCCAGCAAAATTTGAAATTTGGGGTGTAAATCAACTGTTTGCTTATGTGATTTTTTGAATCTACAGTAAAGATATCATATTAAATGAATTTCTGGTAATCACTTTTTGAAGGTTGTTAATTTGATATAGTTAAGCATCCAACATTTATATGCCTGGCACTTTTTTCTATTGCACATAAACCAGTTACATCAGGAGGACTGAAGGACTGGTATAACTTAAAAATTAAGAAGCTATTTTATAAATATATAAACAGATTTATATTTAACCATATTAATAATTTAATAAAATGTATTATGATTTCATAATTGATCACAATTCTAAGTCTAGCGAGAGACTGAGATTCAGAAGCTCTAGCTTTGTCTCGTTTATTACGTAGCCTTGTGCAGATCACTAACACTTTCTCTCAGTTTCCCACAGCCACAAGATGTACTTTTGCATTTCCCATCCAAGAAGAATATTTAAGATCAGATCAACACTTACTGCGAGGATCAGTTCATCACATTTATGTGCAAGGGTTAGTTAGGGGCCTAAAATAATGAGATCTACTAAGTTACAGATTGCCTCTTTCTTAACATTTATGTGTACAAGGTAAATTTATCCATGACTGATTCCAGATAAAGATTTACGATGGTAATATACCTGAGGAAACATTCAGGATTTCTACTTTTTAGTAATACTAACACTTCAAAAAAATCCATTCATGGATCTTATCACACGATCTTATAGCCACATCAATTTTTTAATAGGTGTGTCATGAAAACAGCACTTGCACATTTTTCCTCATGACTATAGCACTGAAAGGATTTTTTGATTTACTTATTTTGATTGAATGTTAAAAGAGAGATTCTGTAAAAGAAAATAAAAACTTCAGAACCACAGCAGCATCAGAATACATTCCAGTTTATCAGTTTGTGAAACTATTGGGAAATAAACGTTCAAATACTATTCAGTTCAGGTATTTTCTATTCAGATATCACTGTCAGTATAATTTTAATCTCATGTATCAAAATCCACTTCAATCTGCCAGATTATTCAAAGCAATAATTTATCATAAATTTTGTGATCAGCAAAGTAAGAAGACAAAGCCCTTTTTTATTATTTTTCTCTTAAAATAGATTTTGCTAATTATTGAATTATGGGCCCCTATCACTTCTTCATTTTTATACTTGTTTATAATAGTTCTACAAGACTATGGGGGCTGTAAGAAATTATCTAGATACTCATGTCTGCTTGAATCACAGTTACAACTGGACATTAGTGTCTCAGGTATTCACATCAGTCTATAACAATAATATCACTAAGATGGTTGAAATACAAGAATAAAGAAGAAAGTTCTTTTAAAAGAAATTTTTGCATATTGGTAAAAAGAAGTAGCTGGTTTATTATTATTATTATTATTACTATTATTGTTATTATCAGTATTATTCATAATATTAATATAATTTAAATTATTATATATTATTAGTTCTATCTTATGTTATTATACAGTAACCCTACTTCATTTAAGATCAATTGAGCTCAACTAGAAAGGAAAGGATCACTATAGAAGATCATCAAGAAACTCCATCAGTGACGTTGCTCTCTGTAGGCTGCTTCATTCTTGTGTAAGGAAAGTCTGATGAAATGCAACTGTCTCTCAGTTTAAATATTATACACACACACACACATATATATATGACTGTTTTACATGTCTATTAAAGGTTAGATCTAACTCAGTTACTCAATTCCACTAATGTCTCTTTTTTGGCTTGTAAAAGGCAGGGTCCTGATGTTGTAATTACTTAAGAAAAATCTTATTTCAAGATAGACTTAAGAAATTCACACTTAGGAAGACAGACACTTGTATGAATGAGGAAATTTTACCCTGGAATTTTTATTCTATGTTAATTCCATGACAAACTTTTCTGAACTAAATGTCAAGAATAGTTCATAGAATCTGTGATAATATTGTAATTTACTAAGTAAAATTTTTAAAATTTAATATATTAGTCATACTTTATTTCACATATTTCTTAAGACACAAAGAGAACTGAGGTAAGACTTTTTAAAAAAATCTGACTCTGAGTCTTTACTTCTATGAAAGAAAAGTCTTGCTCTAAGTCATCCTTTTACTGACAGTGATTAATTATACATGCTATCAGAAGGCAATTTAGGAAAAACAGAACAATTGTTCATTTATAAAGATTTACATGACTTCGTATCCATAGTCACGACTTGTGGGAAAAATACTGAATTGTAAAGAATGGCTTTTAATATGAATTAAGTGTTTAGTCACAGTTTGTAGGCAGTACTTACAATCTTTTAGCAGCTTGGATGCTTAGTCATTTCCCTCATTTAACTGGATACATTCTTACTCTTCAAAACAAAATAATAAAATTTAAAAAAAAATCCCAAAGACAATCAAACCAAACCAAACCAACAAACCAAGCAAGCAAGCAAACAAACAAACAAACCAAACTGTAAACTCTCAGATTTCCTTTTAGTCCTCTTTCCATTACCTGGAAATATCCTACATGCCCATGGGACAGAGGTTTTGGAAGCATTTCTAAGGCTGTACGACAGTAGAGCTGAATGGAGGCAAGAGATGTGGCCAGTGACTGAGAGCTGAACAGTTACCTAGTAAAGTATCTGCTGTCTGCAAATCTGTTGAAGAAAAGCAAATACTTTCATTTAACAAAGACCAGATTAGATTTGCAAAAAAGGGAAATTAAAAGGTGGCAGATAGGTCACCTGCTCTCAAGGAAATGTGAAGAAGCTTCATGCTTACTTGTACTGCTTTGTCAAGGTTTATAGAGTTCACATAAATATGGAATCCACTCTGTTCTTTAACCTCATTCAGTCAAAGAATTGAAATTTATATGAGAATTTTTAATCTTCACATGAAAAAATTATTTTTACACTGTTCCTATTGTTAAGTACACTTTCTTACGTTTTATGTATTTAGGTGGAATTTTACTATCTTGGAAAAAAATTATGATTCTGACTGTAAAAAAAAATTATGATTCTGACTGTAAAAAAATTATGATTATGACTGTACAAGCCTCTACACAGATAATGAATTTTAGCAAATACTAAACACCAAAGCAAGGAATAAGCTAGGAATATGTCTTTTCACTGTGTGATATTTCAATCACTGTTTATTTCTAAATCACCATTTTTCATTCTAAATCATCCTAATGTTTATTTCCTATGAAAAAAATCTGATTCTAGAAATAGTGTTCAATAGTAATGGCTATTTGCTTCAGTTTTTGCTACTTCCTACTCTTTTGCTTCCCGACTTGTTGAAAAATGGTTTTGTTTGCCATTATAAAAATCTGTTACCATAGCTGTTTGTTTACTTTGTTGCAGAAAATAAGGAACTTCTAAGGCTTGCCTCTTTTAAGGAAAAAAACTATTCTTTAACCAAGTTTGACTGTCAATCTAGTGTTTGTTAAAAATGCAAACAAAACATTAAAATATCTGTGGCACATACCACAAAGTTAATAGAATGAGGGTAACAGGACTATTATGAAGTACAAGACATAGGAGTAAGTCGTAAATTATTGGAGATGCAGAGCCCTCTCTGTCCAAAAGGACAATGAAAAATGTTTTGTCCAAAAAGAAATTCCAATTCTGAAGAAATAAGGTGGTCTAAATAACACTTCTTCATAAGGGGTCACAAATAAGCATTCCAAAGGTATTTAAGACATGTGGGAAACAGTAGGGATTTTGTAACAAAACATGTATTTATGAAGAAATATAGTTCTATTTCATAAATCAAAACTGAAGTACCTGCAGGAAAGGCTCCATTTCACTTCTAATGCTGAATAACTTTAATTTACATAATGCTTGGAGAAACCTAGACCTCAGGTCATACAGTCAAGAAACTGAGATGATGAATATACCTGAAGGAGTAACTGGTTGAACTAAGGTATTACCCACTAAAGGGTCTGACAGCACTGCCACTGCAAAGCAAAAGTCCCATTTTGAAACTTTTAACAAACAAAGCCATATGCAATTCTCTTGGCATTGAGAATATATTACATACAGTACTGTTCTTAAGTTATTAGAATTATATCATTTCAGTTCATTAGAACAATAAAATGGAATGTGGGTAAGAATAGCATTTGCATAGGTTGAAAATGAAAAATCCACAGATTTGAATTTTATCACCATGGAAAGCAGAAAATAAGAAAGGAACAATGTCATACCTGATTTGTGAATAATGGGAACATTTGCATTATATTTATTGTTATTGTGTGCCTTTATCACTTTTATTGTTGTGCTGCAGTATAGCCCTTTGAAGGTCTGCCAAACCACTGCGGCTTACTCAAATGCAGGGCTGAATTTTAATTAAGCTTAGTAAAATACTCATTGAATTTGCTGAGCCTGATTAGGCCAGTCATCCTGATAGACATGCAGAGGGCATCTTACTTACTTGTTTTAATAACTGACAGAGACAATTAATAGATTTTTGTAAACGAGTTAAATGTGAAAAATACAGACTGTCATCACCTCTTTTCACTGACAGTGTTAACTTTTTCTGTATTCAATATGGCCAGAAAAGATTTCTTGGAATTTTCAGCTATGAAGTACTGAGGAGTAATTCAGTATTCATATTTGTGAAGAGTAAGTCACAAAGGTATGCATTTTGTTCCACTGAAGTATTCCCCTTAATATTACAGCCCAGTGAAGAAGAGTTTCCATGGTCTCTGCAGAGTAACATTAAATATGTATGCAAGTGGATGACTTCTTACAGATGACTTTTTCACAGAAGTGATACCAAGACGTCTCTCCAGTGAATGCAGTTAGAATGTCCTCAATATATATCATATATCTTCAATCTTTCCCGCAAAGCACGACTTCCAGTTGAATAACCAAATATACTTCATCTGTTTTCTCTGTGGCAGTGACAGATCCATCTTTTTAGAAGCATAATAGGTGGATTTTGACTTAGTAGCAGTATACTTAGAATATTCCTAAGCATTCCTTAGTTCTTAGGAATGCTGATTTTGCTGTTTTCTCCTACCTATTAACAGTCAGTTTAGAGGGGAAAAAGATTGTGATGTATCAAAAAAAAAAATGTATAATACCTACACAGTCAACCAACTTGTTATACCTAGAACATGTAAGAAAGGAGTAATACTAGACAGAAGAGGCAAACAATATTTAGAAGGATGATATATGGGAGCATTCACTGTAAGATGTTCTAGGTCCTACCTCAGGTATGAAACCATAGCAGGGTACTGAAGTAATAAAACATCAATAGGGTACTGAAGTAACCAAGCCTTTTGTATGCTGAATAAGACCGTTGATATCCTTTGAATTTAACTTTCAGTATTGTTGTCATGAAAGGATATGAGAAGTATAACAAAATTAGCAGAATTCACATTCACTTCAAGTTGCTTAGTATCAGGTTAATAAACAAATTTTTAACTATAAAACTGCAAATTTCTTAGGCAGTGACTGAACTCTGATGATTAGAAAGTCCTAGTAAACAAGAGTGACTTGCAGGAGAAGCAAGAATAATAAATAAATTACCACAAATCACAACACTTAAAGACTGAATTGCAGATCAAAGAGCTGCCTTCCCTCTAACAAAAAAGGTGTGAGAAACAGAAATCGGGAATATGCACAGTTAAAAGAAGGACAGCAAATTTGTGATTCAGGGTTCTTCAGTCCAACCAACCGTTTGTCTATACACACAGAAGTAAAGGGTGGAAAAGGTGGTGCTAGTGTTTGATTTTACTGCTCAGCAGTAATTTTCATAGGTTTTGGTGTGCTAATTCTAGGCTGAGGGTAGCACAAATACAGAAATACTTGGCACAAAGATTCTGTTTCAGAACTTTGTCTCTGTCTACAGGAAAAAGCCGAGAAAACAGAGTAATTGAAAATAGTTTTTTAAAAAATATTGTTTATTATACCCTTTCCCCAGGCTCTTGTAATGAATCTTCTCTGTTATTAATCAGATTAAGAAGAAAAAAGCCTATGTTATCCTTACTATTTTCTTATTAATTGGGTTATTTTTATGTCTAAGCAAAGGATTTGCTCTTAATAAGCATATCAGAATTAGATAATTAGAACACAAACAAATTTTTTAAAAAAACAAATCAAACACCACAACGCCCTTTTACCGATCTAATGATAGAAAGGTTATATGGATCATGTACAGCATACAAAGAATTTCCCAAAGTATTAGCTGACAAAAATTTTTGCTTGGAGTAGAAGTATTTAAATTATTTTCAGCAATTTTACTGCCACATAAAAGGGGAAAAGAACACTTACATGAACTGTCAATCACCATGATCACTTCTCTATCTGTGGCATCTTCATATTGTCACTTTTACAAGGCCCAGTCACATCCCCAAGGTGGTGTCTTATTTGGGGTGAAGTGTTTATTATTCAAAGGACAGATGAAGTGTAGAAAATAATTAGCATATTCTAAACTCCAATATTACTATGTCCTTTACAGGAATTTCCCTTTAAAGCTGTATCTTTGTTATGCAAATTCTTTCCTGAGTCACTGCCTACCTTCACCAATTTCAATCAAAATTTATAAAGCAAACCCCTTGACTATTAATTTTAATCAAGATATAGCAGCATTATTGAGCTTAATGCAGCTCATTATTTCAATTTTCAATCTTATAACTCTTTGCCACAGAAATATTATGCAATTTTATTTAAAAATATAGAAAATCAGGATAAATATTACATTTTATTGTTCAGCAGACAGATCAGGGTCATATAATAAGTAAAAGAAGAAGAAATAATATTTCCCTCCTCAGCAGGCTTCAAATATAAAACAATTGTTTAGCCTTATGCAGGTTTTTTTTTTTAATTATCTGAAAACTGGGTCATTTTGAGTCTGTGTCTAGAAGACCATTGTTGGCATTGTTCAACACATTAAGAAGTATTAATTAAAAAAATAGTTTGATACAATTATAGATGTCTTTAATTTGATACAATTTTGGATGCTTTAACCAACAGTAAGGATTTATTGTGATAATTTTGTAGGTTCTATTTCAACATCAAAATATTGTCTTTTTTTTTTTTTCTTCCCTAAAGCAGCATTGTTTATGGCAAATTTTGTGAAATCAAGCTACCAAATAGCTATCAAGCTATTTGTTCTTAGTAGGTGCCTGCCCATCACCATCATTATGATTTTGGCAGGCTCCCAAGACAGATAGCCTCCATCTGTTACCATTTCACAGAAATGGTACCTTGAGGTCCACTTGACCTATGAGCCCTCAGACTCTCCAGCAATTTAATAATAATTTTTTCTCAGCCAATTAGGTCGACAAAAAGTTCTGCATTGAAACACCTCAGGTTCTGCACTTTTTCCGGGTGCAATACTCCGATCCTGTTTTTTTTTCAGGACTTCACTGTCAAGTTAAGACTTTCAGACTCTCCCCTCTGGCAAGATTATGGGAAAGCCCCAAGAAAAGAAGGTTCCAAAAGTTTCCCGGACTCTTAAAAAAAAAAATAAAAATTAACTGTTGTAAAGCCTGGGGCTCTCATGAACCGGAGCTGTGGTCTCTAACAGGAGAACATGGAAGTGCTGAGGTTGTGTGGCAGGACAGACCCTTGCTGCTAAGACCTAAAATCCAATCAAGCTATCATGAAAGATCAAACCTGGAGCCAGGTTGTTGTCTTGGTGTCAACCATCCTGGTTCATCAAACTTTGAATACACACCCTGCTTGCTGAAGTCTTATCTGACAGATAAGCTGATAGCTGGCCTGTAAAGGTGTGACTAACAGTCAATCCATCTATACTACAAAAGTCCAGTCCCCTCTCATGCAGTCAGGTTCTTCTGACATAATAACCCTCTCTTGGGCTGGGGACACCCCCCAAGGATTCTCCTCAAGGTTCAGAGAAAGAGATCTCCCCCAAGCGCTGATCAAACAGTAATTGCTTTGTTACAGTGCACTATACTACTTTATGCTGCATTATACTCTACTAGTAGATTTTTAGTGTTTATATTGTGTCACAAATAGATCTAAGACCTTTTGTCTGATCATTTGTATAAAATAAATTATTCATTTTATAAAAATATTCCCATTTTGCCGATCATTAAAACCTGTGGGACAAAGTTGTTCATTCATACCTCTATAACTCCTTAAATTTAAACCATTAACAAAATCCGAGGCTAAGACTGGGTTTAGTCACACCTGGACTCCTCTCTGAGAAGGGGTTTAGAAAGCAAGAGAGTTCTTTCTGCACCTCAAGACTCCCCGGAAAGGCTTTGCTTTTTAATAACTCTGTCTAAGCCTTCTTCCCTCCCATGACAGGTTAATAAACTCGGGCTTAGATCCCTCCTTTACAGTCGGAGGCTTGAAGACTGCCTTTGACAAGGGGAATAAATGTTGTAGGTTCAAAACCCATGTGTTTGTGGGGACTATTTGAGAATTATAAAGTGAGAGAAACTAACAGAAAAAATTCTGTTACCACAAGCATGAATAATTCCCAAGTGTGATGGGATGTTCTACTTCCCAATGTTTAACAAAGCATCAAAATTAATTTTTACTCAAAATTATTGACTATACTAATACATAAAGAGAGATTTAAGATGTGACACCACAGGAAAAGGGGCTTTATTGCTCTGATAATAAAATGCATTAGGCTTCTGCCTTTCACATTTTTTTTTTATCATTTCTTTTGCATTTACCACAGCTAATCTATTGATGAATACACATTGCATAAATCTTCAGAGGAATCATCATGTCACAGGTTCAGCTAACAAAATCTAAAAGCTGACACTTTGACTAAGGACACCTCTACTCAGATCTCTGGTTTGTTAGCAAAGGCTAATTTTTAATTGTGACATTTTTTGGTGAAGACTGTGTCCTGAGTTGTCTGGTTAGCTAATGAACCTTAAAAGTTCCAGTTACCCTCCAGCAAAATACTAGAAAGAGAAGGCAAATAGTAGGAATGAAGGCTGATTATTTAATCCTTGTCTTTTCTCTGCTCAACTCTGAAGGTTTGGGTAAACATGGGGGAAATGGTGGGCCAATGAATAAAAAGGGTAGTGGAAACAAGCTATCTGTTTCATTTTATAATTTGGAAATATTCTACTTTTCCACCATTGGAGACAAGTTCTGAAAACAGTACGTGCATTTTTTAGCATGTCTGCTTTGTGTCTTGAGAATATCTGATGTATCTTGGTGTATGGGTTAACAGAGGCCTGTTAGGCCCTCAGAAGAAGAAGAAGAGGCGGACCTGACGGGTTTTCGTGTGTTTCCCTGATGATGGATGAGAAATATGCACAGCTTAATTGGGGAAGAAAAACAGTTTGTGAATCTGAGAGTT
>JAWWES010000001.1:104567554-104582223 GCA_035583135.1 Lophotriccus pileatus | reverse complement strand
GAGAGTTTAGGGAGTGTGAGAACTACTGCTTGACCTTGGAGCACTCCAGATGTCTCATGTCTATTGCCAAATGTGTTAGTAATAATAGTTAGCCAATTAAAAACGCTGCTGCTTACTTGCTGCTTGCTTGCTACTGCTTCACTGCTTGCTTAGAAAGGATGTAAGAAAGAACTGAGTATAATAAAGAAGAAGCTGTTATGTTACCCTAAATCAAGCCTTCTGATTAACTTTTCTTTCTCGACCGTCACGACAAGATAACGGTAACATCTTGGTTTCAATTATATTAATGACAAGAGAAACAGCCACTGACACTCTGATATAGCTCAATACCATCAAACTTCTTGTCAAACAAGCAAAGAGAATTTGCATTATTTCAGGATAGCAAGAAACCTCAAGCAGCGAAAAGCTCCCACACACATGCACACACAGATGCAAACACTGATTATCTGCAGTTAGAAACTGCATTAACAGAGTATTTGCTCCACAAGTTTTAAATGCACATCTTCATGGAGACTACATGATCTATTCTTAATCTGAAAAAAGAAGCCTTAAAGCTATGACACCAAACTTTCCTTCAAGACACTCTACTTATAAAGTCACTTGGAAAGTATAAAAAAATTTCACATCTATTTTTAAGTGTTTTTACCTTGTAAAAATATTTTTTTTTACTTATAGTATGCATGAGTCAAGCTGAAATACACACAATAAACACAAGTTAAGCTGAAGTAGAAATTAGAGTAGAGAGATTTTCAGGTCACCTATTTTGATACATGTACTTGTATGGGTGTGCATGTCTGTGCACAGCCAAAGATAAAGGATAAATTGCAGTAGAAGCTTGTTCTGAGGAGACATGTAGACAATCATCACCTATACTAAAACAGTAAGAACTGCATCTGGATCTACAAATGCTGTTCCCAAGTCTGACCTAAATTGATGTTAGTTTACTTTTCTCTAGATTAATAATTTGTTTAGGGTTTTTTTTTGTTTTTTTTTTTAAATATCAAGGAAGTACACTGACATTTCAAAAGTTTACATGACAAAGCAATAAAACAGATACATTTTCAAACATACAGGGGTGTTTTTATTAGTTATATCAAAGTCTTTCTACTTTAAATCTTATATCCAAATGCCTTGCTGATCTGGCAAATACATGTATTTTGTATTGTTCCTCTAAATCAGAAATTCCATGTAACACCAACTGTCTTCATATAGTTAAATTTCATATCCCTCCACATGTGGAATACCTAAAAGAACCTGGTCAAAGAGCATGAATTCTGACAAATTAATATAAATATCTATATTATATATAGATATATATTTATATTATATATAAAATTAAATTATATATATAATATATGATATATATTATATATAATTAATGTTATATATTTATATTGTATAAAATTTAAATTATATATAGTATATAATATATATTATATATAATTAAATTTATATGTTTATATTATATATAAAATTAATATAAATATATACACACACACATATATAGGTATATATATACATATATATAATATGCATATATAAAAATATAAAAAGAAGGTAATGCTCAAATAAGAAAGGCAATTATCTAGAAAACATGCATCCTTCAATTTATCATGAAGAACAACTACAGCACATCCAGTTTTCAAGTAAGGAAGTGAAAATTGAAAGAAAAGAATTCACAGAACACAATGCTTTCAAAAATCTAAAACTAGAATATTCTCATATCATTTTAAGAAGAATAAAAAATAAGACTAACCATTAGGGGTTTTTATTGCAGGTTAGAATAATGATTGCTTTTCAACTTATTCACGACAGATAATGGGACAAAATTTTCCTTGAAGTTGTTTTTTTCTAGAAATAAGACATAATGAATGTATTTTATTAACTGTTTAGTACCTGGTCTGAAAATCTTTTGAATGCTTCATCTTGAAATACAAAACATTCTTAAAAAATCTCTCAGAAAAAATGCTTAAAAATGAAGAACTGATACACAATGTCGTACTTGCCCATAGCACACAGTTTCTGTCCCAAAGATTGCATAAATACACACTCAACTCATGACTGTCAATGCACAGAGGACAAATTTTTCTTCCTCCCTCCAGTATTTATTTCTGTTCCTGGAACTTCTGACATGATATTAAAAAAGATACCTTACTTGCCTGTCCAATAAAGTGTTGCTTACATAGTGCATATACCAACCCAAAGGAAAATAAAAACGAAATCCATTGTCTTCACCAGGCAGGGCACAGTATAGAGATGAACTAACTGGTAATGAAGCAACTTGTGGTCTCCAAACATGATCATTTAATTAAGCTTCCTGTGGTCATTTGAAAATCTGTGACCATTTTTTCTCTGACAAGCAACAAGAATGTGGCAAGGAAAACAAGCAAACAAAAATCACACAGGTGTAATCTTCCCAATGTATGGAAAATGAAGCAGTGTGGGTAAGAAGAGAAAACAATTTTGAACAGGGACAAGACTCTGCCTCAGTTCTCATCAGCTTTTCACAAAGACATACTATAAGCCTTATCTGAAGTCCGTGTTACAGACTCACAGAGAGGATGAGGCAGGAAGGAAACTTCATAGATGACTTAGCCCAAACCCCTTCCCAGAGGAGCAGCCGTGAGAGCAGGATGCTCAGGGCTGTGTCCAGTCAGATTTTGAACATCTCCAGGGATGGAGACTCCACAGCCTCACTGGGAAACCTGTCCCTGCGGTTATCTTCACACTACAAAAGAACCTTTTGTGTTCAAAAGGAATCTGATGAGTGGGTTTTTGTGTCCATTAGCATCTCCCCTGACAGAGGGCATCACCAAGATGAGTCTGGTTCACTCTGGATTCCTTCCCATCAAATATTTGCAGAGCTGCCTTCTAGATGCCTCTGGTCTGCACTGGTGGCTGGGGTTATTCCTCCCCTTGGGCAGGACTTGGCAATTCCTTTTACTGAATGTCAGACCACTCTTCAAAAACCTCTGGGCCCAGAGTTAAACTAGTTAAAATAGTTCTCCATCCACCTCACTGTCCAGTCATTTAAGCCATACTTCATCAGCCTGCCTATGATGATGCTGAAAGACAGCCTCAAAAGTCTCACTAAAGTAGAGGTAAACAATACTCACGGCTCTTGCCTCATCCACCAAACCTGTCATCTCATTGTTGAAAGCTGTCACCCCATGCAAAAGGAAGGAAGAGTTTAGTTTAGGTCTTTGGTTTCTAGGTGAAAGGAAATGAATGGTTGAGGTAGGGAGAAGAAAAATAGATTCAGACCAATTGCATATTTTGCAAATAGAATTTTGTATTGTTGGATTAGTGAGTAATATTTCACTCAAAGCTTCAAAGAAATTGACGTTCTCTTCCCACCATTGCTTCTTCCTCTTTCCTCTCCTAAATAATTAACAAGGACATTGAAGTGTTGAATAAATACAGTTCTAAAAATCAGTACTGTTCCTGAGATGCTCAGCTCAATTTTGTGTTATGAACAGAAAGAAAAAAGTCTCCCTATAAATCAGTGTGATTACATAGGTCGCTGTTTTGTCCCATTTTGACAAATCCAAAGCATTTCAGTGGAAAAAACGGCACTGTCTATAGTTTCGTAAAAAGAAAAAAAATAGTGAATATCACTTTCAAAGGTTTTTGAAACAGTAAAATATTTGCCTTCAATGTTTACAGAAGTCCTTCTTAATCAGTTATTAGTTAAATCAGTTAATAATAAAATGCAAAGTTTTGCCTGACATTATCTGAACAGTAAAGAAAATCCTTGACTTTCCTGAAGCAAGAAGGTAAATTCATCTTGGCTATTCTGTATAACCAACAGTCTCCCCTGAAAAAGTATGTCATAGGGGAATGAGAAATCTGTTGGGTAGCAGATATCTAGACTCAGATTTGGAAAAGGATTTATCCAGTTACTTTAGCACATGACTTCTCTGTTGAAGGACTTGGATCCTGTGTTTAAGTCTCTGCTGAACAACGGAGCAACAATCTTGTATTTTGCTTGTATGTTTGACTAGTTGATTGTCTTGGTCTGTATTCTAAAGATATAGAAGTATATATATTTAAAGACAGTTATGTTTCTTATTGGTAATAGAAATTATTAACAATGGAAAAATTAAAAACATAAAAAGGAGGATTTTTTACCTGAACAACACCCAAGATGCAGTCCTGTTTATTTAAAATAAGAAATGCTTAATGCATGTGTCTGTGTTCTCACATTGTCAAAACAGTAAAAAAAAATCCTAACAAACTCTTGGAGTGAAACCCTTTTAATAGTAACTTGCTTCAAGTTTCACATGGATGTCAATGGATTCGGACTTTATAACTGAGGTATTAGCAGTTCCCTCTGTTACAAATGTATCTGCTTAGTTGTGCCTTAAGTCATTCTTGTGTAAAGGAGAAATTAATTTTTTCCTCCATTGTACACAATCTATGAAAAGTACATTTATTAGATACAAACCAACTTTTCTAAAAGAACACTTACAGTATTGCAAAACTAACTGAGTCCTGAATATTCTAAACCTTTTGCATATGCATCTTTTATTGACATGGTAATATAGCAATTTTTTCCCCTAGAATCCCTCCTGCATTCAATCATATCATGGGTGGTGCTTGTTTAATGACAAATTGCTCAATATCCTCTTTCCTCCTCATTGTTAGACCCTTCAAACCATTTTCTGGAAACAAATTGCAATAACTCATCATATTTTTTGACTCGTCATAGCTATTGATAAATTAATTTCTTCACCACTATGAGACAAGAGTTCATTACTATCTCATTCTACAGAAGAAAAATCGAACTATAGAAAGAAAATCAGAAGTATCTTCTAATTTCAAGTGTCTAAATTTACAACAAGCACTTGATATTTTCAGTGATATGTTCCTACTTGTTACTAATCAGACATCAAGACCTGAAGTTCAAAATTTGAAATAAGAAATCATTCATTAATACACAAGAAACAAGTTGTTCTGTGAAACTATTCACATAGGTATTCTTTGGCAGAGAGACAAAATCTAGCTTTTTTTTTTTAGCACTACTTTTTTAGTAACAATCACCAGTACAAGCCCATAGTCCTGTAATACTATTTCCTCTTTGGTTTTTTTTTCAGATGAATATGGACTTCCTAATTTAGGAATTGTTTACTGACATGCTCCTACTCCAACATTCATTGAAATCATGTGCTTAAAACATGCCTCCTCCAAATATATTTCTTCTTGCTCCAACTTGCAAGCTCAGCTCAAAACAGATCATACTGGCCACTCAGATCTGTACAGATCTAGTGTTTTTATGAAAGATTTATAATGAGTTTACAAATGCAGCAGAACTGAAGCTGAGAAATTCCTAAGGACTTCTTAAATTTTTATGAGATTAATTAAAACAGCATTAAATCTATTATTTAGCATATTTTATACACCTAATTTCTATGATTTTAATAGTAATAAGTTGGACCAAATATATCAAATTAATCATGGCTAAAAATATAAAGAATAACTGAAAACGGTACCAATTTATTGATTTATTGTCTCCAACCTACATAGTGAGACATTGCTTGAAAAATAGGTCTATCCTCTAACATCAGGGAATGGTTAAACATGGACATAGACCTGTCTTGAAATAAAAATAGTTTTCTACCTATTTTTTCTGACATTTCACTCAAGTCTCCAATCAGACTCAGGCATTTTGCTTTATGTACTTCATCCTAACACCACTCTTGCTCAAGTTTCTTCCTCAGCCTTCCAGTGGGATTTCAAGGATGTCTCTCATGTTTCTCTACTCCAACTCCTTTCCCAAGAAAAGGGGCAGGATTACTCCCTGAGTTTTATCAGTCCTTTTAAGCACCATCCACTTCCTCACACCACCTCCTTGTGGGTTGCTCTCCACTGTCTCTCTCCTACGACCTACGGATGTCCCCTCCCAGTCACAGTTCAGAGGGAAGTATCAGTGGCTGCAGAAGAGAGGAAAGAAGACAGGATTCTCCTACAGCCTTTCCTTCCTGTGGGAAAGGAGTTCACGTAGCTCCTCGGTAACCCAACAGAGATGGGGTGGGTTTTGCTTTGGAAAACAGGGAGGTAATGCTGCAAAAATACAGAGTTGCTGAGATCAGGCCTGGGAAGGTACAGACAGAAAGAAATTAAGAATATTTTGTTATTAATAATGTCAATATCTAATACACCAGATTGTCATTGGTATTATGTACACTGAGAGTAAGGATATGAACACCTGGCTATATAATGCTACCCATTACTTAGGGTAGGAGGCTCTTATTGACAGCACAGAACAGTCTGTTTCCACCTTTTACTTGATTTTGTTTCAGGCGTCTGAATCTAGACTTAGCATGACCCAAGGAAAGCCTTTTCCCACCCTGCAAGGCCACACTCCAGCAATCCAGGGCTCCCACAACACCAGCACCAGCTGTGTCCTGTGCAAAGCTCACACCTTCGACAGCTGAGCTGTGAAGTCCAAAGGAAGACCAAGAGTGACACCCTGTACAAAATCTCTTCACGGCCCAAGTCTCTCCTCTGTAACATGTGATAGACCTTTCCCATAAATAGCTGCCAGAATTATTACTTTTAAGTGAGTAAATCTGCATCTTTTTCCCTTCTTTCTGCCTTGAAGTCTGCTCACCAGTTTGGCCCAAAGTGAGTAAAAACTGCCTTGACACAAATCTGCAGTTGAGCTGCTGTGCCAGAGTCTGAAAAGTAAGTAAAAGGTAAGGAGAGAATGTCCTGCTTTACTGCAGAGCCAGTTTAATTTTCCTGAGGTATTTACTCTGTATATCACACTTGTACACCCATCAAACCTATGCATCCATTTCAAAGATAGTGGCTGCATGGTGGATCAATAATTGCTAATCTAAAGTATCTCAGAAGGTTTGCTTCACATCAGCTTTACATAAAGACAAAATGTTAAGTTTTGTTTCTCTATTTTCACTTAAATCACTGTTTCAGGATTAGGGAGTGCACAAACCCGAAATTAAGGGGTTTTAATTCTTTATTGATATGTTTGGATTACTCAGCAGAGATAAAAGTAAAAATAATGAAACATAAAGCATATCAACCTCAAGTCTAGTAGATTGGTGTTCATCCTTACAGCATTAATATCAGTCTCAAAACCTGACCTAGCATCCCATAATTAGCCTGCTACAGGAATTTGGCTTTGCCTATACGTTCATGATGTAGAAATTTCCAGGTATTTCCATTATTGCCAGTAAGTTCTATGTTGTCATAGAAAAAGAATTACGTTTCTCTCTATCCCCGCTATTATTTTAATAGTCTATATTTCTTAATTTAATATTTGCAGGTTGAATAATTTCAAGTAGACATGTCCTATGACTCACTAATGGTTAACAACTCAAAAAGCAGTAATTAATATTCTGCAAATCCCACTGACAATTCCAATTATACAGCACAGTATTCTCGTTTGAATACATCTCATTATGAAGTGGAGCAAAAGGCTGTACTCCTTAGTCTCACTTTGTTTTCAGCTCATGAGGAATAAAAGGGTGGCTACATATTTATATCACTGTGATTCCATGATTCATAAATCCCTGGCTGGAATGTAAATGATCAAATTTCTAATTTCAGACTCTCTAAGTGGTTGCTTATCTTCCCATCATTCAGAATAAGAAAGACATTTGGGAACCTTCATATAATTTGTCGTTGCCAGTCTATTTTCTCAGTTCACAAGTCTTTAATGTTATTTCCCCTATCAGTTTTGATATGCAAGACCTAAATCTGTTGAGATTGGTCAAAAAGAAAAGGTAACTGTGAGACTTTAAAATGGAATTCAAAACACACTAACATGTAATGAAAACAGATATACTGACTACCAAACAATATTTTTAACAAAATGTATTTTCACCATGTGTTTTCTGTGAGTCCAATATCAAATCTTCAATTTAAAATTAGAAATCTTTTTTTTTTATGACTGTCTTCATAAGATCTTAGTAGTTTCAATGTATACAGTGAGCAATAAGGAGGAATTCCATTGTGTGTGTGTTTCAGTTTGATGAAAGAAGTCTTGTTGACTTGTGACTTTAATTCACAATTGTAAATTGTGAATTTATTCTTCTGCATTACGCTAATTTTTACTCTTCTGCTTGTCTGAGTCAGACTTTTGTTTTTCTCTTAAGCCAAATAAATCAAAAATGTTTTCTTTCAGTATTTCAGAGATTAGAATTTAGAATCTGAGAACAAAGTCGAAAAGATGTCAAATCTTTATCAAACACTTATGATCAGAATAATTATAAGCAAAATGTAAATATTTTTATATGTTTCATGTATATATATATTAATAAAGAAAATTTGTCAATAAAAATTATAAGTTTAAAAACTCAACTGTCACTTTTTAATCTCATACAAACATTAAGATCTCCAGTGAAGAACAGCACAGTGTGAACTTCACACTTATGCCAGTCAGTGCTGTCTATAAAAGTAAAAACTTTTTCTTACACAATATCTAAACCAAGCATGTAAATATTTAATAATTTTAACTGAGCCTTACAATTACTTTCATAATTATTAAAAAAACAATGCAATTTTTACCTAATATTACCTAAACATAAGGAAGACAGACAATGTCTGTGGAATTTGCTGGTACTTTGTTCATACCCAGTGATACATTGTGCTGGTTCTCAAAACACTTTCATAAAGTCCTTATAGCTCCATTAAATCTTAAGGCAGTACAAAAAGATACTAGAACCCCAAAATTAGTATTTATTCCCAATTCAACAACTAGAATTCCACGTACCTATAAACTGCTGTGTATACTCATTAACTGCTCCTAACCTATTATAATAATACCTGTTAGAGGTGATGACATTTTATATTGAGGTACTCTTTTTGAAATGCTGAGGAGGTAAGCCTTAGAAAAAGGCCTTTTATTCTCTTTTTCATAGAAAGGTTCATGGCTTTTTCAAGGAACAGAATGAAATATGGATTCTGTGTTATGAAAAGAACATCAAAATAGTATGTTCTCTTGGTATTTAAATCAAACCAATTGTTAGAAATAAGACCTGATGTAAACGTAATACTTTGATTAGTAAAAGAGTGTTGCATTGTCATGTTTAAAGACATTGATTTTCTTCATAGAGATTTTTTTAATTTATATTTATGATGGCTTACAGGCCAACAGCAACCACATTTGTTTCTTCTGTATGTCACAGATGGATGTGGATAAAAATCTAATTTCAATAAATGACTGCATTATTTTGCTATATAAGAATAAATATCCAAGCTTGAAAAAAAGCACTGCAATTTTTAAACTATATCATTATTTGGCTGTAAAAATATTTCATTGAAATACTGACCAAATATATGGATGTAAAAGAAATGTTTAGCCAGTATTTACATACTCTGAAAGTATTGGTCCTTTTTTTTATTCTTTTTTTTTTTTTTTTTAGTGACAGGTATTTTAACATTTAAATTAGGTGGGCAAAAAAAGTCAGAAATTTATCAGTGTGTTCCACTTAGCAGAATGGTTTAATGCAAATCCCATGGTAATGAACAAAATTTCTCCTCGGGAAGATCCCCCACAGGTATCACCTCAAAGTACAGATGCCAGTGCTGTTCTACTCTTCTCATGTAAATTTTTAGTTAAATGTTGCCTGAGAGTAGAACAGGCACTTGAAAAAGCATTGCACTTTGCTTCAGAAGTCTTTCATTGTATTTTGATGAAATTTGCTTAAAAGTCAGGGTTGAAAATGCCATGGATACACATAAATTTGTATTGAGGATTGGTATTCCCAGTGAGGTTGAGCATCCTTAAGCTTGACTGTACACATTTGGGGTTTGGAGCTTTTTTTTTCTGAATTTTATTAAGTTTAAGTCTTACTTTGTGATGCTTGGTTGCATAGTTTATAAAAACTACAGAAGAGTTAGACAAAATGCAAAGAATAGCAACCAAAAAGGATAAGAGGATAAAATGTGTGAGGAAAACTGGGAGATAACGAAACAGAGTAGTGTCTACAAAACTCCAGGGAATGGATCATATCTTCAAGGTAATAACACAGTGAAATTACCCTCTTTCTGAAACGGTGAAATGAAGAAAAAGTGTGGACTGGGATAAACTAAAAAATAAGAACATCATACACAAAAGTGGATGAGAAGCATCACACAGAAATATTTACCAACACTTTTCATTCAATTGCTTAACTGACAGTCTGAGTAGTCCTGCACTGCCCAGGACTGCAGACAAGACACATTCTCTCCTATGTTCTAGATTAATCCACTATGGGCATGAAAATCTTCAAACTATGACAGCTCCCACTGGGAACAACAGCATCTCTAGGGAATGGAGCACTACAGCTCAGTCAGAAATACTTCCTTACTACTTGAATCAACTCAGACAGAAAAAAAAAAATAAAAATCAAAATAAAATATGCAATATTAAAATGTAATGACAGTTTGTGACTTTTCTCAGAAAGTCACCTGAAAGCACTTTGATGTAATTAACAAACTGTGGCATCTTTTGATGAAAACTAGAGAAAAACCTATTTCAATTTTATAGTTTAAAAACTTTAGAAGAATAAATCTTCCAAAGACTCTTTAAAAATTGAACACTAAAATGCACCCGTGAATCCCTCTCTTATTTCATCACTAGATATTTACAACACTAATGTTTCAACAACACTGATACATAAAATGTGTTATTCTGGACTTCATGCTCATTTATCATGACGTCAGTATTCTTATTATGAGGGTTACGGGGAATAAAGAAAAATCCTGAACAACCCAAATTTCGTACGTCTGTCTTTTTTGGAGCTAAACTTCCCCAAAGCGATACCTCAAAGGCAGCTCAGTTCTCAAAAAGAAACATGATTCTGAAAATCCCTGACAGTGCGGATTTATCTGCTTATATTTTCTCTTCAGCTTTACACTGAATTTTCTTATTTGCCCATGGGAAACATACTGAGCTTTTCAGGTCTTTAAATAATATGGTAAGCAGAAAAGAACCAGAATACTGCTTCTTATAAGAAATAAAGTTTTAATTTAAATCATGCCTCATCTCGCCTCAACAATCTTTCAGAACATCTGAAAGGGGTTCTCATGACTAAGTCACAAAAAGTCAGTATTAAAGGAAAATCTAGTGAATGTTAAAAAATAATCTCAGGTTAATTTGCAGCTGGTTGATAGTTACCTGCCAAGGTACAGAAATGACTAGGTTGCAGCCTCACTACAGTCAGCCTCAGTGAACAGGAGCACACAGCTGAACTGTGCAGGCAGGATGATGGAGAACGAAGTGTGAAGCATCCTGAGAACTCTGCTGTGCTTCCTTCAGCTCCCTCTATATCCACATCAGCACCACAATCTCTACTCATAAACATGAGATATTTATTATTTAAAGTAACTGCCCAGCTGCAGTTTCACTCTGTTAAATAATAAACTAGAGCCCTCTAAAGTTGCTTTAATTCTGCATGAGATAGTCTGCATATGTTTAAATATGCTTAAATTTATGTATGTTTACTTCATATCTTGAGTGTTTAAAAACATTTTAATTAAGCTTATTGACTTTACCTGTGAAGGTGATTCATCTGATTTGCCTGAATCTTGGTCTTAGTAAGACTAAGCAGCAATGTGTGTTTGCATTGTTTCTCCTCACAGGAGAATAAAGGCTAAAATAGTGAATCCCATGAATAGCCTCATAGGTGATGAATTAGACACAGCAAATGTGGAGGACTGGATCTGAAAAACTATCATGACACACAGTTTAAACCAGTATCAATAGAAATACATTTATAGAGGGAATAGGGCATAATTAAAAACCAAAATGAAACAAACCAAACAAAAAAACCCAATCAGGCATGCACTCACATTTTCTTTTATGTCTCAAAAATCTTGTTACTCAGGAAAGAGATTTCCTTCCCAGGTTTTTTAATAAATTGCTAATTATTACTCGTTCAAGTTGCAGTTACTATATTCATTAAGAGAAAATCTATTTTCTTGAGATTAAACTAATATAACATTCTATTATTTTATACTTAAAATTTATTTCGGAAATAACATAAAATATAAAGAAGTTCTCTCTGTGTCAACTGTTTAGGCTTAAGAATTCCTCTGACACATAAAACAATGTTCAGGTGGGTATTTCAAGACATGGCATAAAGACATCTCAGTGGAGATGTTCTCACCATAGTTTCTGTTGAAAGTACAAGGACTGTCCCCAAAGGTGTCAGTACCATCTCAAAAAAAGCCCTCACATTTTACTTACCACCAGTGCCTAGTGAATGGAATACCACTCAATTATATGAAAGCTGTGAGGTTTTGAAACATTAGTATCCCAACCACAGTACAAGGGAGGGGAAAAAAAGGACCAGTGAACCACCTCCTGAGTGCAGTCTTGTAATCAGCGCAGTGAAGGACTATGGAGTGTTGTGATTCTCACAAACAATCACTTCCTTAGTCTCACTCCACATCCTTTTTTTACACTTAAGTTATAAAATTCCATCTTGGACCCAAGAAATGATTCTAGCATATAAAGAAACACATTTATATTAAAAAGGTTGTTTGGTAAAATGGAAGTTTGGAACTCCAGTCTGAATTCCATGCTTAATTCTAAACTTCACAATGTGGCTTCCAAACTCCAATAACATATCAGAACCACTTAGTAAGGTTTAAATAAATGCAAAATAAATTTATAATTACTTTCTCAAAAACTTTACAGTTTAATGATTTATATATGACTTCTGATGTGTTTTCTTCATACAACTATAGAGTATTGCATGAGTTTTCATCAAATCTACTGAGACAATAGAGAAATGAAGATTAAGAACTGTGATTAATAAAGAAAAAACTTAGCAGTGATTCTGCTCTTTTAGTTCACAGAGTGAAATGCATATTAATGTAAAGACTAGCCCAAGGGTAGTCCATAGGTCTCCACAATTTTCAGCACCAGTCTTTCAATTATTAATGTCTAAACATCTGAATAAAAGAAGGGAGAGTTTATTCTTGGTAGTTTGTTAATTATCCTGGTATTATGGTACTATGGATCACTCCCTTTTGAATTTTCTTTTTGTGTAGGGACCATAAAAGAACTCTACTTCAATGTAAGTAAGTAGATGAAATTTCAAATGTTTTATATTGAGGTCTGCATGGCCAATTGGAATAAAATATTTTTAAAGGATTTGCAAGAAAGATTGGATTAAAGATAAGAACATTCTATTTATTTTGGAAGAAGCACAGCATGTTAGCTATAAATCTGGCACAAAAAGTATGCCAACTGACCTTTTGTTTAACATAAATTTTAACATTAAATGTATTTGTATATTCTTTGCTGGCATTTTGATGCATTTATTAAATATCAATATTTTAATCTGTGAGGGTTTTTCATATAGCAGGAGGTACATACTGCATGAAGCGTAGATATACTAATTCTGGAACACCAACATTGCAGCTTATTTAGCTGTGTAAAACACTTCCTTTCATGTGTTGCTCCTTCTTTATAATTTGCCCAGTAGCCAGCCATCAGCAGCAGGAGGACAGAGGAACTCATTTCACAATTAAACACTAGGTAATAAAAAATTGCTACAGATTTACCCTAAGGTTTTCATTCCTTGTAAATCTTGCCCTTGGACTTACTCTTCAGAATAATTCCATAATTACAGGAATTTACCTACTCTGTGTACCATAATTTCAGTATTTCAAGTATTTGTGCTTTCTGAATTTAATTCCTACAGTGAAATTAAATGCAGTATCTTCTGAGATGCTTATCCTCACAGTATTTGAACACTACCCAAAATTATGCAAAGCTAAGGAAAAAAGTTTTTAAGAGTGTACGTTTGATCATAATCTCATCATGGAAACTCACCCTCTGGGGCGTAAAAATGTATTATTTTCTATTTTCATCCTGACTTTTTTAAAAACTGGGCTTTGAGTTCTACTTGTTCAATTCCCAGACATATGTTAAAAGGTCTTTTAACCTATATAGTGTTGTAAAAATACATTACTCTATGTCCCAGAGAAGACATAGCCTAAAAGAATAAGCTTCTGGGGAATCTTTATTAGCTAGTTTTAGTTGTGTTACCAGTCTATTATTTGGCTTTGGGCAAGTAAAACCAGTCTGCCTTATAATTCCCCACACACAAACTAGATTACAACCAATTGATTTTTCTTTGGAATTTTTTTTGTTTTGTTTTGTTATTTTAAACATGAGAGATCCATTGCTGTATCTAGTTCTTATAGCTCTCTTACTTTACAGTGCACAATGTGTTCTAATACATAAACAGCTCTAATTGTATTTTCTGTAAAGTCTTTCTGGACCTTACAAAAATAGATTGTGGGTATTTTTGTTCTTTTTAAGTAAGACAGGGATGATACCAACTATATGGCATGTATTTTCAGCAACAAAAGTAGATTCACTAAAAAGTTATGTTTTTCAGGCTACATCAATATGGAAACAAAAGAGTTACTGTCAGTCATAACTGTTCCAGGAATATGGCTCTGGCCCCTCTAGACAGAAAGTGTCTGTAGCCACCTCCATGGTAATCACAGTAAAAATTCAACAAAACAGAAGGGCAGAGTCAGTGTGAATGGCATACTTATTGCTAGACTTTCTGAATTTGGCTTTACTTTCTAAATCTTTTATCCTGGGGGGGGGGGGGGGGGGGTGGGAAATAAATCATAAAATATGGTTGTGCAATATTTTAGCAGAGGCTGCCAAAACCAAATTATAATGGTATAATTGC
>JAWWES010000001.1:104535391-104567354 GCA_035583135.1 Lophotriccus pileatus | reverse complement strand
CCCCCCCCCCCCCCCCCCCCCCCCCCCCCCCCCCCCCCCCCCCCCCCCCCCCCCCCCCCCCCCCCCCCCCCCATCACGCATAAAATATGGTTGTGCAATATTGTAGCAGAGGCTGCCAAAACCAAATTCTAATGGTATACTTGCCAGATAAGGTCCTAAACATTGCTGATTTTTCTTTGTTTCACTGAAAGTGAAGATCTATATAAAACTAACATGCAGGCAAATCCCTAGAGGAAAGAGGAACATGTACATTTCACAGTTCCACAGGAAATCAGTATCCTTAAAACAGAATATTTTCAAATCTGGTTTGTTTTTTCCTTTTCAAAATGTGAGATATTTCAAGTATTGGGGATTTAAACTGAATCAGAGACTTTAAAGTAACAAAGTTTCAATGAGTTTCTTAGTTTAATGTGTATGCAGTATCAAAGTGCTCTTATACTTAACTCTACTCCTTAATTTCTTATTTAAAGCTGTTGTTATTGTTCTTTCGGAAGCGGGTTTTTTTGTTTTGTTTAGTTTTGTTTAGTTGGTTGGTTGGCTTTGTGGGGTTTTTTAGTGGTTTTGGGTTTGGCTTCTTTTTTTTTGTTTGGTTGGTTTTTGTAATGAACCATAGTCAGACTTCCTTCTTAAAATTGAAGTTCCAGAAGTTCATACTTCATGACAAACTTTACAACACTGAATACAAATTATTGGGTATCTAAACATATTATGCACTGACTAGAGGTAAGAAAACTGAGTGCTTTTTAATGTCATTTGAACATCCACTAAATATATAATGGGCACTGATTATACTTAGAAGACAAAAAATAACGTTTTCTTAGAGGCTTTGAAACTGAAACAAAGACTGGAAAGATATATTTTTTTATTAAAAAGGTTTTTTATATACACTTATTTTTGACTAATGATGAACAAATGCACTAACAACTTAAGAAAAGCACAACATCCGCTTTTCTCCTTACTTCCCTTTCTTTCATTTAATTTCAATCTTGCTGGCTCAAGGCTGGCTCTTATTTTTTTGCTATGTAATATATGGGAGCACCCATGCGTGCTTGTATTTGTTTCTCTTGGATGGGTCTGAAGTGCCTATGGGCTGTACATTTACTTTCTGTTTGACCTCATGCTTAACTTGTTAATTTGCTTTACTTCAAGGGCTTTCTTCTGCTTTTGTTTCTAGTTTATCCTAAACTAATTGAAAAATAAATTATATCAAAGTTATGAATTCTGAAAAAAGAAAATCTGCCTCAAAACTAATAATATATTTGTGTGCCATAGACAATCTGTGCACACAGAGCATCAAACTTATGGAAAGAAGTATCTTTCCCATCTGCCCATTCCTGAAAAAATAGTTCACTTTAAAGGGATCTTAGAAAGAAAAATCCAGAAAAGGTAAAAGAAAGCTATTAATGAAACATATGTGTTTCTGCCAGTAACTTTCTGAATAACTTGATACTGCAATAATACTGCAAAATTTAACAACTAAACTTCACTGCACATAAAAATTAAGCAAGAGATTCTGAAACAGATAATTTGCAAAAACAAGCATCACAAAGAATAGGCTGCAACACATACAAGTTAGAGACACAATTACTCAGTTTTCAATACTGCTTTTGAAAAGAATCAGCATCATAGCTAAATCTTGAAAAATATACCAGAAAAAAATAATGGATAAAGTGTAAACAATCACATAAAGTTTCATATGAGATTTTTGCGAGAAAAATAAGTCACTAGTTCTACAGCAAAGTTCATGTGAGACATTTTGTGCTTTGACATTCACGCAAATTTGTTAGGATTCAGAACTTTGGAATAGCCCACTGAGATTAAAATATGTAGTTTTCCGCTGTTTTCCACAAAAGCGTAGCTAATGGATACACCTGTGATGGATGCAAGGAGCATAAAAAAAAATGTTTTGCACCTGAAAAGGCATGGTAGGGCTCCAGACCATTAAACTGCTTTGCAAAACTTTGCAACCTTCAGCAAACTCTTGTATCACTGGTAGAGGATGGCAACAGTGTCTCTGGGTTAAAGACCTCTCCACATTGAGAACTGACAGGGTGGCAGCCAAGGACAGGATATGGTGAACCAACCACACCCATCCCATTAAGGAAAAGGTGACAGATGCTGTGTAGTGTAAGTTTATATATAGCTACTGTATAGTAATATTAATACCAAGAAAAAAAGACCCAGTGAAAGGTAACCGGGCCAAATGTAACGTCAGTTATGGAAAATACACTGGGTATGTGTGGATTGTAAACATACATAACACATATAGATTAGGAACATAAAATTATGTCTAATTACTCATTTAACTGAAAGGATGATTTCTTTTTGAAATGTGTTTATAAAATTCATGACATGCGAGGAGAGATTTCCAGTTATCACTTAGCACTCTGGAAAATTTCAGCACAGTATCCTGCAGAACTGGAAAGGTCCACCTACCTGAAGTCAAATGTTGTTTTCATTCAAATATTAACAATATCTGTTTCTCTTACGCTAAATAAATGTTATGTTTAAGTGACTATCAACCAGTTAGCACTATAACTAGAAAGGAGAGTGGCAAGCTTCTTTTCAGGTAGAGATAAATATTTATATGGAACTAAAGAATTTCAGATCTACATTTCAGACACAACACAAAGGGGAAAATAAAATTTCTTTGCTCTGACTGCTATTGCCTGTAATACAAGTTATGATGGAACACTGAAGAAAATAAGTAGGGATAGCAGTATAGAGTGTGCAAGACACTGTATTCTAAACCCTTTCATCAATTTAACAAAAACACAGTAAACCATAAGATAGATTTTTACTTAAAGGCACCATGTTACTGACATAAAGTGCTGCAGGAAAAAAAAGTTAAAAATGTATGAAATTCACTTGAATACTGAGACATACAGGAGATAACATTTCATATTGGCCTCAGAAAAAATATTCTCTTTGAAGAAAAGTACCAATCTTTGTTTTGTGTAAGCAGAATTCAATACACCTTAAAGCAAAGGAATCCATGTCCCTGGCATGCAGAAGTTGAGGTTATACAACACTGTTTCTTCACAGTAACCTCTCCTAAATGACATAGGGGAAATGTTGAAAATCAGTGTCCTTTTTTTGCTTCTGGTCCTAATCTTTTAATATAGAATCTGTCACCCACTAAATGGACAATCTGAAGACTATATTGTACATGCAATTCTCAAGGATTACTACAGATTTTAGTCTCCAAATTGAAGCTTCCTATTTTCTGAATACTGTTAGATATAAAGACAATCAGTACTTAAGCTGAAACCTTCAATGAAAGTTAGCCATCTGCATTTTATCGTTATGAAACATCCCTCAGATACAGTTTTGAATAAATCTGATCACTTCAAATGTGTGTTAACAGCAGTACTTAATTTCCAACATCAGAAACTGCTTCCTACAGAGCAACTAGTATAAAAATGCTAAAATGACAGTCTTTATCCAAAATAGATTCCAATCTACTAATGAACATTGCAGGACTTGAAACTTGGTAATTTGCAAAAAAAAAATATGTTTAAGATCAGGTATGGTAAGAGGAAATCATAGAAGTCCAAGATTACAGTTTGAAGTCAGTAAAGATTTATTACCTCCAAGCAGTAAATGCATGACAGGACTTAATGTAAGTTGTTACAAAATTTTTCAATGAAGTTTTCACCAAAACATTCACAAAAGTTTTCATCGAAAACAATGTGAGGTGTTGTTCTTTTTAATTAGGACTGCAGTGTTAACCTATAACTTCTATACAGTCTTAAACTATTTTCTGATAAACTTGGGCAAATATTAAATTTAACAACCAGGTTGGTGGAGACACATGGCTATTAATGAACTTGTGGGGCTGTGACTCTCAGAAGTGTAATGCAGAAAATCCAGACTAAGTATTACATACTATAAATACTAAAAAGACAAGTCTCCTTCTCCACCTGACTCTGGTACACTGCCTCTTTGAGAGACTGTTTTGGCTAGACAGTACAATTATTTTCTTAGAACTGCCTGCCTGTGATTTGTAATTACTAATCTCTCTTGAAACTTCCAGAACAGGGAAATCAGCAGAAATAAAAGATGTATGTTGTTTGGAAAGTCTTGGTTCAGGGAGAATTGAAGACTAACTTTTCTGAAATGACAAGAATCAAGCTGATATAACTTGAAACATTCCAGTTTCAAAGGGAGTGTGTTTAGCTACTAGTTGCTAGAGATGGAAATGATAGCCTCCTTACCACCATGTCAAGAGATATGCCTCATCTGATAAGTAGCTGGAATGTTATGCTATCTGCAAACAAAACACCTATTTAAAGTAGTCTGAAGTATCTACTTTTTAAACATTTGGTAACCATTTAATTTTTGGGATTTTTTCAAAGTTATTTGGTGAAGAAGTGAAATCCCATCCCCAGACATGTTTCTGCTTTGGAGCACTTACACAGTAGCTTTAATCGTACACCTAAAAATCAAAAAATAACAGACATTTCTGAAGTATGTGGAAAACTGAACTGCAGAGAGTATGGCTGATAAGTCTGATGTCCTGGAAACAGCTTAAATTAACTGAACGCCAAACAAGCACATTGTTATCCAGAAAATATGATATTGACCAATATCTTTCCACTTTCTGAGTTCTAAGACAGCAGTGCCTAATGCTCTACCACACATATTATGGTGTATTTTAACATTTTTCATCTCATATGCTTCTTCCTGCTGGAAACCTCACACCTCACACCAAAGCCTCCAGGTCCTCCTCAGGCCTGAAAAAATCCAGGACCAAGCCTCACGTCCTGTCCTCCATCTCCCAGGATGAATTAGAAGTTCAGCCCCCAAAAAGGGCAAAAGTATGTCCATTCAAATAAACTGTGAAATGAAAGGACCGAAGTTATTCACTTAGACAATAGCTTACGCAGGTTCTCCACAAACACTTATAATCATGAATGGATATCTTCCTTTTCCTCCTGCTAAACTTTACCAGGAATTAATTATTTCTAATTTTGTTTTCTAAAAATTTGCATTAAAAACTATATAAAATCAGTGTTACCTGTTTAACAAAAAATATTTCTCTGAATATAACCAAATATGTAATATATGGCAGTGTTTGTCTTTTCCCCCCTTTTAATTTTTTAAGTTGAAATATACATACTCCAGATCAGAGAAATGCTTCTTTTCATAGGTTTTCTTAAACATTTTATAGCACATCAGCTAGTTTTACCCTAATCAATGCATGCAATTGCACTCTTCAAATGCCTTGAGGAGAAAAATGTCTGGCCTCCTGTTGCAAATCCAGAAGGTCCACAATGAAAGAAAATTATTATCATCATACTCTCTGCTGAGTGATTGCTGATTACACTCATTTTTTGAGTACAAGATGTCCCCAAGTTCACAGTTTATACTATGAATGAAGATTCTCAGCTATTCCAAATCAACAGATCATCAGCAACCAAGGGCAGTGTCAGTAGGTGGCTGAGAGCTGGGCTTCCATCCCTGTAGGTAAGTCCATGACAGAAAGTACTCAGTCCTGCTGTAAGAACTGTCATACCTGGGCACATCTCCAGGTAACCCTGTCAGCTTCCAGCCACTGGTGCCTCAAGGACTTCCCAAGACAGTGATTGTTTTCAATATCCCTTAATGGACTACTCCTTCACATGCTAATCATTCTGCACACACTTTAACAGTGATCTGTAGTCAACCACTTCCTGTACCTTTGCTCTGTGACAAAAGCTTTCCTAGGATGGTGATGAGGGTCTTAGAGAAATCAAAGAATATTTATAATGTTTTGTTATTGAGAATCTAACACTATCTTTATAGAAGCATAAAAATTTAACATGTTGGGGTAGGAATGAAGCACGAAATGAATGGACGCCCAAAGAAAACTTTG
Organism: Lophotriccus pileatus; assembly: GCA_035583135.1. Lineage (NCBI taxonomy): Eukaryota > Metazoa > Chordata > Aves > Passeriformes > Tyrannidae > Lophotriccus > Lophotriccus pileatus. Next base: position 104,561,497 of record JAWWES010000001.1, on the reverse strand, counting down.
ACATCCAATTCAATTATCATGAACTGAAATTTTAGCAGTACATTTAGTAGTACATATAGTTGCACTTTCTATGATGTGGGAGTAACAGAAAAAATGTTTATGATGTGGGAAAGTATTATATGAATTTAAAAATGCTTTGTTTTCTATGTAACAATGGAGAAATACCATGCTTTATTCTGAGGCAAAAAGTAAAAACATAATTTGATTATACTTTTTCAGCCTAAATGTAACTTCATGCAGTACCAGTCAGTACTTAGCAATCTTAAAAAAGCAACCTTAAAAATTTCTAATTGAAAAAAAATTGAATTATTTAAAATGCAAGAGTGATTTTTAGCTGACATTTATATTAACAGCAAATCACTGAGCTCCAGCTTTAAGACTGATGTTGATGATTTTGATTACTAAGTCTTTCTAAGCAAGGATTGACATGAGTGATATGATCTAATAATACACATTTTAAAAACTGTCTAACTTGTTTGGATCAATGAATAAATTTCACTTCTCTAAATCTTTATTAAGTATGTAATGCAGCATATGACTTCAAAACATATTAAAATATCTGTAAAGGAAAGACTCAATTTTGATTTCAGCCTCCAAAGAGATAAATCAACGCATAAAAAACCATAGAGATTAGGTGAAAAATGAAGTATCAGTGCAAACTCTGTCCCAAATGTCAATACACTTACTACATAGCTATCTTTTGAAGGGACAGCTTCAAGGACAGCTGCATCTTACCAAAAGTGGGCAAGATTCTTTGTTCTAATGTGTTACTTCATAGCATCTATTCAAGAGACAGCTGACAGAACGTGCTTATCTCATATTGTAATTCTGACAGTGCACCAGTGTACTGCTGTAACTACTAGATACTAATAACAGGAGAGTATCAAAGTAATTAGGGAATCAAAGAATGACTGAGGTCAGAAGAGATCTCTGGAAGTCATATGGTCAAGCAGGGCTTCAAGCAGGGACACATAAAACTGATTGCTCAGGATCATGTTCAGACAGCTTTTAAATATCTCCAAGGAGGGAAACTCCACACCTTCCCTGGGCAACTTGTGCCAGGGCTTGGTCACCTTGATGTTCAGACAGCACCTCCCATGTTTGTGCCTGTTGCCTCTTGTGCTATTACTGAGTACCAGTGGAAAGAACCTGGATCCATCCTCTTTGCACTCTCAGGTATTTATATACACTAAGATCCCCCTGAGCTTTCCCTTCTCCAGGCTGAACAGTCCTGGCTCCCTCAGCCTTTCCTCATAAGAGAAATGTTCCAGTCCCCTAATCATCTTAATGGCCCTTCAACTCTCTCCAGTATGTACCTGTCTCTGTTGTAGGGGGAAGGTCAGAACTGGACACAGCACTCCAAGTGTGGCCTCAGAAGGGCTGACAGAGGGAAAGCATCACTTCCCTTTGCCTAATGCAGCCCAGGACACCATGGGCCTTTGCCACAAGACATGTTGCTGACTCACATTCAACCTGGTGTTCACCAGGACTCCCAGGTCCTTTTCTGACAAGATGTTCTCCACCTGGGTGTCCCCCAGCATATCTTGTTGCCTGGGGTTATTCATCTTCAGTGGCAGTACTGTGCACTTTTACTGAACTTACTGTACCTTTACGTTTCTATGTCTCTTCTAATGGATCACTGTTTTAGTAGTCCCTAAAGGTATAAGCAAAATATACAGGTGAAGGCTTTGAATCTGCAAACACAAGATGATATCAGAGGCCTTATAGCTATAAGAACAAATAAGTGGTTGACTGTTGGTTAATAAAGGACCTTGAGATATTCACTAAAGATGGTTTTATGGACAACTGCAATCAGGCTGTGTTATTGAAAGTATAAACATGACCCGAGGCAAATCTTCAACACCCTGCAGCCACATCTCACCTCTGCTGGTGAAGGACTGGGGACACAGAGCACTTGCTGAAACTCTGCTCTTTTCCAATTCTGCTTCTCCATTCAGAAGGCTGTTGCCATTGAATTTGGAACCCAGACGAACAGAGGAAGGGTCAATATGAGAAAGTTTTCATTATACAACTATTTAGAATTAAAAATATCATTAGGAAAATACAGAATTTATTGGTTTCATCGTAATTTGTTGCTCCTCTGGCATGGGGACAAGGAACTAAAGCAGTACTGCATGCAGCAAGCAAATTTCCTGTGTCCAACAATTCAAATCTGTTTTCCCATTTAGTGTCAACAAGCATAAGAACACAGAAAATCAGATTATGTAGCAAGAAGAAATCAGGAGTTGGTGCTCACTTATAAATAAAGCACAGGAGAAAATAAAGGAGGAAGAAACCTCTACCAAGTCACGTCTGAACTGATACAAAGTCTGTCTACATAACAACTTGCAGAGCTTTCACTAAGCTGAGGCTCTGTTTGCCCACATAGCTCAGAGGGATCTAGGCATTTTCAAGCATAGGCAAACAAGATTCAAACTTCAGAAAAATCATGAACTGCAGATGGCAACAACTCCTTTGTTCCTGAAGTGGAGAAAATTCTCATGCCCTAAGAATATATTCTATTCAAATTAACACTGCTTAGAGCAATTTGCACTAATAGTAATTCTTTGATTAGAATAATATTGAATTCCTAACTTTGCATTCAAGGTATGCTTATTTAGTTCTCAAAAATTTGGCAGGGTATTTGGCTGGATAATTGGCCCACAAGGACATGTTAAAATCTGAAAGCAATAGCAAACCACATGGCAAATCACAATAGCCTGCACTCTTTTGATGCTAATAGAATCTACTTCCATTTTAAAGGGCCTAGATCTTAGTTTAATAATCACTTACAGTCTTGAACACATTTTCCTCAACAAATTTATACTGTATCATTATCAGTGAAATTCAAAGGTGTCTTCAGGAAATAAAAAACAAGTACTATAAATATTTTTCTAACAATCAAATAGTTTGTAAGACATTTCAGATTCAGATGCGTACATGGCTCTGAACTTCAATGCATACCTAAGCAATCAATTCATATATTGAAAACAACATCCAGAATAAGTAATTATTTTATATTGCTCAATTCTTCTCTGAGTTATAGAGATCATCAAATTCAATAAACTAGGACAGGAACATGAGGAGGCAAGCGAAAAAGTACATTTCAACAATATCATTATTATTTTCCAGCAATATTTATTATTTAGAAGGGAAGTAGTAAAGGAGTGAGGGTATTTTGTTTCTTAGCCTTTTCTTGGCTTTGTTTTCTTCAATAACTGGAAAAATCAAGAGTAAGTATGACAGGACTCCAGCAGACTTGCAGAGCAGTTTAGCTCATTAAGACATCAAATTTGAAAACCTAAACTATTGCAATTAGCTAAATAGAACATGATGCAATGAACTAAATGGAACATGTTTTTCTCACTGCTTTTGAGCGGAAGTTTTACACAGAGAATGTGAGAAAATTCACCATGGAATTTTCCCAGTGTCCCTGCTTGAAATCTCAGAATTCTCTCTTATGAGGTTTTTATTTTTTTTAATTTTATTTTTTTTCCTAGTGAAAAATCTTAGTATAAAGAACAAACAAAGAAAATAAAAGCCACTATTTTCACAACAGTGTATACAACAGTTAAATGGAGTAACCCTCAATACATTCCTTGGGGAGGCCAAGCCAAATTTAGTCTTGTATATTTTACCAGGGCTTCAATTGTCTTTGCTCATGGATAGTGAAATATGGCACATATGACATCTTCTTAATTACTTCTTGGGCTTAGATTAGTTATTTTATCATGTCAGGTGTTATACTGTTGTGTTTTATACAGATTTATAGATCATTAGGTAATTATATCTAATAGGAAACCTGGTAATTAAATTTTCATTAATTACATTTAATTTGATGTTATTAAAAATGATAATTTTATTCTACTTAATTTTAATGTTGAAGTGAAGTGCACTATAGTTTAATTCCAGCTATGCAAATAATTGAAATAAACTAAGTCAGAAATATTCTAATAATAGCAACATTTCTTCCTTTAAAGGAACATTTATTTATTTCGGTCTTAGTCTGAAATTCAATTACTTGCATTGTACTTCCTTAATTAATGAATACTTCAAGAAATCACAGAGCAAGCAGTACTGAAAGCACTGGAGATAAAGCATTCTGTTATGATATATTGCTTTAAGCACTTCCATATGGTAGGGAACGCCACAATACATCAGTTCTATAATCTGTTAGTTGAAAAGGAGTATTTCAAGTAATTCTTCCACTCTAAGATGAAAAAATATATCATAATAAAAAATATCAAAAATATAATGCAATATATGTAGCACTTAAGGCATTCTACATTGTCATAGTCATTGATTATTCCAGGAAACTTGTTGATGTGCCCTACAAATTTATATTTATTTGGTTAGGATCTGATTCTGCACTCTTCTGAGGAGCAATGCATTGGCCCTGTAGTTATCTTTCCAATTTCTAACTTCAAACTGCCTCTTAATCTGAATGTCTATACCAACTTCACCTGAATGAAACAACCCAAACAAAGACTTTCCCTGTATTTACTGTGTATTTTTTTGCTATTTATAAGGCCATGACATTGCAGGGCTGTAGAGCTCTTTAGGATTGTTAAACATGGAGTCAATGAGTCTGTGCATGCCTGATCTAAACACTAAGTTGTGAAATTCCAATCTGCAATTCACTTATTCACTTACTTGCAAAAATGAAGCTTGAAATATCTCAGATGATCAAGTGAAGGAGAAACCAACGTCTCTGGCTAATTATATCTATGCTCAGATGTAACATTAACCATTAAATATAATTACCACAAATTCAAGCTTGAGGAAACTATACAAAAATAGTTTCCATACTAAAAGTTACATTTCATATTTATATGATATATATGATTAATGAGATCTATCTAGGTAAACTCTGTAAGAAGAGTTTCATAATAAAAGAGGCAATGTATAAAAAAAAATCTCACTATGTCACATAAATTCAGTAAAATATGCATGCTTAATAAATTATGCATATACATAATAACCAGGTCTCCACATTATAATCAATTATTTTTTAGTAATCATAGATGAATTTTCAATAATCACCTTAAAACAAACTCTTTTTACCACAATGCATAATCAAGCAGACATGAGTGATTTTCCCCTCCTAACAAATGCATCTCAATGGTTTTCCATGTTTAAAATTTCAGTTCAGCCATCCAAAGGGTTTTAGTGCTTTCAGAAACACTCTGAATCTACAAGGATTCAGTTTTGTGCAATATTTAGGATATTACAAAAAAATAGAATTTATTATATTTATGGAAAATTGAAAAAAAATCAAACATGACAACTGCAGTTCAAAATCTCATAATAATCAAAACCTATCTGCATTAAAAAAGAAGTAATTTCATATTTCATAAGCAATGTTTTGACCCAAGACTTTAGCAAAGGACTTTAGTTCTTCTACTGATGCCAAAGAGCTAAAATTTCTTATATAAACTAAAGCAAATTAATTAAAAACAAGCAAACAAACAAACAAAACACAAAACCAAAAAACCCCAAACACAACAACCACTTTTTTTTTTTTCCCAACAGTCACAATTATTTCCAATAATTAAGGGGAAACTGTAAATGATGGGAAAATAGACTTTAAGCATCAATCTTTTGTAAAATTATGCTTGTAATTTTTTAAGTAAGAGAATGCATCTATCTTTAGGGATTGAATGTAACTAAGGAGGTAATATTTCCCTTTTCAGAAAAGAATGTTTCACGAGCTGCATAGCAACACAAACATTTCAGTGCTTAATATTAAATAAATATTTGATTTTTGTAACATGTTTCTTCAATTTTTTTTTCATGTTTCTTCAATTACCACTGAAAATTTTCAGTTAATACAATTCAACAGCAAAGACTAAGCAAGCCTGCTATAGTTTACTTTTCATCCCAAACCAGAATGGTCAAGTTGGAGGCTGGCAGAAAGGGAACTTTTGTCCCTGAATCAGTGAGGGAAGTTCTTTTCACATTTTCAGGGTTCAGGACCTGTGGGCTGTGGTGTTTCTTTGATAATGTAACTCAAATATCTAATTATTTTCTAGTGAGTAGCTTGAAGCCATGAAGTGTACAGAAGTAGTGCAAAACTATCAACAAACCAAGCATGAAGAGGTTCTCCTTTTAAAGAAGTTGGTCATCGTGACAGCTGAAACTGGAAAATAAACTTAATACTGTTGTAACTGTATTATATCAAAATGTTTTATAAAGTAGTACCACATGCAATTTCTTGAAACTTAATTGGCAAAGCAGTTGAGGCTTAGTTAATTTTGAACTTTATCAAGCTTTCTACCGTGAAAGCAAGAATACTTTCAAACAAACAAAAAAATCCCACACTTGTGATGCAGAAATGTTTATGTTGGGTGTATAGCACACTTTTCAGCTAGTTCATAGAAGGGAAAAAAATTAAAAATGAAAGCATGTTAATAATTGGGGGGAAAGGGAAAAAAGAAATGCACTTTTATTTTCTTGAATTCTACTTATTTCTTTCTCAATATAATTTGGATCAGAGACAGTTTGGCCAGATCTTCATGGATGTCAAAAAATCTATTAACATCAACAGGGCTATGATACAGAGACATCCTCCTTTCTTTACAAGGAAGAAACACAAAGACATAAATGGTGCTTTGCCTTACACATGTGCATCCAGGAGCTGGTGAGACACCACTGTGCAATTTTATTTTATTTTTTAGTGCAGGAACAAATAAGTCAGTAACAGATTTTTGCATGCAAATTGTACAGGCACAGTTTAGGACTATGTTTGGATAGGACACTCAGGCCCAGAAGTATAAGAGTTATACAATACCCTTCAGAAATGCTTTGTTTCTCTTGCTATGATATTTACTTTTACAGGCATTCTCACTTCTCAGAAATACATTTTAAATAATTAAGACTAAATTCATGCTTTTATCATGCCATTGTAATCTTTTGTGCAGTGTTTATGATAATTTAGCAAGATAAAAGAGAAACTCATTAACTTATCATAATACGGAAACTAGATTTGTCACAGTGTAAGGTTTTCTAGTTAGTTATGTACTCCTGAAATGTACTAATGAGGGTCATCTAAGAGTTCATGAGTGCTTAAGCTGTTTTTCGGAAACTTCAGCTTATGTGCCATAAGGTTTTTGTCCTTAAACTAACAGAAGAATTGTACACTTCTACAATGAGTGTATGCACCTTTATATAATTTTTGTACATATTAACATTTAATTTCTCCCTGAGTCATTTCACTGCAATTATTTCTTTCATTAAGTAGATTCTGGGGGAACAAGGGCAAGACCATCAAGGACATTTAGGCACTTAATGATGCAGTTCAGCCATTGCTGGGTTTTTGAAGGTATGAAAGTCAGATCCCTACATATAAGATGCCTGCAGGAAATTGTTTCCTAATACACTGACATTTTTGCCATTTTCCTGTGAAGCCTCAGGTGTCTGCATCCCTCTGAAAATATATGATTCAATGAGCCTCTGGTACTTTTGAAGTGACTAAGATTTTGATTTTGTTTTACCTTTTGTTTCCTCAGCCTACACGACAGCAGCACTGTATTAGAAGCAATGCAGTGTCAAGTACAGACTCTGACATGTGGTACTTCTCTCTCTTTTCTTGTTTTCATTTTAAGTAAGGAGAAATGTAACATCTTGTAGCAGCATCATAAGCTTGAACCCTGACAAGATATTACCTGAGTGTGAAATTCTAAACCAAATTCAAACCTTCTACAAGCAAGTTGAAGTAGTTCATATAAAAGAAACACCATATAAAGCAAAAGAAACTGTCCATAACTACATGCAAGTAAAAAAAAAAATTCTCTGAGATGTAAATAGATATTTGCATCGTATTGTTGTAACTAAAAGAAATTTATTTTATTAATAATTGGTAAGAGAATATATCAGATGAGAATTGATTGTATAAATACATAAGAAAATGGAGCTAATATACCCATATATACACACCAGCCTAACTGATGTTTTAAACTGGAAATTACAGTAAGATTCAGACTATGCTGTGCTCTGAAAAGCATTAAAGAAAATAAAATTTATTTTCATTAAAATACACTTATTATGCATTTCATACCTTCCTTAAATTTATCAACCCTTAAACCCTTTGCAATGCAGACACCAACTTTTGTGATCAGTCACAATGAAAGAGGTTTCTATTCCTCATTCACTTCTCTTGTGTATTTTCATCTGGATGAAAAATTATTACTGAGAGACAGAATTGCTAGGACCTATAGCACAATTCTTGATGTGATGGACAAAATGCAATCATGTTCATTTGCCAGGACACTTCTTTCTAATTTATGCAGCTGTCAGAAATAAATTACATTCTCCCTGAATTTTTTCATCTTTTGCAGGTGAGTGCGGGTCTGTATTACTAATACAACTTCATCATTTCCCTAACAGGACAAAATTTCATTCTACAGGCAGACCTTTTGAAGGCCTTTAAATGGAAAGGATATAAAGAGAGTTTAAAAAAGTTATTGTTCCTTGAGAGATTAATAAATGATACATCATCAAGGTTACATACACTGACAATCCTTGGCCCTGATAGCAGAACTTAATTAATCCATCTAATTTATTGATCAATTTAGATGTAAAAACCCTTCAGAGCTAAAATTAGCCTTTCAGTCATTCTGAGTTATGAAGCAAAATTTATTACATAACTTCCATAAGAGTGAAATTGAAAAAGAAACACCTATCAGTCACCTAAGAGGTGCTAGCCATGCTGGCAAATTTGTTTCTAAAAGCTGTACTAGCGTCCTGAATTTACAGTGCCTTCTATTTCATCTATTTTGTTATGAAAACAAATCTGCAAGATTAGTTACTTTCTATGCCTTCGAAATGGTGTGGATAATAGGGATCTGCAGTGTTACTCCTGTTTTCCAGTTAGGACGTTAAATAGCCAACCATAGATTCATAAAAGAAAAATCCCTGAGTTGTCTAAAGTTTTAAATTGTATAGTGGTTTATTCCAGGTACTTCCTCTGATACTCAGAAATTCTCAAGAGCAACGAGGAAACCACACATTCTAGCACACCTTGACACCTAAAGAACAAAGTCTGTAGTTTAAGAAATTTGAGTCCATCAGTTTCATGTGCGGATGAGTCAAATAAATTTCTACGTCATGGCTCTTTACCAAAAATCAGATATTTTCAAAACATGCCTTTTACACTGAACTCTGATTCCATTTCAACTTCTATTCCAACAGAATAAGATTGCTTCAAGTATCATAAGTAATCTTAATGATGTAATATAAATATTTGCCACAAAGATAGGCACAGTAGTGTTTTTTTTTTAATTTCAGCACTTTGATTTAACTGATTTATTTTTAATTAATTTATTGCATACTAACAACATAATGCAAACATTCCTTATACTCTCATAAAACACAAATCTCTGCAAGTCGACTAGCAGAAACCTGAGTCTGAATTGCATTTTGTTGTCTTTTTATTATTTTCTGTGCTGAAATAGCAAAAGAGGAGTCACATTATTTACTTCTCTCATGAGCATCCTCTAAAAGATACATAAATACTTTAAAAAGTAGGATTTTACCTGTGTCAATAGATGACTCTAGCAGCAGTAATGACTCATTCCTTTAAAATAAAGCTCACCTTTCTTTGATATGTAGAAAGAAAATACCTTTTTTAAAACACTGTGATATTTCAGTGAGATTAGTGTTATAGAAATGCAGAACTGTAGATGCATTCTTCTCCATTTGATGTGAAACATTGTTGGGATTTCTTTTATGCTAAAAGACTATTCCGCTGGAAGAAAATGTGTCAGAATTATAGCACAGTATAGAAAAAATAATGTCTCTCCATATGTTCCCTTAATTGCTTCATTATTCTTTTCAAGATCCATGAACAAAAATGAAATTGAAAAGTCGTATATTTGAAAATTTGATGACAATAAATGTCATGAACAAAAATGGAAAGGCTGGTAGCATGGTACTTGGCAACAATCAGGAGCATTCCAGTCAAGAAAATGTCTGAAAAGAACCAGGAACTGGAGGATAAAAGTATGAATGCATACAAGCACAACTTTGCTTTGGATCTTGAAAGAACCAATCAATCAGAACTATCTACATGTTCAAGCTCTGTTAACATTATTACATGAAATGATGCAGAATCATAAGATTAACAGCAATAACAGTCACATATATATATATTTATATATATATTTATATATATATATTCATGAGAACTGTATATGTATACATGTTTTCCCAGTGCTTGGAAAATCAACTGCATTTATTTAATATTTAAAATCAGAAAGAAAATAATTTTATTTTCTTTTTCTTAATAACTGTGCTGTGACAGAATTTCAGTTAAAGTAAGATAAACAACTTTGATTCACTAGTTAGTACTTTCTACATAGAGACCTTTAGTGCTGTGCAGATTCTGCTCTAGAAGAGTTGCAGTTATATGGCAGAAAGTAAATGCCAGAGGTAGTTTTCAAAGGCATCTCTAAAAGAATTAGAAGACTTTGTACTTTTAGTTATATAACAGATTTACTTAACAGCCTTGGGCATGTGAGATTGGATAAAATTCTACTTTCTTTGAGGTATTTTCCTTTACTGCATTGCTTCTACAGGATCTAGGAAGAAACTGTGGGATACATCTTTTGGAAAGAAAGCCTACAAGGTAAAAAAGAGAAATAATTTCAATAGAAGAAGTAGCCAGGAAAAAGGAAGGAATTTTATCTTCTGAAGGACTGTCCTGCTCAGAGCACAGCCAGAGGATGCCAAATCCCAGCTGTACCCGGTGTGTGCTCCAAGGCTGCCTGGACTCGTACCAGCCTCCAGCAGTAGAATGATGCTGGCATAAAACTGGGCTTAAGTTACAAGTCTTTCATATATCTATAAGTGTGTAACCTACTAAATACTAATAACACAAACACTCAGGTCAGCAAAAAACACTGGGGCTGCAGGGGAAAGAAAAACTCAGAGCACAATGTGAGAGGTTGAGTTTCAGGCATGGATAACGCAAGGCAAAGGTGGATTTACATGTGAAACCTTGCCACTGCAGGTGAATCTTATAATCATTTGTCTTTGTTGATGGACTATGTCTTTCTTTTCTTTTACATCATGCTTTTTTTTCTCTAGCCCTCAGCTTCCAGCCATTGCAAAATATTTGTTCAAAATGAATACATTCCTGTAAGAAGAAAAAGCAAAACTTGCCTACAAAGTTGGTCGATAAAAAGACAGTTTAAATCAGTTAATGAAAATGAAGTAAACTGAATCATAAGTAAAGAATTAAACTTATACTCAAGACCACCTATCTTGAGTCACAGAGCAGCTTACATGAACAATGTTGACTTTCCTCTTCCTGTTGGGGTGCTTTGTCATACATCAGAATGCTGCACTGTGGTATCCCAGTTCTGAAAATTTCATCTTTTGTTTTCCAGATAAAGGCAATTTGTTTGGCCTGTTTGCTGCTGATATACCAAGGCAGGAGTTCTGCACTCAATCAATTTCAGCAGCTATTCAGCCTAGTCCTGTCTCTGGAATTTTTCTTTTTGGTATTTTCCCATCTACAAAATGAGTAAGAGTTTAATTTCAGGAAAGGATGATAGCCAGAGAAATAAAAAATTACTGCCATTAGAGAAGAGATAAAACAAAAAGGCCTATTGGTAAGGAAGAAAGGAAAGGTCGAATAAAAAAAACCAGAACTGCAGCACCCAAGGACCTAACAAATAACTCAGGAAAACTGAATGTGGAAGAGAGACTTCTGAATTTCCACATTTATTTTTTTTGCATTATTCAAGTGAATTATAATGCTGTGGAGTAGGATAAAGAAAAGGTATTCCCTAACCCAAAGACCTTGCAGAATATATAAACATTTCAATTAACAAACAGGCCTAAACATCACATGAAATTTTGAATTATCTGTTTAGAAGACCAACAATAGTTCTTCAAAAGGCTTTCAGATGTGAACAAAAAAGAGTTTGTAAAAAACATGGACTCTCACGACGCTGAAAGAATACAAGGATGAATAGAGCACTTTTGTCCATTAGCCTGTTTTTCATTTAGGACATCTGTGTCTAGTATAATAAGCTGTATTCAAGAGACTCCTTACTGTAACAGGAATTTTACAGATATTAACGAAATCCCAGGCTTGTGTGTTATGTATATACTTACACAAGGTACTAATCTGCTACCAGCCCACACACATACATCACACAAGCTTGTCAGCAAGATGGTAATTAATAGAGGGCTTCTTATTAGCATTGGACCACTAACTTTTTCTGACTCATGTTGGCAGGTGTGCCTCTATTGCTGGAGGCAACTGTGATACAGACAGGGAGATCTAGAAGAAACCATTGAAACAGCCAGGTTTGGGAATTAAATCAGAGATTTGCAATCTGTCATTATGATTTCAGTGATGAAGAAAATAAATCCAACTATGTGAGTCTGAACTTTTGCACCATTCATAGCTCCTATTGGTATGAGAAAACAGCCCCCCCAGAGTTTGGTATTTTCACACATGGCATTGTGAAGCTTTATTGTTGTGTTTGATAGCACAGGGACTGTGAGACTCCCTGTGGCTCTGTCCCAGAGGCAGCTCTCAAAAGCCCCACTGTCTCAGCTATGAGTCACTCAGACTGCCTCTGGCACTCGAAAAGGCTCAGCAGTGCTGATGATACCAGGACTCTTTGCCATCCAGATGAGATCAGTCCTCCAGACTGATGCAAAATGGAAAGAATGAAAAGTGTTTTCACTAGAATTCTCCTTATGTCTCACTGTACAAACTATGCTCCCAGGCAGGAAAAGCCAGAAAATGGCCTGGGTAGGCAAATGAAAAGCAGAAACACTTTTAACATGAAGAATTAAATCACAATAAGCAACATGTGTTCTATATACAACCACAACGTATAAGCTGTTCATACTAGTCTGCTCTTATGAATATATAGGAAAGAGAGTTTTGATACACACAGAGAGATATATCTCTGGATAATTTAAAGTGGACTTTTTACATGCAGAGCTGACACACAATTGCCCTAGCTGGGCACAGGAAGCACTCATTTGGCTACCAGGAAGACAACTGCATGAGCAACAGCTGGAATTAGCATGGGGTGTTAATCCTACAAATAGTAACGAATACCACCAGTCTGGTGTTTTTTCCTGTGAGATGTAGCAGACTGTTGGCACAGTAGACAAAGAGGGTCACACTTCTCTCTCATGCACAAGCTGTGCTTCACAAGCCATATTGCCATCTCACAATGAAAAATAAACTGACATTATATAGAGAGCTGTGCAACCAAATACATTACTTATTGTTTTTCTCCTTCTGAATTCTAGATTTTACCTGGGAACATGCAGAGATATAGGCTTATATTTTCTTTGATATCTGAGGAAGTGCCACTGCATCTTTAGAAATGTTAATCCAATTAATAAACTCAAAATGTCAGAGGACTAAAAGAAAGCTGTGAAAGTCTAGTTTATATAAACAACGTACGTTTATACATCATGTATAAACAATGTTCATACCAAAAAAAAAGTTCATCAAGTGCACGTGCTAAAAGCTGACTGAGATAGAAAGACTCCCAATTAACATATATTGCTGGTATGCCATCATGGTCTTTTAATAAAGGGATTTTTTACTGTTCAGAATGACTGTAGGATTTAATGTACAAAAGATTTTCAAAAGAAAGACGTTTCACACTCAAACAAAAATCTTAGAGGTATACTTGAAATGTGTGCCAGTTATAGCCTAGGGAAAGTTTGTATAGAAACTTTTTTTTTTATATGTATTAATTCATCTTTCTAATCATAAAGGCAGGATGAGAGTGAAAACTGTTTTTTCTCTTGTCCTTGCCCAAAGACAAAGAAATAATCAGGAGCACTGGATGGATAGACTTCCATATATAACCTTCAAATAAAGTCCACAAACAGTTGCTTGCAGGCGTGAAAGACACCTTTGGGATTAGCACTTTAAAGTTTTTTTGGCTTAATAGAGAAATGGCTTTTTATAAATGATGTATAAGTTCCTATTCCTCAAATGCTTAGTTTGTTTTTTTTTTCACTCAGAGAAAAGGTACATGCTTTTTGATTACATATCCACTGGCACAATCACCAAGCAAATAATCATAATTAAAAGTGGGAAAAAGAAAAGGCTGTATTTTAGGCTTACAGATATTACCCAAATTTTGGGATAGATTTGAGCCACAGTTACTCATACTTTTTCCCAAAATATATGTTTTACACAAATTGATTGTATGTCCTGTATTTAGCACTGAAACTTTTTGCCAATGTTCTTTGCAACACTATAGCAAAGCAAAAATGGCAAATACCACAAACTTCAATCATTAGGGTTTTATCTGAATCTCAGACCCTGATTTCCTGAAGTCAAATGATCTGAAAAGTAAAAAGAAGATGACAGACTTGTAATCTGTCTGAGAAAGAGAAAGAGAAGGGGTGGCAGGGAAGAGGATGAAACCTTAGCCCAGGTCTAACAATGCATTTAGTCTCTTGCATTTGGGCATAGGGAGGAACGTGAGGAAAAGAGGAGATATTAAATGAATCCAGACAAAAAAAAATCCAAAAGAATAAATAGAAAAAGGCAGGTTTATTTTAAGACTGATATTTCTAATCAAAACTTTAATTTTCAAAGGTCTGTAAAATAATCACAGAGCTTTGAAAAAATACTGAGTCTATCCAACTAGCATTTATTATGTATGTTAAATATAAGTATACTTTTTCAAAAGATTAACAGTGTGAATTGAGAATGAAAAAATATTCTTTGACATTTAGAGATATTCCCATTGAAAATTCAGAAGTACAGAAACTATTTTGTCAGATCAATTGAAACTCTTCTGTGCATCTTGGGCAGAGTAGACAAAGCTATATTCATTCTATCTTTTAAAGAACTAACATATTACTAAAAATTTCTATGGGAAGAAACACATAAATGTAATTCTGTGATACTGTGGAGTACTGTCTTTAGCTTTGAGAAGAACCTAAAACCGTCAGTGTGCTTTTGCACAGTGTTTATCAACAATTCATAAATCCTGAAACAAAAAAGGAAAAAGAGGAAAACGTTCCCTGTGGTGAGTTCACCCTGGCTGTCTGAAAACCACACAGCCATCCTTATTAAACAAAAAGAATCCACCACCATCATTCTTCCAAAGGTTAAACAATCACACTACAAAAATGTTTGCCTGACAGCTAATCTGGTTTTCTAGCTTCCAATTCCAGCCATACTGGAACTTTCAGTATTCATGATTTTTCCTGTTACATCATGGATATTTGTATTAATAAGTGTCAGTGTGTATTGAAAAGAATGATCCTTCTAAGCATTCATTTTCATAATTTCATTTGGTATTCAGGGCAATAACAGTAGCTAAAATAAGGTTGAGTAATATGGATGGCATATCTATTTTCAAAAAGACTTTATTCCAATCTACATGGCTACACTATTAAAATTACATGACACTGGACACTTCATTAAAGATTCATGATGTAGATATGTCATGTCAGCAAATCATTGCCTAATTATTCATTTAAAAATGATGCCACAGAGGCTGTGTAAGTCATCTCAAAACTTTATATCAGAAAGGTTTAACTGATTAAATTCTGGAATAATTCGCTATAAGAAATAAACAACCTGCAGAACTCAAAAATTCATCCCTGACCATTCAGCTTCTGCCTAACAAATTTGTAAGTCTGCAAAATATACATATAGAATTACCAGTTTATCAGTTTTGAGATATTAAAATGCAATAAATCTCCCTCCCTGTAATGAAAACCAAAGATCCCTTCTCACAACATTCACTTTAATGAAGAAAGTACTGTTTTGCCCCCAAAAACATTTTTGTTGTTGCTTAAAGCACAAAAAAAAACCAATCAGACAACTAAAAATGAAATTTGTTTGAGAAAAAAAGTCAATAAAAATGAAGGAGTACAGATCATTGCATCTCTGGCTTTAGAGGAGTTTTTAATACTCTTTGTAGAGTACCTTGTAGAAGAGGGATGACAAATCTCTGACATGCATTTTTGGAGACTTTCTAGTCTTGAAATTTCTCCTGGTACTTCAATATATTTTTTTAAACTTTCTCACTTGAAAAAAATTAAGAATTATTAAAAGGTAGCAGAATAGAAGATTTTGGTTGTTTTTGGTTGTTGGTTTGGAGCTTTTTTAATACATAAGTACCAGCTCTTCAGAATGATTTAAATATTAAGGTCACGCTTGTTTTAATTGAATCTTTCACGATCACACAGTCTCTGAAGGAGAAATCGGGTTGCAAAATAAATGAGAAAAAACCTGCCCTCCACAAACTGTTTCAGTGATTCACTGATTAAAGTGTTTTGGTTTTTTGTTTTTTTTTTTTTTTTTAAAGAATAAACCAAAATTTCATGCCAGATTTCTCAGGTTAACTAGTCTCTCTGAAGAATTGGAGTGACAGCATTTAGAAGGGTGAGTTGTCTCTTTACCACAGTAATCATCAGGACACAAATATATTACAGGTGATTAAGACTGACAAGACGTGGCACTAATTTCACAAGAGGACCAATCAGTTCTGCATGCCCATGCAACAGGCAGTACAGCAGAACAAACTGCAGTGTACCTCAGAGGCCTGAAAGTTTACCAAGATTAGATATTGGGGGTAGGAATAGAGTAACAACCAAAACATGCTCACATTCAAAACAGATGAACTTTTACAATGGTGGGGTTGCGGATGAGATTTCTTGTGAGGTTTCTAAAAATGAGGACACCTCCACTGAGCAGGAAAGCTACTACAATAGGCTGGAAGCAGAGCCTCATCCAACAGCCTCCAGGAACCCTTTTTTTACTCCAATCAGTTTTGAACACTTTTGATTGACTGGACACCTGCATCTTTGAAGAATTTTTTTTTCCTTGGTATTCAGGGAAATATTCAGGGTTAACTGAAGATTTTGCTAAGCAAGCAACTTGACTGTGCCTCAGGAGGACAGTATAGATATATCAGTACTTAAAAATATTATGCATTATTATAGAATTTAGATTTAATGCAGCCTGTGTGCCTGACATTGTTAATAACCAATGAACTTCATAAATGTCTAAAATTTAGGTTGCATAATTTTAACATTAAATTTCCACTAGTCTAGTGTCTTCGCTGTGCATTGCCATTCAGAAGTTTCATAAACAATCCATTAGCTGCTAAAAGGGTGAAATATAGAATTGAATGGTCAGACTAAATAGTTTTGGTTGTCTCAGACATACTGATGATTTAGGGTTTCTGTTAACGGCAAAATCATCAGACTTCCCATACCTGGCACTCTATTCCCTGCCAAGGCATGACAAATGTTAAAATAAGATGTTCTGAATATTAACATACCCCTTGTCCCAGAGATCATAGCAGAGTATTGTCAATCCAACAGGAACATCTGTGTAAAGATTATGGTAAGCTTATTGCACGAGCTCAGGATTTTGAGTCACAGTTGATTACCTTTCTTTAGAGGTGAATCATGTTAAAAGGGTTTGGGTTGGGGGTTTTTATAGTTTGTTTTGTTTGTTTGTGGCTTTTTTTTTTTTTATAAGCATGCAGAAGGACATAGGGAAAGTTTCTCCTTCATGGTACAAGATCTAAAGCCAAGATGCTAAGATGTGCAAGTTAAAGGACTTGGACAGGAGATATGCCAGAAAAGCCCTAGCTAGTTTCTGTATAATGAAAAATAATAGAAAATTAAAACATGTACTGGCAACATTACAAAATATTGAAACCAGACCACATTAACAGTAGTAATAGGCAAGATATGAAACAAAAAAGATATAAACAAATTTAGAGTATTTCTATTTTAGATTTATTAGGACTCTCTATGCTGTTATGAAAAGTAAATACAGAATACAAATTATATTATCTTTAATGAAGATAAGTGCTGTTGGGCTGCAGTATATTTCTATGAGAAGACAATCTATCTGATATGCACAGGCATTTCAGATCTTCAGTGGAACTCTAAATACCATAATTTCTGTTGAATCATGACAAATAATGAACTAAGACGTCACAATGTACTGTATGAACTGTTCATTTGGATGACTGTTTCTTGTCATTTCTGGAAAGAAATCTACCAAATTTCATTTATTATTCTCCTTCAAGGAAAATTAAGCAAAAAAACCCTAAATTTAGAATTTACCTTTTTTTTTTTTTTTTGAAAGGAATTCTAATGTTAAATGGGAGGTATTCAATAAAAAGGTGTTTGCCTAGTTTTCTTTAGTTATGAAGGACTGAGTTATGAAGGGAGAACTCATCAAAGTGACCGATAATTATTTGAATACAGGATCATTAAAAAAGTAATCTATCTGGATTTTATTTTTCTTTCTCTTTGTATTTTATTTACCATCTGATAAAAAATAATTTTCATGACACATTCAATTTTTATTTATTTTTATTTATTGTCAGAGTATCTTTCAAGGACTTTGTAACAGGTAATAAAAGCCTCACTTAAAATCACTGTTTCAGTATGAAAGCCTTCTGCTTAAGAATCACTAATCAACAGTGATGCCTTCAGTTTGCCTGAATAAGTGAAGGAATTTCAGCACACACAAATGGAATCTGACCAGATGAGGTGTCAAGCCTTGATGTGTTTGTCAGATACAGTGCATGATTTGGCTTCATAATTGAGACCTTGTAGTGATCTGGAAAAAAATGAAGGAAAAGTTAAAAAAATTGGAGTCTGAGCACATTTTGTCTTTGTATTCTGCTTTTCTTCCGATAGAAGTTAACACTTGGTAAAGAACTATCACTTTCTAGTGAGAAATAAGCCACAGAAATGCTGGCTGACTGGTTTGTGACAAAGAAATGTCTTCTAATAATGGTATCTCTTATGAAGTGAGATGCCTCAAAATGTGGGGTTTTTACTATTTTTTACTTCTATAGTTTTTAGTGTTGCTGAAGGTGCCTTGTCTCTAATCAGGTGTTTTTTTAAAAATTCATTTTTATCACTTCAGGGATGGAAAAAAATAAAATTAAAAAAAAAAAATTAAGAATGTGTTGGAGGGAGAAAGCTGTGGTTCCATTTAGGATTTCCTCCTCAACTTTGGAGAATAAATCCAGTAAAAGAGAGAGGCATAACCTAAAACACCAGGCTGGTTGGCACTACTCGAATAACTGTGGAAGCTCTGGAATTCTGACAAGTAAACATGAATAAATAAGAGAAATCTGGGGCATGGGAAGAGTTCCTAGGAAATTCACTTTGAAGACTGAGAAGAATGAATGCTAGAAACAGATCTGAGTATATTCTAGATTTATCACATTAGGTTTAATTTAAAATATGGATAGTTGGCATAATCAAATACAACCTACCAAAAAGATATAGTGAAGGATTAACTATGTTAAAATGTGAACGGACTTCAAGAATGTGAACTGAATGTGATTATGAGCAATCTGATGACATCCCAATAACTAGTTTTCCTATTTGCTCACAATTGATTCCTCCCATGGTGTTTAGCATGAGTTATACTGAAAAGTACTCATAGATTATAAAGTTAGCAATGACGCTGAAAAGTTGCCGTGAACCTTTTGTTCGTATAATTGTTTTTTTTTTACTCTGAAGAGCTCTACTGCTATCATATTTACAGAATGTCTTGTACTAAATAGATTTTAATATATTTCAGAGTAAAGAAAGTTTGTCTATGATTTGTCCTATTTTTTAGGATAAATATTTCACTGTAAACTGTCACTGCATAGACAAACTGTATGCAATTGCTTCCTGGATCTAGGCTATCCAGACATCTGACTAACTAATACATTTAACTTTGCCTTCAGTTCAGGTGTTTCTGAGAAGAAAGCTTTAGAGAGGAATGCTGAACTATTTAATTTTTTTTTTTATGCCTATATGAAAAAAAAAAATAATAATGTTCAACGGTCCATTCCATGGGAATAGGTGGAGGAGGTGGAGCTCAGGAGGGATCTCTGCTCTGCTACTATTTGTAATAAGGTAACCAACTCTGTGGCATGATCCAGTAAATACAGACAGGGGATTTGCTGGCTCTCTTATGACAAGGATTTGGAAGACACCTTTGTCAGAAAGCAGAGATAGTCAGAAGCTAAAAATTTGAGTGTAGTAAAGACACTTCTCTCTTCCTTGATCCTTAATCTTAAAATAAAGAGAAGGGAATATGGTACAAATATGCAGGGACCTAGTCTTTTATGTTTTCTTCTATGGTGTTCAATTATTTTATCTGTTATTTCTGAGAGTATCTAGACAACCAATCTACAACATCAAGCCTGAAAGCTAACACTATTGCAGGCACAAAAGAAGTGATGATGTATCTCTAGTGGTATGTGAATTATTTCAAATGGGTCCTAGTTAGAGAAGTCAATAATATTCTGATCTTTCTTCCCCATTTTACAGTCCAAGAAAGTCCTTGTCCCAAAGAACCTACACTCTAACCAGTGATTTTTATAGCACTATTTTATATTTCCCTGTAATGGTATTCATTGCAAGACAATAATTCTGTTCAAAGACTATGGTTTTCAGTAGGACTTGTTGTCTCAGATATATAAATACCTTTAGAAGTGCCATCTTGACAGCAGCAATACTATGCACGGGTAACTGTATCAATATTCATAGGAGAAAATCATTGGTACAAAACCAGCACTCTACACAGACACACATTATGTTGCAAAATGTTATGAGATACTTGGCAAGACAGAGAACGCCAGAAAAAAAAAAGGCTTGAGATGCAGATTTCCATTTGACTGGAGTTCTACAGAAAGCAGAAATAAGAAACAAGGGTTATGTAACTGTTTAGCAAAAGTAATTTTTTGGCCCATTGGCTCTGTATATTTTATTTTAGAGTTCACAACTAAAGAACATAAATTTTTCCTCTTTTTCAGGCTGCCTTAATTTAATTTTTTTGTCTTGGTTTTTATGTCTAAGTAAAATGGGTTGGTAATTATTAGTAATGGAAGAAATAATTATATGTTCACAATTACTTCAGTGAATAAACTGTAATCATTGAGCCTTCTATGAGAACATAATGGACATTCAGTTCTTCAAGTGTAAGTTATACCATGTACTCTTAAACTTGTGATTATATTTCTCTCTGAACAAGTAAAGCGAAGTGTTGATTGGATTTGCAGTCTACATCTTATATTATTATGGTCTATTTCTTATATTTACAGCTGAAGGGAAGCTTGCTGTCCAGACCCTTAGTAATATAAATTGTCAACATTTATTGCAGCCAGTAAAGACAGTGAATTTATATCAACTAAAGATGCATTCTACCTTTTTTAAGGGTTGATTTATAGTGTAAGGCATAAAGGAATGAAGCTAGTTTTAAATTTTGGTTTAATGCTTTAAAAATATACCAGGTTCCTCTGTGGGAAAAGAGCAATGAAAACTAACAGAAAAACAAAATAGAACTAGTGAGGCATATTCATGTACTTTATCAGCTAAACCATAATATAGGAAACTCCAAGTACATTCTAGGAATTTAAGTTTTTCGTAAATAGTTTTCTTTTAAATAGTACAATACAGAGGAACATATTTTTCACCCATTTCTTTTGTTTCTACATACTCCTTGTTTCAAAAATACTTTGTAGATGAGCTATATGGTAGGTTTTTCTCATTGTCTGCTCTTTTCTCATTCTCCAAAATGAAGAAAAAAAATCTACTTGAATGCATTCATCTCATAAAGACATCCTGTATTTCCACTTAGGAAATGGTACTTCTTGAGTAAATTTCTGTAAAGCATGTGCTGTGATAAATTTCTTTAGAAAAGAGAAAATATCATGGATGTGAAAATTGGATAGACGTTGGTTTAATAAAAAGAAAAAAATATTTGTTTAATTTATGGGAAACATCTTGTGGTGTTAAGAAGGTTTTTAGACTGGATTCTAATGTAGTGGGAAAGCTACAGGGTTGAATTCTGTGAGAAGATGCCAGCAGCTTCCCCCATGTCTGACAGAGGGATTCCACACAGCTCCAAGATTGGAGGCCAAGGCTGAGCTTATCAGCTGTACTGGGAAAGCCTCTGGGATAGCATATTTAAGAAGGGGAAAACACCGATGCACACATGCAGCTGGGAAAGAGGTGTTAAAAAATGTGAGAGAAACAGACCTGAAGACACCAGTGAAGAAGGAGAGGCAGGAGGTGCTTCAAACACCTGAGCAAACAGTCCCCAGCAGCCCACAGGAAATGCACAGTGAAAGAGATACCCACCTGCAGCCTATGAAGGACTCCACAACAGAGCAGGTGGATGCTCCATGAAGGAAGTTGTGACCCTGTGGAGAGCCCACAACAAAGCCAATTTGCTGGCAGGTCTTGTGACCCCATGGGGGACCTACACTGGAGCAGTCTGTTCCTGAAGGAATGCACCCTGTGGAAAGTATCCCTTGGGCCTGCCCATGAAGAACTGTCCCCCATGGGAAGAATCCTTCACTGGAGAGAAGTTTGAGGAGGAAGGAGTAGCAGAGACATAATGAACTGACTGCAGCCCCCATTTCCTGAGCTCCTGTGCCACATGGGGGAGGACACAGAGAAATCAAGAGTGACGTTGAGTCCGATAAGAAGGGAAGGAGGGATGAATGTGTTTTTTTAGGTTAGTTCTTATTATACTATTCTCTTATTATCAATAAATAAAACAAATACATAAATAAAATTAATTTTCTTAAATCAAGTCTTTTTTACCCATAATAGTAACTGATGAGTGATCTGCTCCTTATCTTATGTTGATCCATGAGTGTTTTGTCACATTTTCTCACTCTGTCCAGTTGGGGAGGAGGAGTGACTGAGCATCATGGTGGGAACCTGGTGTCCAGTCAAGGTTAACCCACCACATCATACTGTTAATCTTCTGCATATTCGTGTTCTGTGTTTGATTATTGTATTTGTTGTCACAATATGTATTTCACATTAAACACACATTCCTTTGTCTCAACTTTCTGTCATGTAAAGTATCTTCTCTGAGAAAGCATTGAAAAGTCAAGTTCTATATCTAGTACCCTGAATTTGAAGCTTGATTGCTGTATTTTGAAATGAGATCCTTTGTGGATTTTTTGCTTCAGACAAAGAGGAGTTTGCCATAAAACTCAAAGTGCACACTTTAAATACAGGGCACACACACACACACACCTTACTCACAAAAAAATAATTCCTCAAGCCCCACAGCCAGAAGACAGGAAGGGAGCCAATGACTGTGGAGTAAAAATACTAAGCATCAGTCAGGAAGGAATGAAAAATGGACATAAAACTAGTCATATTTACAATGAAGGACCCATTATTCTATTTCAGCCCATGCTGCACTGGGCCTTAGTTAATAAGTATTGCCACCAAGATGAATTCACTAAACACTTAAAAAGACTATTAGTAAGACTGAAGTCTCTTGGCAGTAGAAAAGACTTGGCTTACATTCCACTGCTTGTCCAGAACCAAATGAAATGGAAAGTATTGCTTTTCTCACACAACAACCCCCCACCCTGCCAGTCTCTCAATGTGTTTTATAAGCCATTTGCACATATTGATTAAGACAGAAAAAGAACAAGAATCACCCTTTTTTCCCCAGGTAGTATTCACAAAAAAATATTAGAAGGCCCTTTTTAGCTTCAGAACTGCAGCGACTGAAATCTTAACAGCATGTTTGCATAAAGTAGAGAGAATAAAATATGTATAAAAGTCATCTTGCCTATTTGATCAACAGTGAAGGAAAGGAATGACAGATAGAAAAGCCACAGTTCAAACTGCCCATTCAAACTGCATTTTGCATTGGTGAAACACTCTTAAGTGGAAATATATCTCACTGACATCTCACTGAGTTGGAAAACGAATATTTATTTGTTTGCTCAACATGCATTGTATAAGTGTTGATTTTGCTTTACTTTTAAGAGTGAGGCTGAGCAACAGAAAGGCAATATGCTTTATCCTGACTTCTGTCCTGTGGCTCAAGTGGGAATCTACTAGGCGGAAAGGGTATAGTTCTCTTCCTGAGAGTAACTGTGTGTGCTCAGAAATAATCTCTGAGTGCAAATGCACAGCACAGAATAAGATCATAACTGTGGGATCAACAGAGCCAGCACAGCTGAGAAGTGTCCTGTGAAGGCCAGGAGTCCCAAAGGCCTTAAAAGTAACCAAGAATGTAAAATTTTCCTAGGGATCCAGAGAAGACTACAGAATTTTTGTAAACCAATGAGCCACCGAAAACTACTGAATGAGGGTGATCCATCCTGACAGCACACAGTGGATTGGGAAGACCTATTGTATTAATCTGTGCCTCCCTCCAGACGTCAAACAGGAAGCTGGAATGACTAGGTTAAACCAAAATCAGGAGAGATCAATATAGGATCATAGAATTACTGAGGTTGGAAAAGACCACCAAGATCATCGAGTACAACCATTAACCCAGCACCACTGTGTTCACCACCAAGCCATGTCCCCAGATGCCACATTCACATGCCTTTCAAACACCTCCTGGGATGGCCACTATCCTGAGTATCACCACTGAAACAAACATCAACAACAGAAACCTGTTTTGATGGACAGAACAAGTCAGTCATGAGGCATCCCAATTCAGGTATAGTTTCAAATAAATGTACACAATTTCAAATACACTTTTTTAGAGACAATGCCTCTGTAATTTGAATATTTTCTTTACAGTTTTATTTTCATTTCAAAATAGGATGACTGCAAAAAAGCCTTCCTGAACAAACTCTCAGCTCACAAAATCATTCTTCAGAAGAAAAAGAATAATTTAAAAATTGCTTTTCTGCCTTACTGATATGCCTTAGGGGACATTCATATCAGTCATATCTGAGATGAACGTGTGCATCAGTGCACTTGGTACAAGATTCCTGGATCCTAAGT
This sequence comes from Lophotriccus pileatus, assembly GCA_035583135.1. NCBI lineage: Eukaryota > Metazoa > Chordata > Aves > Passeriformes > Tyrannidae > Lophotriccus > Lophotriccus pileatus. Next base: position 104,536,732 of record JAWWES010000001.1, on the reverse strand, counting down.
TAACCACCAATACTTTTAAATATTTTTTGCATGACCTAAAAGGGGAAAAAAAAATCTTTTGAGCATTATACCATGCATTTCATTGACATAGACAAACCTGTTAGGAAGTAAACATTCATGACTAACTCCTACATCTTCTTCATACCAAGACAGTGAGAAAAATATGTGTATATTACTGCCACAGTAGGACTGTTTGAGTAGTGAGTCATGGATGAATGAAGAAGAAAATACAAGCTATCCAAAAAATGTAGCATTTAATGAGGACTAAGACAATACCCCAAGCACTATTATCTCATTATCTCTCCAATATCTGTACAACATCCTTATACCTTTCCTAGGACAAAATTCGTAAAAGTTCCCTTAAACACTTAGGGTCCCATAAATAAGTAACCTAAATAGCCGTGTGTATTATTGAAAAACTGAATTGTTTGCTTGATTTTCTTTCTTTAGCCACACAGACATTTAATCTCAGCATGTTGTACATTTCTTTCATGTCCAGTGTATAAAAAATAAGTACAACATACACCATTTACAACAGCGGCTCATGTAAAGCTGCTCTTGATATTAAATGAATGGTTTGTCACAGAGAAAATGACATAAATGAAACAAACTGCACTTCCGAATTCGAGCTGGAGAGACTAACACAAGAAGATATTTATTCACTATTGTTGCCAACAGAGTTCCCTTTAGTAAACAGAAGTATTGCTGGTTTTCTTCCTCCGCCCTTTTTCCCACAGCTCGTTACCCTTCTGCACAATCTCCCTGAGACAGCAAGATGATATAAAGCACAAGACACACTTTTCCCCTTAAAAATCATTTTGGCACAGGTAGGCATACTTGCCAATTTCAGGCTGCAAAGCTGTATTTTATCTTGATAAAGGGATACAAAAATGTTGTGTTTGCTCATCAACACAACAAAGTAAGGAGCTCCATAGACTAGGGATACCTTTAAGTGTGTAAATGGATACCACCTGTTGGTGAAATTCCACGCAGTGTCCAATTCTCTGTTGGTAAAGACACTAGTAAACATTTTGACAGGCATCCTTAAATACAGCCCTCAGGAGTATTACAACATCTTGGATGCTCTTTAAACACAAGAAATATTCCAAGAGACCTCTATTATATTTTGGATCCATATTCATAAAGGGTTTTTGGAACAGTGACTGCCAGTTGCCAATATCCAGATAACGAAAAAAAACAAAAAAATATTTAAGTACTTAAGCACTTGGGTTAAAAAAAAAAAATCACAAAAAAACCCCAACCAAACAAACAAAAAAGAAAAAAAAAAAACAAAAAAAACCAAACAAACAAAAAAAAAAAAAAAAAAAAACAACACGCGAA
>JAWWES010000001.1:104518381-104532948 GCA_035583135.1 Lophotriccus pileatus | reverse complement strand
TAGATCCAGTCTCCAGGTACACGTGCACACACAAACGGAGTTTACATTTTCCAAATACAACAAAAAAAAAAAAAAAACCACGAGAAAATCTGAAGGAAAAGAAATCCCTACTTGTTGGATGAATACACTCTGCAGGACTTCATTTAGCAGGTAATCCTGAACCTTGAATTACCATTAAGTAGTCATGTTAAACATATACTAATTTCGTCCAACTGTATGTCAATATTAGTTTCCATTTTGCATAATGACATCAAAGCAGCATAAAGAAAACAACTTACAAATGAAAAGAAGAGACACCAAGGCTGGCTATTTTGACTGTGGGCACATCCATCAGTGCCTGCTAATTTTTTCTGGTTTTTTCCTTATTAGTATTTAATGACTCTTGCATGGCTTAAATGTTGTTATTTTCAATGACTGAAATCAATAAAAAATGGTTTTTGTTTAACAAATACCTATGAAGAAGAATAAAGATAGAAAATTTAGTTTTGTTGAGATCTTTTCACCAGTAAAATTGCTTCTCATATTTGCCTTAGGGTGACACATTTGACTTCAAAGGGCCTGACCAAGCATCCACTGAAGTCTACCACCCTGATGTTCAAAAGACTTGAATTTAACCTCTAGAAAATTGTCAATTTTACTCAGAAAATGAGTACACTGTTAAAATTACCTTAGAGGCTCTATGCTACACTTTTCAGCATACAGGTTAACACTTAAATTACTGCCTTGGCCAAATGCAATCAGGAGATAATCACCCTGTGAAGTCTGTGGCCAGTGTTCAGCAAGCAGTAAGTGATACCTGCACAGCTTCCTGGAATACCCTACACCTTCCCACTCTGTGAAGCAAATGATGTAACAGAGGGGAATTTAGGAAACTGTCTAAGCAACACTTGAAACTAGAAAGAAGGTAATGACACAGGTATAGATATAAAAATATATAAAAATACCACAACTGAAAACTTTCAAAAAAGAAGATCTTCATCATTCCTTTAAAAAATAGGATTCTATCATGGAGTCCAGTTTCATAGGTAACTCAATAAAGTCCATAAACATCCTTTTATCAACCTCAGAGAATACTGAAAGAAATATGTATAGTAAAGTGATTTTAACATTTGTCTTAAAAAAATTAAAGACGTGTAAATACCAGGATGTTCTTTAATCCTCATGCTGTGTGTAGAATTTGACAAAATCTAAATTACACAACTGGAAAATCCTAATGATTAGATTTGTACAGAAAATATATTAAACTTTTATTTCAGTGAAAATATGTTGACTAATATGAAAATAGGAAAATACTAAATTATTCAATTTTATTTCTTTAAAAATGTTATTATAATATTCTCTCATGTGCTAAAACGTGACAGTACTACACATTTCATATTAGATATATCATTATATACATGGAATATGCTCTTATACAGAATTCATTCAGAATTCAATTTTCTTTTTCTTTCCCCCGCAACCATTTCTTCATCAGTTCAGGAAAGGATGAAAATTATGGCAGCCTCCTTATTGATCATTATAAAAGAAATCCCTAGATTCCTGGATTCATGGGAACATTTGCTGTGAACACATTCACTCTAGGGAGGGCCAGATAGTCTGGCATTGGAGAACTCTGAATGTTCTCCTATGAAGTGTTAATTTCTGTGATCACTTGATCATGACTGATCTATATGATCACAAGTGCATATATGCAGAAAGGGTACAAGCTATTAAAAAAAAAGTTGTAATAAAAATAAATTTGTAAACATTTTAAAATCTTCTGAAAAACAAAAATAAGCTCACAATCTGAAAATAGTCAAAAACTGAACAGTAGTCAACTAATTACCATAAAAGACAGCGATGTTTGGGTTATTCTTCTTAACATCCAGATAAGTCATCTTTGTTTTTCTCAGCAGTCACTTCAGGTTTTCCTCTCGAAATCTGTTGCTGGCTAAAAGCAATTGCGAATCTTTTTTTTTCCTTCAACTTTCAGATAAATTATATCCTTGTTTTCATTAGTAAGTTTTTTAACTTTCATAAAATGTACCAGCTCTGGCTGGTAAAATAGGTATCACAGGGAAGAAAAATATGATCAGACTAGTTTGATGTACTTTGCGGTATACAATGGATATAATTATAACTTGTCCTTAAAAAGGCATTGCTAAACTTGCTTCCAACAGGTAGAATTCTAGAAAACTTAAGTATTCAATCATCTGTAAATGATACTGCCACAACAAAATCCATCATCAGTATTCAGGTACTTGTCTCAGCAAGTAAATATTGAATTTACTTGTTGATTTTCTGTTGCTGGGTTGTTTTTTGTTTTCTTCTTTCATATAGAAATATTGCTACCATAATCCATAGTAAGGTTAAGTATGACATTCATCAGAAAGAAAATGTCACCAGTCACCAAATGCTACCACTCGGACCCATCTACCTTCTTTTACTGACTGTCTTACATTTAGCTGCCAGAACTCCAGGCCAAAGGAGTTCTTGAGAAGTGGAGGCTTCTGAACTTCACTGTGGTATTTACGAGCTGACCACAGAGCTGGGTACTGCTGTTCCCTTTCTCAGGAAAGGAAGAGAAGGAAGATAGGAAGGCAGTAATGCACCAAATGCCATCTTGTTTTGTGGGGAAGAGAGTAATCGTTCCACAATAATCAGATATTGAAAATATTTTAATTAACATAAGACAGAAAATACCTACACTTTAGGGATAAAAGTAAATCACCAAGAGAAATGTTTTGCACCAGCTCTGAGAAAAAACCTTATACAGTGACATAAATTAACGTAAGATAGCAGCTTTTTACAGCTGTGAAGAATTCTATTGCTCCTTTAAATGTAATTTTCAGCATTTAAGTCATCAGGGCCAAAAAAAAGGTTCATAAACCCTATTGTTGCTCATTAGAGTAGGGATTATGAGATCACATGTATTCACTCATCCACTCAAATGTGTCAGAATCTCAGAGATAACTTTCTTTAGCTTTAACAAAATTTTTATTGAAGTAATTTTTCTTTAATGCAAAAAAGTTTGAAGAGCTCAACTTTGCCTACAAAACAATTATCCAGAAAAACAGAACACAGCAGACTCAATCTACTGGCTGAGTGGTTTTATAACTGCTTTAATTAGGATTTTAGGAGAGTGTCACGCAGTTTGCTCCTTTCCCACATTCCCCAGTTCTTCCCTTGTTACTCAAAGCAAAGCCATACTTGATGTCTGAGTTACCAAGTGTGCATTCTACATCTAACAACATGTTGCTTACTTTTAGGAAACATAATATTGATGGCAGGACTGCATTTTATTGCTTGATCCTCAGCCATTTCTTGATGATGTTTATTTCATTTCTGCTAAGAATATACGGTGAAATTATAATACGTAGCTTTTCATCTTGACTGCAAAAGTAATTAATCTTCTCTATTAATGTTTCCATCAAGGATCACAGTTACATGGAGTTGCATGTAATAGAGGCACTTACAAATACTTGCTTAGGTGAAGAGGCAAGAACATTCAGATATCATGTAGTATTACAAGAAAGAAAGGGGACTATTTTCTAGTGGATCCATACTGAGCATATCAAAGAAAGGCGAGGCAAGAAAGACAAGAGGGAACAAGCAAGGTAACGAGAAGGAAAATAATGGTATGAAGCAGGAAGGGAGGGAGAGACTCTTGGTATTTAAATAGAACAGAAGAAACAGTATGAAAGAAGTGAGAGATATCAATGATTAAAAAGTGCACAGTGTGTATAAAAGCAGTTGCTCATTTCAGTAAGGTTTCCAGCAGAGCTTGACCATTCAACATATGGGCCAAAAGAAGAACTGAATTAGTGTAAAAACAGTTTACTCAAAAGGACATGAAAGAATGGAAATGTGCCAGAACACTTTTTACTTCTATACTTCAAAAATTTGTGAATTTCAATATGAAACAAAACTGCAAAACTATCCAACAAAATATTTAGCTATTTCAGACTTCCCCCTCCCCCCCAAGATATTCCAGTTGTTTCAATAATCTAAATGCCATAATGCAGCATTTTAACCTAACTGAAAGACCTATTTTTTGGCTGGTTGGGATTTGCTTCTTTTTGCTTATGGAACATCCACACATTCCTAAGCCATATCCCACATTATTTTAAGGTGTTAGTTTTCACCAAGAGGAAGAAAAAATAAACAAAAATATTTAGAAAATTATTTTCTATTTATAACCAAAATTGAAATTAAATACTTGCGACCAACACCGACAACAGCAGTGGACAGACAACACAGAACAGATTAAAAAAGCTAGTGAGGTTTTCAAGTGATCCTTGTCTCATAAAGAATTTATAGGAAAAACATTAAAACTAAGTTAAATTTTATGTAAGTTTCAGTTTAACAGGATAAGAAAGACCTGTCACCACCTGCAATGTTTTGGCTTTAACAGATGTGCTAAAAAACCAATAACATGTTCAGTACATTTTCCTCATGTTTAGTTTGGTATTTCATTAAAGGGTAGCTGAGTTTCTTTCTTTTATAATTAGACACTCACACCAGATTTAACAACCTTCCACACTTGCAAAATAAACAACATTAATTTTCACACATTTTATCAATCAAAGTTGGCAAACACATTACCAGGTATACTGTTTAAACTTCTGATTGACTTCAGCAGAAAAATCTCTACTTTTGGAAGAGTTCATTAACAGCCTAAAGTTCGTTTGATGTATTTGTTTTGTGAACAACCTGTGATATCAGTTCCATCAACTTTTTCAGGACTGGAAATATTGACTCTTACCTACTGCTATGATACAAATAATTATATTATCCTCCTTATCTTCTTTTTTTGAGAACCTATGCACATACTATAGAATTCTTCCAGGAAATTACCCTGAGCACTTCTAGAATGCTCTGGAAATTCTGCCTTTAACATGAAAACCAATCCACTGCCAAGTTATTGAGCATCCTATTATCATTATCATTAGATCCAAATATGTACAAACTTGTTTTCAATTAATGATACGTAAATTCTAAAATATCTACTTCAATTGATTAGGTCTTAGTAAACTGCAAATTAAATGGGTTTTTTTAGGCACTCCTCTGAGTTAAAACTCCTAATATTTATCTATCCAAGGATTCTAGACTTATGGTGCAGGGGAAAGGAGGACCAAAAAGGTTAATAATTTTATTGAACCTTGGTAAAGAAAACCACTTGCCAGTTATGAATTTCATTTCAGTCATTTTATGCAACCTTCCTGAAATGAAAGGATAAGCATATGAGAGCATGCTTACTTAAGACTTTGGATTGAAGACTTTTTTGTTTTTTTTTTTCTTATCTGCAAAGATATGACTCAAGCCATAAGTTTGACAATGTTTTCAAATCTTTTATTCAAAAAGCTTATATTTTCTTCCCTCTTTCAAAGTAGTGAACATGTCCTTGGTTTCTTTATTCCCAACATCATCACAGTAAAATGTAAAATGAGCAATCAAGAACGATGTGAAGATAATTGTAAAACTGAAAGTCAAACTGCAGCTGCTCTGAGGAAACAAAAGGCACCTTATGCCCATTCATTTAACATGCTCTACTATCAAAGGAAATTGATTTTGCTACCTTTTTTTTCATAAGAAAATACTTCTGTTTGAAAAGTAACACAAATTTCACTGACAAATAGTAGCTTATTTAATTTACATTGCAGTAAAAAATAAAGTTTTACTCATCTATTTAATGGAATAATAAAGAACTTCATAATGACTTCAATCAATCAGTAGAAAAGTTTAATTGAAGTGGAAATTATTTTTTACACTGTTTGTGGATCTCAACCTCTAAGGCCAATGTCTACTGAAGTGCCCTAGAGGATGGTAATAATAATGATAATACTTACAATAATAATTATTAATATTAATAATTACTATTATTTTAAAAGCATATAATTCAGCAGGATATTTCAGTATTTGTCACTGACAGATTTGAAACATATGCTCAAGTTAATTCAGAGAACACAGTGTCAGAAACTAGGTTTTGGATTTTTATACTGAAGGGTGACAGCTCTATCATTTCTTGGTGGAGCTGGCAAACCATATTTATTAGGTAGAATACTGGTGTAGGTGAAGAGTAAGAAAACACATGCATGCTCCTCAGATTCCTAGTTGGAACATGGCAATGCATCCAAGAAAGTATTCAGCAGTTAAAGTTTATTTCTTTAATGGAAAGGTGGTCCAGTTGAAGTTAAACAGGTGTCCCTTAAACCAATTTTCTGGAAAAGACAGACAAAGTCTAACAATGAAGGCTTTCAGAATATTCTTGATACTTCTGACCTAAAGGAATGGAAAAAAGGTTCAAGGACAAACCTATCAGTTTTAAATTATTCCCTCTTCCATGCTCAAAAGAATCATGGAGTCTTTACAGGAAGAGATATTATTCCATTGAAAAAAACCAATAAAAATAACTTATTCTAGAGTTCGTATGACTTCATCATCTTTTCTTTTCCTTTCATTCCTTGGAAGTTTTCGTCTAGAAAGACATTTCAAAAAGAATTTGTAATTCATGGGTACCACCAAAGTTAGCAGAGATTGCATTCTAATGTCAGGCAGCTGAATTATTAGAATTTCTCTAGTGATCTTTAGCTCTTTATCTGACTGCTTTCCCTGAAACCACGTAGCATTTACTGTTCTCTTGGAGTCACAGTGAAACAAACAAAAAACAAAACAAAACCAAAACCAACCAACCAAACAAACAAAAAAAGAGAAATCACTGAGGCTACAATCCTGCATATTTGTAGTTTTTCACTGTCCATACAGTTCTCTATAAATGACATCAGTGAAAAATGTGAAAAATCAAAGTCCAAAATATTTGCTGAAACTATCTAGGTAAGTAAGAGTTAGCAAGATTAAGGAGGGAAGCTTAAATATTTTCTTGTACGTACATCAATTCTAATTGACACAGTCCTAAGAATAAGAAGAAGTTGTCTGTCTCAAATAGCATATATTGTCACAGAACATCAGTAATAAAATCTAGAGATTGCATCTTTCACTCATCATTTCAAACAGGTATCCTACTAATATCACTGCATCTTCATTTAGTTTCATTAATAAATTGATCAAAATCAAACAACTTATTCTGTTAAAAGAATTTTTTTATATAGGAAGCATTCTTGTAATGTTTGTTTCCATAATTGCTGTCTTTTCTAAAATCAGAAATACATATAAATATCAATCACTTAACATGATCTTAATCACTTTGGTAGTCAACATATGACTGCCTCTTGTTTGATTTCTGTTCATTCCTGCTGACCTAAACCAACACAGAGATACTATAGGGAATAGTGCAGTGGTTTTGATGGATGGATCTTGTCTTTAAAAATCCAGTTTGCTCTTGGCCATCAAGTGGGTTAAGATAAGTCATACAGAGGTTGCAATATTAATATGTCAGACAAAATATCCAGAGAGAATAAATGTCATCATATTTTCAATGTGCATTACTAATGTATTAAAATATATATTATATTCTAAATTAAGTACAGTTAAATCATCAAAAGGCAACAAATAAATAATTGTCAAAATGACAGAAGCTAAAAGCATATTTCATTTTTTAATCTTTTTTTTTAAAGGTTGTAAATCTAGAAAAAATAATAGTATCGAGCATCATGAGAAGTGAATCACCATGGAAAAGAGATTCAAACTGTTCCTGACTCTGAGGAAGACTTTCAAAACCTCCTAATTTTATTCCTTGCGTTATTCATGTTGGTATCCATTGGTTGTGCACCTTATCTATATGCACAGCAGTGATAATTTACCCAAACTGGGAATTTCAATCATTATAAATTATTTTATTCGGTGGATTTATAAAGGAATTCATATACTAAAATAATATTTGGTCAACATTATGGATGTCTGAGTAAGAGAATAAATCACTACTCCCATACAGAGTCAGCAGTCCCATTACCCTGAGGAAAACTGCAAGTAAATATTGCATAATACAGCCATCAGTAATCTCTGGGTCTGAAATGTCGTTTCAAAGTGCCTATTTTTTTTTCCTAATTTTAGTGTCTGCATAGTACCTCTTAGTGAAATCTCTAGGTTCTGACAGTAAAAGTACTGATTGCAGCTTGGTATTCTCTGGAGTGATTCATGCTTGCATTACATTTTCCATTATTTCCTCAAGCTCCCATTAAACATGGTTATTACAAGCCAATGGTGACTTTTTCAGTTTGCCTTCTAAGAAAGTTAACTGGGTTTTACAGAGGATTCTCTGTAAATATACATTTATTGAACACCTGTACTTCCTTAGACCTTTCTGTAGAGAACTGACATCAAAAAAACCCATATTTGTCAGCAAAAGAAATAGCACATAGATCCCCAGAGGATTGCACTGGGCGAAGGGAAGCATTACATGCTACACCACTGCAGGCACATGTCCAAAAGTGAAACTAGATATTGATTTTAACAATACACATCCTTCAGGAGTAAGTCAAAGCATGGATGGAGGGTTCACTACAAATCATAACCATTCTAACTGATCCTCAGAAGAAAGCAGTTGTTTTACTTCATTTACTCCATCCTTGTTTATGCTCCTCTTAAACTCCCCAGTCTGGAGAGTGAAGATTTGGCAGAGCCTCCTTTCCCCATTCATCAATGGTCTGGGCAGCTCAGATCTACCTTCGGGGTAGGGAGAAGCAAAGGTCAGAATTTGCTTCTGAAAATTAGGAATTGCAGCCAGTATTTGTTCTCAAGGTAAAATATGATTAGTGCTTAAATCCTACAGTACTGTATACTAGTTTCAAGGCTTTCACAGTTGCCACCTCCATAAAATGCTCAAGGGCGACCTGAGTAACTGTAAAATGTATTGGCTCTGTAGTCTACTAGAATATTAAGCATCATAGTAGACTTTGACACAATAGGTGCTGAAAAAAAAAAAGACATCTTGGGGTGAAAAAAAGAAGGAAAAAATAAAGGTCATTCTACTTAAAAGCTTGAAGCATCAAAAATATTCAAATTGCCACTTTTCAACTAGAATTCCAAACATTATTTTTCACATTATTGAAAAGTTGTCCTTCCCCTAATAACCTCTGATAATTTTCTCGCATGTCACAAGCATCATAATAAACACAATGGAAATAGAAAATAATTTAGGACAAGAATATGACAGCATATGCAACAAGAAAACAAGTCTGAAATACACAAGCCTCTGACACAAATTGCATTAATATTGGGTAATAAAAAATGGGAAAGAATAACATTTGTTTGCATATGTTTTTTAGGCAGAGTTTTATCTAACTCATCAATATTCCTTTTAATAATGGCAGCATTATTGTCGGGTAAGTGGTGGCTATGAATACATAATTTATAAAGGGCTTCTTTTTCATAGCAAAATTAATTTCATTTTTTTAATTGGAATGAAGAACAACAAATTCTACTTATGCCTTCTATTTTTAAATGCCTTTGTGCTCACTTTCTATTACAATTGCAATTTTATCCATTTGTTAAAGAGTAGTTTCCTTTCATAGTGAAAGAATATGGTGCAGTTACTTTGGGTAATGTGCATCCTATCCAGCCAGAATCCTCTGGCTGCTTCTTTGACCTTGGGAAGTGAAAAATTCTTTGAACAAGGATTTCCAAACAGATATGATTTATGAATTAAAACGTCAGATAATCCCTCACCACTCATTTTCTAATTACTTGTTTTAATGGCAAGGGCATGTAGTTTATGCAGAAAGGTCCAAGCTATTTTGTTTCCTTAACAATTCCATTGCAACACCTCGCTGCAGAGTTTCAGACAGCCAAGTTTCAGACAGTATTTGCTGTTCCACTCTTATGTTCTGTTTTATACAGTAAACTTCCTAGGTAATCCACATTTTATCTCTTCAGGAATTCTGGGGTTCCACAATTTACCATTTTGAAGAAAGAAGATGATTGGATTGAGAGTAAAGTACTGTGTAGATGATGAATATGGAAACACAGATACCATAAACTGCCAAACATTGACAAGGAATTTTTTCAAGCTTTGACTATCATATTCTAGTAGAGGCACATTTGAAACCAAACACGTCTATATAGGCAGATGTACAGATACACAGTTCCGCAGCAACTTGGATCTCACAAGCTTTGATTAGGAACATGGGAATGAAAAAAAAATCAGAATCAGTATCCTGTTACATAATAAGCATCAATGTTTTAAATGTTTTTAGAAATCACTAGTAAGAGAAAATGAAGTTTTGTTTTTTTTAATTTATTCTTCTGTAAAAGGATTACTCCTTCTGCCTCAACAATTTACATCAAACACAGGAGACTCAGATTCATGCATCTGTTCAAATAAGCCAATTAAAAATTTCCTATATCCTGAATAAGTGTCAAAAGCAATATTAAGGTATTGACTATTGTTTCTTTTGAACTAAAATTGCATTTCAGATCTGAAAATATTTGCAAAGTTTTAAATTTATACATCTAAATTTCCTACCAAAAAAACCCAAAACAAAACCCAAAATCTCAGAATAACACCCCTGCCAGATAAAGTATTCCTAATTTCCTCTTTTTTCTTTCTTTTTTTTTTTTTCTTTCTATTCTATGATTCTATTTCAGGACCTTAATCTGAAATTATAAGGTATATGAATATGCATAATATTTAGGGTTTTGCAGACTTCGCAATAATTTAATACTTGAATTTCTATGCCTCTTTATGACATAAAGGATGTCCAGGAGGGATTATTTTTGTATTGTAACTAAACTGTAGTATGGTGTTCTTTTTAAATGTTTAATTTTTGTTTGGGTTTTTTTGCTTGTTTGTTTTTTAATAATTATGTTTCCTGAAAAACTTATTTTTCATATTCATGTTCAATTATATGTGATTACATAATCTATTTATCAATTTTTAAAGAGGGAGACCTGAGGTTTGGTAATAATTTTGTCCTAAATTCATAGTTAATACATATAAAACCAGTGACTGATTTTGCAATGGAATTTGCAAGAAGAGACCAGAGACTGCATAAGTTTTTGCACCTATATTATTTTTCTTTCCACCAAGTTACATGGATCTATTCTTGTGCGTATATTTACTTACATACTTCTAATCCATTTATAAAGATCTAAAGCATTAATAAATGCTTTATATAAATATAAATATCAATATCTATTAAGCATTAATAAATTGGATTAAATGATACTATATGGAAGAGGGCAATGAATTATTCTCTATTCTTTCACCTCTTCCTGCCCTCCTCCATAATAGCAAATTTATGTAGCTCTTAGTATTTTTAAAGACCTTTACATCTTTAATCCTTTCTCCAATATTGCTTTGAAGAACGTCAGCGTGCTGTGTATTTCTGTATTAAATTCAAGGTGTTGAATTTGAACTTTAAATCCATAGAGAAAAGTAATAAAGAAATGCTTTCCTCAATAATTTATTTGAAAGATCATAGTTCTTAGGTGAAAATATTGTCTCTTTCCTGTGTTTTATATATAATAAAAGTTAGCCAAGGGAAACAAAAGTAAGCAAAAGGAATGCAAACAAGTTCAAAATAATGTACCTGAATGGTGTCTTGACACTGGGAGCATATCTACGGTTGAAAAGGTTGAAAGTGAATACTAGAGTGTGAGAAGTCCTTCCCCTGAGCAGGTGGAAGTGGCAGAGACAACTGTGATGAACTGACTGCAAGCCCTGAGTCTGTTTTGCCCATGATGGTAACTGGTGAGTGATCTCTGCATGTCTGCATGTTGACCCACAAGCCTTTTGTTATGTTTTCTCTACCCCATGCAGCTGAGATGGGGAGTGACAGCGAAGATTTGGTGGGCATCTGCCATCCAGCCACAGTCAACCCACATGGAATCATAGAATCATAATTTCATGGAATCACTGAATGGTTTGGGTTGGAAGGGACCTTAAAGATCATCCAGTTCCAACCCCACTGCCATGGGCAGGGACACCTTTTGTTAGACCAGGTTGCTCGAAGCCCCATCCAATCTGGACTTCCAACACTTCCAGGGATGGGGTATCCACAGCTTCTCTGGGCAACCTGTGCTGGGGCCTCACCACCCTCACAGTAAAGAGTTTCTTCCTAATATCTAATCTAAACTTACCCTTCTTCAGTTTCAAGCCACTACCCCTTGTTCAATCACTACAGACCCTTGTAAAAAGTCTCTCTCAATCTTTCTTCAGGTACTGGAAATGCTGATACTGGAGATGGCAGGTGAGGCAGAATCTTCTCTTCCAGTAGCAGCTTAAGACCAGCACAAAACTCTCCAACTTTAGGTATGGCATCAGGGATAAATGGATGAGGCAGAAGAAACATGGAATTCTCTGGGGCATTTGTAGAATCTCACTCAGCGTAGTAGAACAATAGCCACTATAATGCCTTTGCTATACAACAAAATAATGAATCAACCTACAAGTTATATTTTCTTCATTAAAAAAGGTATGTTTTGAAAAGAACAATAATTTAATAAAAAATGCTCTTGCAAATCATAAACATAATCCTAAACTCAGAAAAGTTTATATACACACACAAATATAAAATTACATATAAAAGTTACATAAACATACATATAAGCACATAAGTGCCAGCTCCTTATATAAATACAATGGTAACTTTCCGATCAGCTGCATTTGTTACCTGGAAGTTAATTACGATGTTAATACAATATAATACGGAAAACTCAGACTTATCCACGTTTTTCCAACTTTTTTTTCTCCAGTATGCCGTGGCTGACACATGGAGAGTCACTCAAAATTTCCCACCTGCATGTGGTTGGCAGGTGTGATGCTGGAGTGAAAGAAGACTCTGCTTTTACGTATGGACAGCTGGAGTATCTCCAACAGTGCTACATACTCATACTTAGGCACCTGAGCAGATTCCTAAAAGACTGTTGCACCATTAACATCAACAAAAAATAATCTCTTAACTGTATTTAAGTAAGAAAGGTCCCTCCTGTTTGTTCACCAGTTTAAATACTGAAACTTGATTTTCTTTATGGAGCACCATTATCCCTAACATCACAACACCCATGGGAAAGATGGAAATTAACAAGACATTGTTCTAAAAGATATTTTACCACCACTTATTGTCACTAGTTTCAGCAACCAGTTCCAAGTCTCCCTGTATCCTAGGCTGGTTCCCAGATACTGATAATGATAATATGTGTAGAGCTGTGAGTCCCTTCTATGCCTCACTAAGTGCATTTTGTTTCCCCCTCTCTCTACTTTAGCAGTTCTTTGGTTACATATGCAGCTTCAGAAGCTTGTCAGAATATTTTTTCCAATACTGTATCCTTTAAATTATTCATTTCCCTTTTAATATATTCAGATATGCATTTGTATACACAGTGTTTACAGTACTGAATTATTCAGCCTATGTACTTAAATGTCAACTAATAATTACAAATGTACACACACATTAATAGGAATATTGAGTCAGAGGAAACATCCACAAATGAAGCAGCTTCTCCATTACAAGAGAAGGGACTATAAATTAGAAAGACAGAAGAAAGTTTTACAACATTCCACCCTTTTGGCATACTTTTTGGTAGCCTCTAGTAATGACTATACTTATTCTGAATTGCCTTCACCACACATGAGAGTTACTTTGAAATTCATGGATTCTCTGTAATCCATCTGAAAGCAGCTGCTTTAAGATCATTCTACTGATTCTTAGGTGCAAGATACCTAAAAGAAAGCACCCTGAAACACATATATGTTTGTACCTGTATTTGTTACCTTCATAGCAGCATTTCTAGAAGAAAGTTATTTGTTTCAGGGTTTTCTTATAAACTTCTTTAGCTGAAAGTGTTCTGTTGATAAGAGTATCATCCCAATTTTTATCTTGTTATATCATCATATAATATTCAAAATTAGGTTGTAAATGGTCAAGAAAATATCTGACACATTTAACTAAGTTAGTAAACTGGATGCCACGAAACTCTTATATTTTACCTAGAAGCTTTTTACAGTCAGTGCACCAGTTGTCCTTCTCCTGAACTGGCTCCAATCCCATGGGATTCTTCTTCAACACAGAAGAGCTCAATAGATGATAACAGAAATGAGCTATTAAGGAACAATACACTGAAAACCAGAAAAATCTACATAAGACAGAATTTACAAAAACAATCCGTTTCTATTAAATTATCCAAGTATTTTATTCAATATGGCTATTCGTGGGAGAGAGATGACAACATTTCTAAAACATTCTCTGTAATGATGTGAATGTTCTTTTTGTACAACTGCAATGCAATTGTATAAAAGCTAAGTTACAAATACTTCTTGAAGAAATTGTTGCTGGGTGAAGCCAATATTTATGATAAAATACCTGTCTGTAATTTGTTCTTTCTTTTTTTTTTTTTAATAGATAGAGCTTAAGGACAGAGCATATTCATGTCTTCAGTTAAAAATTATGATTGCTCTTGCTCCCTATGTTACCCAAAACGATATCTAAATGTATACAATGTCTACCTAGACAAAAAACCTGAGCCTGAAATTCTTGTGAGAGAGTTATTATGCATGGCTGTTTGTTTTATTCCTCTGGAAAGCACAAAAGATATTTTAATGTTGGAATTTTAAATATATCAACCTACACCAAGAAATTCATCTTAATGAATCAGGATCAAATAGTTAAATGTCGGGGGGGGGGGGGGGGGGG
>JAWWES010000001.1:104503178-104516839 GCA_035583135.1 Lophotriccus pileatus | reverse complement strand
CCCCAGGTATATAGAAAAGGAGATGGCAGTATGGGACCCGTAATTCCCAGAATTAGTTGATCTGCTTCAGACAGCAAACATTTGATTACTTCTGTTAATTTTATTTGTCAGTGACTGCTACTTGGTTTTTGTTTGTGTGTTTCAGAAGAAGCTCTTGTTCTCTCTGAGATGTCAGGGTTCCTATTCTGCTTGGGCCTTCAGCTCCAGTGTCAACACCGCTGGCTCCTGCCTGGGGCTCTACAGCTCAGTGCCTCTTCCTGCGAGGGAGGTGCAGCCTGTTGTAGCTCTGCCGTTTAACAGTGTGAATTAGAGAGCAAAGAGTCAGCATGGAAATCAGTCAGCATGGCATTTTGGCAAAGCATTTCATTCATCCCATCAACACAAGGGGAAGGATGAAAGAAATAGACTTCTGTGTCCATCTCTCCCATGGCTTTGTACAGTAAAATGCAGCATTTCCTTTTCTTTGCCAGTGTAGTTACACTTCCTATGGGGGATTAATTTACTTGTTAAATGGTGCCTTATGGAAGCAGAGGCATTTTCATACAGGACCAGGAATGAGGCTGGTACATCACACACTTTTACTTATGAAAATCCTTCCATATTAAGGCTCTTTCAGCATGAAGAGGAAAGTAAATTACACCATAGTTTAAATTAAGCAGCAGTATTTCAAGTATAGATTAGTCATTTAACATAAGAGAAGGAAAGGAAGTTAAGAAGTTTGTAGCTGAACTAGACATTGAGTTTTTAACAAGCTTTTCACAACAGTAAGAAATTTTTACTAGGTCATTTGATTATCATAATTGTACTATCTTCATAAATGTGCAATTCTATTAACTGAGACACATCATAAAAAATGCAGCAATAAATCTTTACTTTATATTTTGAAGAAATCCTTCCTTAGCTAAAAATAATATTCTTGGCTCTAGAAAAGAAACTTTGCATAACATGTGATAAACAACTCTTTTTGGCTCTCAAAAATCTGTTGAAGGCACAGATTACTTCAGCTCTACAATTTTACACAGACTACTTAAAACATCCTCAAATTGACTATGAATATTTTTAATCCTTCCAGTCTTTGAGTTTTGTTCACCAAGGGTTATTTCTCATTGTCCTAATCCACCTAATCTTCAAGGAGAAAAGATAAGAATTCAAGTTTAGTTTTAAGGAGCCTAAGAAAAAAAAAGTCAACCAAAACAAGACTCGTAACAAGTGATCCACAGATAACACCAATCTTTGTGCATTTGGTACTGAGTTAGGCTCCTAAATTCCAAATTTTACTTGAAACACTCAGATTTTATTTCTCTTTACAGCACTGGCAGCATTCTAGACAGAAATTTTCACAAAATATGCTGCAAAATATTCACAAGAACCCAAATGTTTCTGAAAGACAAAACCTTCATTTGGCCCAGGAAACCCTGAAACATAAGTACAAAAATATAGCAGTGAAATATTTCAGGCAAAGTATGCACAACAAGAACAAAAGTATCTTTAATATGATATCTTGACAAAAACTTCCATCTTGTTCAACTTCTGAGCAAGGACTTCTACCAAACATAAGATTTATAATTTTGCCTTCCTTTGTTTGAAAAAAAAGAACATTATTAGGCAGCATATCTTATGCTTTAAGGATTGATTAAAACATTGCCATAATCTGGGATGTTTTGTTTTACAAAAAAAGAGTAATCATTATCTACTTAAGGAAATACTTAAGGACTGAATCACAGGAGCTTTGCATAAAAATTTATTCTAATACAAATTGAATCTTACACATGGTAGCATACTGCAATTTTTAACACTTAGTTTTGACTCTATCTTTGCAAGAATCAGTATCAGAATCAATTCATTTATTGCTTGGTGAGACTGACTTTTCAGAATTTGGAAGTCTGTGAGTAGCTTAGATTGCATGAGATCTATGCAGTAATAAATTAGCCTTTCTTCTTTTTTCAGACCTTGCCACTACAATACAAAATTAACTACACATATGCAATTAATAAATAAAGACTGTTTACTTAGATTTTAAGAGCCCTGTTTCAGTATTTAATGTGTAGTAAGAACAGGCTCAATACAGAGTGTAGAGAGCTTGCATGACCTAATTAGCTTATTCAATCATTTGCTAAAATAAAAGGATATGAAAATGTCTTCATCTTTTTTCATCCTTTCCTGGAAAAAAAGATCCCATGATTTTACATTTACTGGCAAGATCTTTGAAAATATTTTATAATATGCTGTAGCTATACGTGCATTTAATTAAATCTACCTGTCAGAAGTATTGAGAATAATTATTTATCGATGAGTGCAGGTAGGAGAAGTGATTACAATGCTGACTCTATTGTCTCTTACTGCAAATATTAAATGAAGTGAACATTTCAGCATATCTTATCTCTCTTTTTTCCCCTAGTTTAATTAAAAGTAGCTCACTTAAGCAATGTTTATCAGATGCAGCAATTAAAATTTTATTAAGTAATAATAAACTCAGTAATAACCATGGGGTGGGGTTTCTTTTCACATGTGGAAAAATACTCTTGTGCTGTCACCTCTTTCTGCCTGATCATCCTAATTAGACTTCTGCCACCTTGCATAATGATCAAAATGCATTTATTTATTTATTATTAAATCTGGAGTTCAACATGTATTTTCTGCAACTTAGTTTATTATTTATAGAGTAGTTCAAGGTGTCAAACCTTATATAGGAATTATTCTCAGACCATGTAAAAATGCATTCAAAGAATGAGAGGTACAATCTAAGACAATACTCGACCTTCTTAAAGCATATCTTGCTGAGCTATTAATTTTCCAACAGAGCTAAAATGCATCGACTGTTTCCTGGCAGAACAAAGAGCTTTTTACATTAGAAAGGGTTTGCCATGCAATACTCGTGAAACATAATCTTTAAACCTCAGCAGAGGTTACGAGGATCATGCAGCAAAACCAAACTGGCTGCATATCATTTGAGATGCTGCTAAAGAGGATGTGATCTTCAATTTTGCCAACATTTTTTTAACTCCCTCTACCTTCAGGTTATCTAACATTTTACATTACTCTTACACTGTTCATTAGGCATAAAAGCATAAATTATTTTAAAACATGATCAAACACCAACTTTCTATTTTTATTTCCACTGAATGTAACTGGAAATATCTGAAATATTTCCACTACCAGAAAAGCGTATAACAAGTAATTTACACAACAATACTATGGATAATATCCATACAGTAAACATTCTAAGTTAAAGGAATCTATTTTCTTCAGTATCAACTAATTGATATTCAATTATTATAATACCCATCTGAAAATCTTCTATATGATTTGTGAGTGGCCTGGAGTCCTAACGAAAAGAAACTCCTTACCCACTCTCTCTCCCAAAAAAAAAAAAAAAAAAAAAAAAAAGCCCCCAACCAACCAACCAAAAACCAAACCAAACCAAAACCACAAAACAAAGAGAAGTGCCACAAGTTGTTTACACAGACTATAAATATTTTTATTGCAGCAGCTCCAGAAATTCCTTAGGAGTTTGAGTATACTTTGTGAAATATCTGTCTTTGCTAAAATTGCATTTTCACTGTGCTTTACTGTGAGCTGATGAAAAGTCAGACAGCATGTTAAAAAATAAAAATAAAAAGTTATCCTCCACTTAATTTTCCACAGTTTTATCTTACCAGCCTCTTGGAAAGAGCAGGTACACAGTTGTGGTATAAGCAGGAGAACCAAGCTTGTAACCACAGTGTGCCCTTGTTCAAGGCAAAGGAACAGTAGAGGGAAACTATGTGAAATATAAAAAAACCACTCTCTTTTTATTTCCAAATTTTATAGCGAAAGATGCTACAAATTTTATAATAAACAAAGATTAGCATGGTTTTAATGATAACAGCTAAGACAGAATTTGGGAATCAGAACAATCCAAATTCCAGTTTTTATTTCTGGTATTCAATTTTACTCTAATCCTGAGAGCACTTCCATCTACCAAAAATTAATCTTGAAAACACAGTGATTCAATCAAATGAAGCAAATAGTTAATTATACACTCACAGACTCAAGTTGATAATCTAATTTCATTTTATAGTCATGGTAGATACTCATGTAAGCCCTTTCTAGTGTTTTTTTCACAGTCTGAAAGACAGGAGAAGACAGATAACTAATATATTCTCATAAGATTGTTACTTTACATTTTCTTTTAAGATGTTGAAGGGCTACAGAACCTTTCAGAAATCAGGTGTCCCTGGCATTGCATAAAACAGAACAGTCCACCCAATGCTATAATAAGGATTACAGAAAAACATGCTCTTCCTTCAGTTATAGCCAACTGAAAAACACATTGGACTGACAAAGAAGCTGAGAAAAATGTAGACCATGTATTCGTACTGGAGTGAATTATTTCCATTTAAACTATACAAAAGGGAAATTCCTCTGTGAGCAGAAGATAATGACCAACAAGTTATCTCATCAGTTTTGAGCTGAGTCATCTAAACACAACAGCCTGGTTTTTCAAAAAGTGATCAATGACTCACAGTTTCTTTTTACTTACTGACCAGAAACAAAATTATGAAAATTAAGTGATTTATATACCTCCAAATAGTCTTAAGTCTAGCCTTGTGCACAGGTTTCAGTTCAGGGAAATTGTCAGAATATTTAATTCCATTTTTCTGTGTTGTTTTTCAATATCATCACTAGCACTCAGGAAAAAAACAAACCAAAAAAAAAAGGTGTGTTTGTAGAATCCCTTCTATCAGTTTATGAAATGCTGAGGGATGTTTCTGTGGAAGAACAGTAAACCTTCCAGTGTAGTTAGGAATCTAATTTTCTGGCTGGTTTACTGACATTCACCGCCATCTAGAAAGGAAATTAAGGTCTTCCTGGGTGTTAATAAATTACTCTGATCATCCCCACTGCTCTTTGGGAAAATCTCCCTTTAACAATTCTGTGAGGGCACATTAGCAGGTAGATGATTCAAGGTTGGGGCACTTCACCAACTTTTGCAACTCATATTCTGACTGCATTAGAGATATAACTGACAAGTTTCTTCTGTTCTCTGTCTCTTATGGACAACTGGAAAAAGCAAAACTCAAATCAAATTGAGAAAAGTTTCAAAAGTGTTTTCAAAGAGCTGGGAAGAGATTTTTGATGACATTCAGTATGAAATCACTGGAGTTAAAACAAATAATAAAAATATTTTACTCATTTCAATATTTATGTTCCATCAACAACAAGAAGAAATCAAGAGTTTCCTATTGCAATGCCAACAAAAAATGCGAGTACATTTTTCAGGAGAGATCTTATTAACAATAGGTAAAAGTATATCTTGTCAGAATATTCAGTAACAAATGATCTTTCTCATTAAAAAGATAAACCTGAAACTATTAACTCCTGCTAGTTTTATACTGGACAAATGGCACCTTCATGTCAGGTTTGAGACTCAAATTAAACTTCATTTACAGTAATTTTCAGTTTCCTTCCATTTCATTTTCACCAAGACAAAGAAATTAAGTCTGCTTTGAAATATGAACATTAATTATTGACAAAATCAAGACCATCCTTCCCATTTAAACCTTTTCAGCCAAATCCTGAATTGCCTCGCTGGTATTGCAAAGTTCTGTATTTGTAGGCAAGGAAAAAAGAAATTCTAATTGTCTGAAAGAAAAAAAAAGCATTATTTTGATACCAACTTATTATTATGCCTTTTTTCTGGGTACATTATTTTTCTTTTTTTCAGGAATTCCCTGTGCAAACAATTATGCTGGGAAAAAAAAAAACCAAACAAAACACCAAAAACCAAAACAGGAACTGCTTCACTATCCTGTTCTTCTTAGACCTTTGGGGTTTCTTTATTTAATCCTTGAGAGGAATCATTGCTATGAAACAATTTGTCATTTCTACAAATAGAAGAGTGACAAGCTCAGCTGGTCTCTAAAAGCGTAAAAAACTCCAGACATAAAAGAGTCTGGATTTGTCCTCAGATTCTTTAAAATTCTGCAAACACTTGTGGTTCACTCAGGTGACTTCAACACCTTTTATTCCAGTCCTCAGTTAATGAGATCTCTGAGACTGTTATCGTGTTTGCCTTAAATGAATAACATGTAGAGGTGCTGCAGTGTTTCATTTTACATTTTCTATCAGCTTTGAAAGACTTTTACAAAAGGAATAGTTCCACTGTAAAAAATTAAATTAATTACGTATATTTACTGTAGCATCTCTTATTCATCACAACATGAACAAATAAAGAGCTGAAAATTGTTTTGTTTCCAGAGTTTTACACTGAGCTTATACAAATCTGTTGGAAACAACAAACAGCACACTACCAGAGTTCTTTGCTTGTATAGTAAGAAGATATGTATATTAGAGTATCCTTTACAGGCCTTCTATTGTTTTTCTCTAACTACTGTGTCGCTTTCAAAATTCTCATTAAAAGGCTTATGCACAAGTGTGCACAAAGATATTCAGTGTTTGATTTACCGAGAACCCACAACTCCTATAAATAATGGACATAGAGATTAGTTTTATCCTTAATGTGTGGACAGAAATGACACTGGAATGAAGCTTTTGCAAATGTTTCTGAACACATAGAAGTTCATATCAAAAGCCCTTAAAAAAAAAAAAAAGTAGTTTAATGAATTTCTGCAAAATGTACAATTAAATGAAAAACACTCATATTCCATTTCACTATTCTGTTTCTGGTATCATTTGCTCCTGCAAATCTCGGCAAAAAAAATTGACATGCACTATGGAATACTTAAATTACAGTTGCTTGAACATTATTTGATTGTAAGCCATTCCAATTCATTAATGTAAAGATTCTAGCTAGACTATTTTTTTAACTGAATCATTGGAATCACAGTAATTTCCATTGACTTGTCTCTAGCACTTATTAAAATACATAATATAACAATTTAGTTTCCCATTAGCATTGCCATGTCAGACCTTTGTCTGAGGGTCTGACTCACGAGTAATCAGAGATAATAACTCTATGAGAGTCAGGAAGACCCTGTTAAATTAGTCCAAATGAAAAGAATGAGTCTACACTAGACTGATCTTTTAAAAGAAGCTGCAATTACTTTCCTTTTTAACTCTGAAGCTCCAAGGAAAGCTGAAATCAGAAGACTAAATCTGGTTCCCCTTATGGCATAATAAATTTGAAAAGTCTCCATGTGTTGAATGAAAAGAAAACATAGGAAATCAAAAATTGCCAGAAATAAAAGCAGAAATTATTGAAACTTACTTGAGTATATTCAGATATATAAGTAATCTGTGTAACTGGAAAGTGATGTTCCGATATTTTCAGAGAATGTACTTAAGTGCAAGAGTGTGCTAATACTGAATATGGAATACCACAGCATGTAGAATCAGACATCACATAAAGTAAAATTCAATTTCCATAACGTCAGCCTAGTCAAGAAAAAGAAATAATCTGAAGAAATCATAATTCTCTGAGGTTTTTTTCCTTGATATTGACATCAGTGGGAAAAATGTTTACCATAAACTCTAAACCAAATGTGTAAGAGGAAAAGTATATTTTCAAGACAATTGAAAGAATATTTCCATTAATTTTTCAGTGTCTAAAAACTGACCTAGGAAGAACAAGGTTAATCTACTGATTAACAGTTAAACCAAGAAACTTCCTGCTTTCAACGGGTTAGCAGCTAATGAATGCCTAATTAACTGTAAAAAATCATCCCCACAGGAATGATTCGGGTGAACATTGCTCTTGTGATGAAGCTAAATAGGCTAAAGAGAATTTTGAAGAATTAAATAAAAGTCACAATAAATTAGTGGAAATTAGAATGGGTGGTGTCCTTCACTCAACAACTGAACGGGAGGTTTCTGTAGAGAATGTGACAGAGTATGTTGTAAATGAATCAACCATTATTTTTTACTTCTGATTAAAATAATATGCCCAGTGGTTCTCTGATAAATCCATATGTGGCTTTAAGCATTTGTATCTTTTATTTGCATCAGTGCTCAGATGTTGGTTTTTGCTTTTGATCTAGCTTTTACCAAATCCTTTGGACAAGGCATGAAGTGCCTAGGAACGTTTATGTATATTCTCTATGCTTGCAGGTTAAACATACCTCATCCTGTGGAAAAGAATCTTGTTGCTTTCATTCATACATATGGGAAATTATACAACTGCATACAGGTGTATTCTTATGGAAATTTTAGGGGAAAGGCCTCCTTTAGTGTGGTTCAATAACAATTAAAACTTTTTTTTTTCCTCAGAATTTTATTACCTTGACATACTATTAAGAGTTGTGTTGGGAAAATAAAATTAAACACAAGCTTCCTTTTCTAAGGGACAGGACTGACAGGACAAGAAAAAGGCATCCTTTTTCTTCCCAAAGCAGTGAGAGAGGACTGGACAGGTACTTGCAGAATACACCAAAATATACATGGTCAGGCAATATAATACTAAGGATGCAAAAGGGACAGAAATCTGGACAGACTGTAAAGCTATTGACATTTTATATACCTTATAATATAAATTTTATATTATAATTTAATATTATAATAAAAATTTTATATACCTTTATAGCACCTTATGAAGCTACTTACAGTGCTTGGAAGTAGAGCGAGAACTATAAGCATCAATCTTTCAGAAAAAAAAAAGAGATAGTTTGTGGAGGTGTTTTGTTTTCTGTTTCAGTTGTGGAATTTAAAAATTGGCATTGAAAGAAAGATATGCCTTTAAAAGAGTTTTGTAGGTATGCTTACTTTGTATGAATTCAATAATCAAAGAAACTAAAATATTGACTTAATTTTTCAACCTTTTAAAGAAGGCTGAATTATTTCAGAATTGAATTTCAGAAAATCAAATTCAAGTTCTGAGCATTTGAAAGACTGAGAGTTGAAAATAAAATATTTTCAGTAATTTTGATCTTCATTCTGTGCATACTTCATTTAAGCAAGTAGGAATGGATGTAGCTATTGTATAATTAGTGTCCATGAAAGTGTTTTAAAATACCATAATATAGTAAGCGAATGCTGAGAACTGTAGCTGGACAAAGGGAGACAAATATATTTAATAGTCAGTTCCTGCCTGGGGAAAAGGAACATGAAGCAATGTGCAATACATTCAGGAGGTCAGAGAACAAAACCATTTTTAATTTGGGACAAAGCGATGAAGTATTACATCACATTACTCAGCAAAACATTACCTTCATTACAGCACTCCCGGTTCTTATGAGCAATGAGACATACGTTAGATGCTTTAGAAAATGAGAGTAGGGCTCATGTTGCTGAAAAGATGAAAAATGAGTTTGAATAAAGAACATTGGTTTCTGCTCTGCACATACATCTTGGAAGAAATGTGTCTTCTTTACAGACAATTGGATGGTTTTATCAACTGATTAGACACTGGAGGAAAGGAAGGGAGGGAAGTGCCCCAAGCCATTCATGGAAGTGTATGATGCTGGCATCAGCGACGCTTGGATTTGTTAGGGGATACTGGGAAGCCTCCAAGGCTAAAGATGCATAAAGTGTTCTGTCACATTTCCTCATGAACAAGGTTTCTCTTGCACGGCTTCTCTCAGGTTTTGTAGAACTGAATGCCAGTATGTCAGTGGGTCCTCTGACCACCAGTGCTTAGACCTCAGTCACTTTGCTCTGCAGTTTTGAACTTTCTCTGTCAAAAAGACAAAGTTTTGAAAGGTGCCCGAACATTGTCACACATATGACAGTGACATGCGTTATCAAATAGTTCATCACATCCAGACCTAAAAATAGAATAATTGCCTTTATGCCAAATAATCTTTAACTCTACACTCAAAATACAAAAAATGCTTAATTACATAGAAAGCCTTCTTTACTTAACTATGTTACATTTCTTTAATACAACACTGTAAAAGAAAATCTGCTTCAACACTACCTTTTTAACTTCTTAAAATTAGAATTGATAAAATTTACCTCTAGAATAAAAATAGATCATATCCCCAAATCCCAGAAATTAGATACAGAGAAGGAAGAGAAGCCTGAATTATGTTAAAAACTGAGTTGAATAAGTTTTTTTTCCTCAGTGTATTAACTCAGCACTGTAACAACTGCTGGTTTAAGGAGAGCTTTTAACATTTCGGTTTCCTATCTGCTTTATGAGGACTGTGATGCACAAAATTTTTTATAGAAGTGAAAGTTTATGCTCAAATCCTTGTTCCAAACTTTCCTGCTGTTGAATACAAAGTCTAAATTGACTGCCAACTCTATTTTTAGAAATCACTAAAAGTCAGTTCTTTAGCTGGTAATTGTCAGCACCTCTGCCATATGAGCTCCCACGGCAGGGAAGGATCAAAAATAGTTGAGACATGTTTTATCTGAGATATTTAAATTGAGAAGCACTTGACTCCAAAATTCTGTGTGACATGTAACTTTCGATATTTAAATTTTGTCTCAAAGTTATTTGTAGAACCTGAAATCAGGTGAAATGTCTTTGTTTAACTTCATTACTTAGCAATATAACACTGCATGATCATGGCTTTGAATTATAGTACATTTATAAAAGTCAAACATAAGAAAAGAAAATTACTCCTCCCTGCGATCATAAAATAAATTTAAAAGCGGAGCCAAATTTTATGGGATTGAAAATGATGTGGCTGTTAATTTAATACAATGATTTTGTAGACGTGCCAAATACACAGTGCAGTCTGCCTGACTGCTGCCCTGCCAGTCCTCTCCATCACCAATCAAACAGGTTATCTTATTGTGTTATTTTTGATCTGCTAACTTATTCCAGACTCGAATGCACAAATATACACTACACAGAACAGAGAAATAAATGTGATGCCATATAATAGAATCTCTCCCAGAATCATAACATTTCACGAAATGTTTTATTACTTTACAGAAAATTCTCAGTCAGCATATCAGGGATGTGCAGTGCAACACAGCAAAATAAATTAAAAGGTATACAACCACCCATAGAGAAGAAAACAAACAGAAAAATCCTCTTTGATGATCAAAAGAAGAATTTTGGAAGTCAAATACTGACTTCTGATATTTGACATTTAATTTTATTTTTTTTAAAAGCATTCCACAACTCCACTGATTTAAATTTGGATGTGCTGTTTTGAAGATACTGAAGGAAAGCCAGCTATCATATAAAACTAGAAATTGACCTTAAAACCTTAAGTGCACATGAAAAATGCATATGAAAAGTTGAACTACAGGCAAAACTAATTTAACATCACTGCCTTATTGTTTGTCCTTTTTTGATATGGATGTAATAATGTCAAAACACAACAGTACTCCTACAGGAAAGAGATGAAAATTGAAGGGCTCAGCTGCTACTGAACAAAGCACTTTCTCAAGACTAATGCAATACAACATCTCCCCTCACTCCTTGTTCAGTCTGCCAAAAACTTGGATCAGTGAGCATTTCCTGGCCAGAGAATTGAAGCTACACATATAGGAAGAGAAGGTAGGGGACAAACTGGAAAATTTTTGGTAGTAGAATTAGGCCAGCAGCAAATTGGTACCCTCCTTGCCCAGAGCAAGAATGACACAGGAGCTGTGACTCAGATACGTGTCCGAATTTTGATGCCTCCAGGGCATCTCATTAAATAATGCAGTTCAACTTCTGCACTTCCTATGCTTAAGAAAGGCAATGCAATGCTAGAATCAATTACTGGGAGAAACTATATATAAGTTATTTTAAGAGACACAGGGAATCTGATCAATTCAAGTATCTGAAGGGGAGGTGTCAAGAGGATGGAGTCAGGATCTCTCGGTGGTGCCAAGCAACAGGACAAGAGGCAATGGGCAGAAACTGATGCACAGAAAGTTCCACCTCAATATAAGAAAGATCCTCTTTACCCTGCAGGTGACTGTGCACTGGAACAGATTGCCCAGACAGGGTGTGGAGTCTCCCTCACTGGAAATACTCAAGAACCATCTGGATGCAATCCTGTGCCGTGTGCTCTGGGATGACCCTGCTTGAGCACAAAGGTTGGACCAGATGACCCCCTTCCAACCTGACCCATTCTGTGATTCTCTGGTCCCTAAGGGCTGCAACTGAGTGATTTGCCTCTTTGTTTCTTCTTCTGAGGTAAAAGAACAAAGTGATGTACAATTCACCAGAAACCTACTGAGTTTCTTGGAGCTGAAAAGATTTACATCTGTTCTGAACATATTCTAAAGATTTTTGACAAAATTGATTGTCAAAAGCAGTGATCTTGAAACGCAACAAGAGGAAGTACTTTCTATTCACAGAGATTGTCAAGTTGAGAAGCTCAATAACAACTTAAAAGTGAAGAGGGAAACTTGCCAAAGAATTGGATTGCTGGATAGAAACAAGGGAGAGTATTCAGAAAGGAGGAAAGACTATATTTGAAAAGGTAAAGAATATTAGCTTGTATTTAGTTAAAAGCTAAAAAATTATCTTAGTAGACTAAAGATTGAAATTTTAATGTTCTCTGCCTTTTTTTTTTTTTTAATACACATTTGGAAGTATGAAAAGTACACAGCTTGGAAAGTTACCATTTTTCTTATAAAATATTTCATGTAGGAGTATATTCAGCATGTTTAACTATATTAAAGTCAATATGTAAGTTACATCTTTTACTTGTTCAGGGTAAATAATGTTTCCCAGATCCTCCGACATTTGAAATAAACTATCACAGCTGGCTGTAAATAAGGAGGGCTTGGCAGTTACATGCAACTGGTTGGAAGATTCCCAAGTATTGTGTTTGGAGATCTCTTCGGACTGATTCTGCACCTTCATCTCTCTCTCTCTCCCTCAAGCTGCAGCTGGTTCACTATATACATCCTTTGCATACATGAAGCAGACTCCTGCCACTGATGCTCTGTGTGGGATTTGCAGTTCAGTACAAGTTTAAAATTGCTCATCCAGATTTTGTTTAAAAAAAATCAGTTCTCCCTTCACCTCAAGTGCTTCACCTCTGCGTAATCCCATATTAGCTGTAGGCAGCCAAGACTGAGAGAAAGTCAGTAACTGAACACTTGTAAAAACCAGTTTGAAGTCTCAGCATTAAATGTGAACCACACTGCTTGAAAATCATATTTGTATTCTGTTTTAATGTGTCTTTTCAAAACACAGCTCTATAACTGTGTTGGGAACTGAAGAAAATAGAATGTTATATAAAACAAAATTATTCAGAATTTACTTTTTTATTTTGGGGGGATTTTGTTTTGTTTTTAAACTGCCTCCTCTCCTACCTCTGGCCAGGGCTTTATCTCTTTTATTTTTTCAGTGGAAGCAGTTCAAACCTTCTTTAAGGCTCCGAGTTAGCCATATAAGAATCAATTTAATTACCTGTGAGTAGCTTCTAAGCTGACACACTAATCCCTTTAGAAAGATTTTAGATGGAAAGCTAAACAAGCAAACAAAGAAAACTCCACATAATCTGACCACTGTCTAAACAGTCCATCCTTGAGCATGATATCCTACAGCCACCCAGCAGAGTCCCAGGGAAAGTATTAGATGCTGTAATATCCAATTCAGAAGACCAGAAAATCACTCTCTTTACCCTACTAAAAAAAGTTAAAATGACACAATAAAATGTTCTGACCAAGGAGATTCATCTGCAAATGTTTTAGTGCTTATCATGAAAAAAAATTATCTGTAGTTTCGTCTCGTGCGGATCCAAGTGGAAGTCTCACATCATATCAATATGATAAATGGAGAAGCTCCAATTTTATTGAGTATTACACTGGTTTTTATACAG
>JAWWES010000001.1:104439241-104503078 GCA_035583135.1 Lophotriccus pileatus | reverse complement strand
GTCTCACCCTGCAGCCGTTCACTCCCTGTACTTTCCCAAAACACTCTATCCGTGAGACTCCTTACATTCCCACGAGCTGATCCACTCTGGCCTAAACGCAAAAGGTCTCCAATTCTTCCTACAATTATCCACTGATCCCATCTGAAACAAACATCCCCAACTGTGCTGTAACTTCTCTGCCAACCCTCCTCCCCCTCCCCCAGTTTCCAGCACTCTGCATAATTCTAAACTTTTAAGTCATATTTTGGAAAACAGAAGCCTAGACTTGTAGGTAGAGATAATATTTTATCAGAGAAACAATGACATTCAAAAACATAATGCGCAGAAAAAACAACATTCAGAAATATATATGCTCTGTAAACAGGAGATGGAGGTAAGTATAACATCAGTTATACAATACTCAAGTAAGTAAACTCTTGCACATGGAAGAATGGAAAAAATTGGTTCCTTAGCGACCAGAAGGTCTTCCTTACAGTAACAGTGTTCTCTTAAGGAATTGTAAACTTGATTACAGTTACTTTTGAATTACAAAGCCCAAAAGAAATTGAAGTTTTATAATTTTAAGTCCAGCTTAATTATTGTCTCTGTTGAATTTGGGTTGCCTCCTTAATAGTTTATTTTTCAATAGATCACTGAGTTATAAACACTGTTCTCCAGCTGACCTGCTTCCCCACATGATATGACAGAGACACGAACACCTTCTTCAGCAAAGCACCTATTCACTTAATAAAAGATATTGTGATTCCTAACAAACTTTTCCTTGTCCATATCCTTAAACAACCACTGGTACATCAGTATTGCAAAGTTTCTAAAATGGACATTATTTTTTTTTACCTATTTAATTAAGAGCTCTAATAGATTTCACAAAATAAGAAATGGTACTATTGTGCTATTAAAAATTATGAACAGGAGCTTTACTGAAAAAATAGTAAGCAATGCTGTTAATACAGCTCTAGGCTTTTATCATAATTGGGTACTTTACTGGCAATGCTATTCTTGGATTCCATGATGATAAGGATAGGTCCTTTTGAGTGATTGAAATTTTGTGATTTAGTATTTTTTATGCCTATAGCTTAATTAAGAGGACTAATATAAGTTAAAACCACATAACAAAAATGTTTTTGATTTTGTGGTTATTTTGGTTAGGGTTTTTTGGTGTTTTTTTGTTTTTTTTTTCCAAAGAAAAAAGTATAACAATGCTTGTTACTGCCCTGTTTCAGAAAGTCATGTAAGCTAACTTATGAAAACCTAAGCTTGTTGCTCAATAATTAGTGTCATTCATTGTTTCAATAAGGTATTCTAGTATGCTTGAACAGTTTTTTGATAGTAGGAGTTTTATTGACAGTTAGCTACATCTCATACAATTCTTCCCAATCACACAATTTGTTTCAAAGGCCTTACTCTAATCACCAATATACTAAAAAATCAGAATTGTGATTTTTTTTTAAACACATTTCATATAACAAATTTTGAAGGTATTGCAATGAATTTAAATAACTTTGTATGTAAATAAAATAAAAAATGGATGGGTCCATCAGGTTTTTATTCACATCAGGAACTTAATCTCCACTAGACTTTAACAGAAGCAAAAAATTGCCTTAAGGAAAAAAGAGAAAAAAGCCTAGATAAAAGTAAATTGTACATATGGAAATAAATAATGCAGAAAGTTGAACTAATTGAATATTAAATTCTCTCTTTTGGTTGCATTATATTTTTTTTAAGGAAAAATTTAATTTACTTATTTTTCTTTATATTAATCCTTTTCTGTTATTTTACTGCAGATATCCAAGCCTGTTATCAACTACCTAATTTTGATTTTTTTTTCTTTTCTCAGATTTTTTAGGATTTTGGGTCTAGATCAGATGTAGTTTTTAATTCATGCATTAGTTTCTTCTGAACTACGAGAGAATATTTTGAGAGCCCTAGCAGAAAGCAAGAGTCCAAAGTAACCGAGTCAATTTCCCAGAGAATTTGTGCAAGCTCTGCCCCTGGAGGTTTTAAAAGACTCACAGGGATAAAGTCCTGAGCAACCTTGCCTGATCTCAGAGCTGACCCTGCTTCAAACTTGAGACCTCCAAAGACCTCTTTCAACCTGAATTATCCTATAAAAGAAATTTGAAAAAAATCAAAAGTATTACTTGACTCATCCAGCTCCAGTTCATGACTATATCTTTGCGTCAACAAAACAACAGAAATTTGAAAAAAAAAAAAAAAAATCTTATGTTGTGGTCAAAAAGCAGTTCAATATCATTCCACTAACAACTGTGGCACAGGAAATCCACACCAGTTATGTATCCCACATTTCATTTTATTCCCTTACAGGTTATCCTGCTGTTTAACCATATCCTCGAGACAGAAACATCATTATGTATTTTATGTCTGAAAAATTTGTCAAAGAGTGTTCCAAAATTTTCCTTTTGCATCAGGTTAATTTTCTCATTAACACCATTGTGACTCATATTGAGAAGATACATTAAAAAAAAAAAAAGAAAAAGAAATGTGGCGAGCAGGTCAAGGCAGGGGATCCTCCTCCACACCTGAGCACTGTGTCCTGTTCTGGGGCCCCTAACATAAGAAGAGCATGGACTTGCTGAAGTGGGTCCAGAGCTGTGGATGCACCAGCCCTGGAAGCATTCAAGGCCAGGTTGGGGGGGTCTTTGAGAAACCTGGTCTAGTGGAAGATGTCTCTGTCCATGGCAGGGAGGTTGGAACTAGAAGATCTTTGAAGACTGCTTCCAACTCAACCCATTCTGTTATTCTAATTAGGACTAACATTTTTACTTAAATGAAAGTGCTGTGCATATGTATTGAACATGTAAGTAGTAGCATAGAGTATTTTTTTGGTCTGAAATACTAGAAGCTGCAGTTTTCCACCACAAGCTACTTCACATTTTCTCCATGTCCCAAATCTTCATTTGCGAAGCCTAGCCATGATGACCTGGAATGATAAATTCCAGGTAATGGAATTTTTTTCCATATTTATTTATATTTTATATACACAGGCAACTTCAATTATCATATTTAGAATACATTATTATGCTCCTGTAAGTCAGAGGTTTGTTCAGCAAGTATTGCAATTGTACCCCCAAACTGAAAAAAAATATACACCACTGTATTACTTACATTAAAACTACTATTAAAACTACTATTAAAAAAAAAAAAAAAAAAAAAAGAAACCTAAATCCAAAAACAATCCACAAACATACAATAAAGCCCAGCAAGAAAGAAATAGGTCTTTGGGGTGGGGGAGGAAAGCAAGAAGTTCACCTTTGCTTTGAGTGAAGCAAATGTAAATGGAAATTACTCCCACATGCAAGTGATTATCGAGAATTCCTTACAGCAGTGAAGTACCGTGAACAAAGCATACACAACACATTCTTCTCTCTAGAGTGTGATGGAACTTGATGCCTGACCTTTCCCCTAAGCAAGAGACGAGATGTAAAGCTTTCATATTAAATTTGGCCTAGAAATTAAGATCAGGCAAATGGGAGAGAAAATAAAGAGCTATTTTCAGTGAACATATTAATGAAATCAACCTAATAAAACATAATTTAAATTCAATTCTTTTTAATAACTGCAGGTAGAAAAAGAAAGTTACTGAGAAGTTTTCAGAATATAACAAAGCAGCTTTGTTGTAAGTAAATAATTAGAGAACCAGATACTTCTAAAATTACACAGAAGCATCAAATCATTAAAGTTGCAAAAGATCTCAAATAACACCAAGTCCATCGTTTGACTGAACATCATTGCACTAAGTGCCATGTCCAGTAATTTCTTGAACATTTCTAATGATAATGACTCCACCACCTCCCTGGGCAGCCTTTTCCAATTTTCAATGACCCCTTCAATGAAGAAATTCCTCCTGATTCCGCCCTGATCCTCCCTCAGTTAAGGGAGGCCTTAAGGCCATTTCCTCCTGTCCTTTTGCTAGTTGTCTGGGAGAAGAGACCAACTCCCACTTTGCTACAACCTCCTTTCAGTTGTAGAGAGTGATAAGGTCTCCCCTGAGCCTCCTTTTCTCCAGGCTAAACACTCCCAGCTCCCTCAGCTGCTCCTCATCAGACTTGTGCTCCAGACCCTTCCTCAGCTTCATTGTCCTTCTCTGGACACACTCCAGCACCTCAACGGCTTTCTTGCAGTGAGAGGCCCAGAACTGAACACAGAACTCAAGGTGTGACCTCACCAGTGCTGAGTACAGGGGTACAATCACCTCCCTTGTCCTGCTGGTCACACTATTGCTGATACCAGCCAGAATGCCATTGGCCTTCTTGGCCACCTGGGCACACACAATATTCAGCTGCTGTCAACCACCATCCCCAAGCCCTTTTCCTCTGAGCATTTTTGCAGCCACTCTTCCTCCAGCCTGAAGCACTGCCTGGGGTTGTTGTAACCCAAGCGCACAACCCGACACTTGGCCTTACTGAACCTCATACAGCTGACCTTGGCTCATCAATCCACCCTATCCAGATCCTTCTCCTACATGACAAAATGAGTCACACTTCCAAGAGTTCCTATATATTACTAACACTTGCAGCTGCCTCTGCAAGAAAACATAATTCAGAACTTGGACATAAAATCCTCAACAGCACTGTTTTTGGGGAGGACAGCTGTCCCACTGTCTACAGCTTTGTAGGAAATTACGTGTGGCAGACAGAAACCACTGATCACAATTTGACCGCAACCATTGATCACAATTGACAATATCTTGAAGTTGATGAATGCATCCTGGCAGAACAAACCAGCTTTTAAGCCCTTTCTTGAGTTTCACAGCCCAGGAACATCAAACAATTTGCTGTCCAGCGACGGATAACTACCTTACCCCATTACATCTTTCACCTTGTATATCTATACAGAAGGAAGGAAATGGGAAAAAGGTTCAAAAGTACCGTGGAACATGAATTTCTTTCTTATCTATCTTTTAGTGAAATATTGAGTCATTCAGGACAACTAAAACTAACAAACCAACCAAACAAAAAAAAAAAAAAACAAGCCTCTTCTCTCCCTGAAGTTATTAATTCTGGAGACTTAGCACAGGACTTCAGTATTTTATTTGGATCTCATTGTTTACCAGAAAGAAAAATTTGAAATGTTTCAAATACACAATATGCTGACAGTGAGAAAACAACTCTGCTGAGTGGTCTTGTTCAAGCACAATTGGAAATGAATGACTGATTCTCTCCACTGAAAGCAGTAGCATTTGTAGGTATGATCCATCATGGACCCTAAGTGCAGCATCAACTATAGATTTGGCATGAACAGCAGCATTTTAATGTAACTGTCTTGAATACCAAACACATTCAAAACATTCTGTCTTTGTACATGTATGAGAATAGTATCAGCTACTTTGAAATGCAGGTTTATTACACGTGCATTACCTAGCAGTGACAAAATGAAACAAAGTCATGAATGAATAAAGCAGTCCACCTAATCAACTATGCATAAAATTTCATTTATTTTCAGATTGCCCTGAATTACAGATTACACGAGACTAGTCAGGTGTTAATGACAGCTGCTTTTTCATGGAGTCTTATTGCGAAGGAGAAAAAACAGCTTCTCCAGGCATTGTAAAAGTGTAATCACTCTGGAATCCAGTCACTGCATTACATCCTAAAAATGATCCTCTCATTATCTTTATGCCATTGAACAGATTTCTGATAATTTAACTAGGAATTACAAGAAAAAAAGTTCAGATAACAGTAACAGTGGCTATTTCATGGGAATTAATACAATTTATTAATTCATTAATATGTTTGTCATAAAACTGTATTCTTTGAAAATTTGAGAAAAAATAAATAATAGATGTTTTCCTTATCTCAAATCTTATATATTAATTACTTTCAAGGGGGTTTTATGATATACATTTCAAATAGATGTAGAAAACTCATTTCAATTAAAAAATATAAACCATACTATTCTATCATTCCTAACCACCAGAAGAAATTTGTTTCTCCTCTCCTTGACATGACAGCTACTTTTAAAAATAAAAATGCATTTTCTGATAAACACAGTTTGCCATGTTTTCTTTTCAGACTTTATGTCATTTTAAGCTTCCTGCTTCACCCATTAATAGTCCATTTTGCTAACACTTCACAGCAAGTAGTACACTAAAAAAAACCAAAGTATGCATATTTGTAAACTTATACCAGCTAGCATTTCTGCTGAATAATTATTTCAAAAAATGTTTCTTACCCAACTAAAATGTTCTGCTACTGACCCTTATTCAATTCCCTAGAAAAATGTAAAGTTTAAAATTTATTTTTGTCTCTCAAATAATAAAAATATAAATAACATTTAAAACGCTGCCAATGGCAAAAATAAACATACAATACAAAAAAGTGATTTTGTTGCCAAGTGTGTAAAGTGGCCTGGCAGAGTCAGCAGAATGAAAACAGGGCACTCACTGGCCTCCATCCTGGCCTGCCCCTTGTGAAACCATGGTATATGAATCAGTCACTTCTAGAAAAGGCATCTTGACTCCTTGTCATACTTGGTTCAACCTCTTTGGCTGGAAAGGGCTCAGAGGTTGACACTATTGTTCCATGTTTTCCCTCCTTTTTTGCTGTGCTGCACCCTGGTATTCAGCTGTGTAAAAGCTTAACAGCATCTCTATGGGCTTCATGATCCCCAGGAAGGAATTGAGCTTTCCTTCATACCTCAGATATCTAGACATACATAGAGATTTTGCATTGTTTCTTGCCTGTCTGTTTTGCCTTCAGGATTCACTCTGGGTTATACAACTAATGACATCTGCAGAAAATGATGAAATTTGAGACAAATCTACCTTGCACTTTTTTAAAAACAGTATTAACAACAGCTTTGTTGCTGTTTGTGCTCTTCTGATCTGGACAACCCATGCATGTTGCTGGTTTTCTTGAAAGTTCTAGACTTTATGGCCTGCTCTTTAATTTTTAATATCCCAAGTCTTTGTTTTACTTATTATGAAAAACCTCAATTAAAAAAAAATCATAGTAAATTACATAAAAATGTATGAAGGTAGAATGCCTAGTATTATTCAGTTATATTTCCTATAAGAAAAATAGTATGTTCCTTGATAAGGATATTAACTATGGTTAAAAGTAAGGTGGCAATGGTAAAATACACATTACATATGGTCATTTCTTCATGTAGCCTATTTTATTTTCTCATGTTTCAGTGGAGTTTCAAAATATTTGTAATTTCCAAGAAATAATTAATCTTAGTGTGAAAGAAACTGAACATTCTGAACAGGTACAAAGCAATTTTAACTACCATTGCTTACAGAGAGATCAAATTTTAAAACCTGACATGACAATAGCTCCGTTTCCTTGGCATGTTGCAATTCACATTAGAGCAACCCATGATGAGAGATATATTTAGGGAAATTCTTATCTGAAAAAATCAAGGGTCTGCAGCATATACACATTGCCTAAATTCCTTAAGAAGCATTTTTTAAAGAACAGTCCTGAAGTCACTTAATTCAACTGTGCATAATTCTGAGCAACCTCCTGTAGCTAACATTGCTTGAACCAGCAGTGTTGTACTACGTGATCCAACCTAAATGACTCTGTAATCAAAACTGGAATTATCAATTGGAAGTATTTTAATTGGAATTAAAATTGATTTAAAAGAGAATAAAAATTGCTCCTTTTTGTCAAGGATGAAAAGGAGTCATTTGTGGAAGTGGGCTACTCCAAATGAATTTTCAGATCGCTTCAACACAATTGTCTGCTTTGCATCTGTACTCCCAACAGTTTCCTGAAATGAGTTATGCGTTCAGAGCAAGGTGATGAAATTACAGGAGCACTCATCTCTCAACTAACATAATTGTGTTGCAATTTACCATTACAGCAGTCTGATAATACTCCTTTTATTGGAAAAAAAAAAAAAAAACAAAACCAACCCTTCCAAAAAAACAAACTATGAAAAAATTATAAAAATACACATCTTAAATCAGCCTGTGCATTCTGCTTTTGAAGTGAAGACCTTAACAGCAAAGACAAGACAAAGACATTCTGAGCAAGAATGGCTGAAGATTTCAGCACTGCAATCTAAAGGACGACCTCTTCTTTTCAGGCTAAGTTGCTTCCCATAGATCTGTGTATGCAGCATTGATAGCACTTTCTCTCTCCAACCTCCAGGAAGAGCAAGTTAGTATGTACTTTAATCTAGGACAGATTTTGTCAATTTTAATTTCTGTTAAGTGTAGCAACAAAACATATTCTAAGAGGCAGAACTTATTATCATGGCTCTTATTTCTATATTTTAGTAATGTTTCACAACTGAACACACTTAAATAAAAAAGACAAATACATCAGATGGCCATTACTTGTCCTTGAGGGTTTTTGCCTCCTTATTCTCCACAGTCATTATTCTACATAAAATTGACAGGATAATATTTTAATAAATAAATCTTCTGCAGCAGTGATTTCTGATCAGAGGTCCCCTGTTCTTTTACATCTTCTAGGCCATTTGCCAACAAATGCCAATCAGTGAAACAACCACTAACAATTCCCCAGAGAAAATAAGAACTCTGGAAGAGGAGAGTCATTCTAAACAGCTACTTAAACTCAATGACCAAACTATGTAAGAATATCTACTACTGTCCTTTTGGCTTCAGATTTTGTTTTGTCTCCTTTATTATCATTAGTCATTTCTTAATATATATGGCACACTATAAAACAATGACCCTTTCCTACCACACAGAAAATCCTTTCACATACTGTGGTATTATTCACTATCTCCCAGGACTCTGAAAAGTATCAGTATAGACCCCAGCAACAACAAAAGGTCATATAACTATTTTTAAAATGCCAGCCATCCTGTTCATAAATGCTCACAGGACAAGTAATAGTTACTGCTTTCACAGTGTTTCCAAATAAGTAATGTATCACAAAGGATGTATGATTGCAATGCAGTCATTCCTTATTGCCCAAATACTCCAGTATAACAGAATTGTACTTCTTTTTTCATAATATAGTCCACACCTCCTCATAATACACAAGCCTCAAATTTGCTGTTCATCTGACATATTGAACAGTATCCTCAGCTTATAAAAACAGAGACCATTGGAGGCAAGCCATCACCATGGCCAAGCACTCTTTAAGCACACTAACAAAACTTATTCAAGGCTTTTCAAAGGAAAACTATACACTGAACATTACTCTATAGCAATGTAACACATACAATATTCTGTAGCTAAATAAACATGCAGT
The DNA here is from genome assembly GCA_035583135.1 of Lophotriccus pileatus. Taxonomy (NCBI): domain Eukaryota; kingdom Metazoa; phylum Chordata; class Aves; order Passeriformes; family Tyrannidae; genus Lophotriccus; species Lophotriccus pileatus. Next base: position 104,493,887 of record JAWWES010000001.1, on the reverse strand, counting down.
ATTGTAAAAGATTATACTTCTTTAAAAAAAAAAAAGTGCTTCTCATATACAGGTGGCATAAACAAAAAACAAAAATCCAGGTACAAAACCATATCCTAAAAGAACACTCTAATTTCCTGAATATGCAAAAATTTACTAAATAATCATTCACTCCTACTTTCATCCAGTATCCTTTGATTCACAAACAGCAAGTGATGCCTTTTCACCTAACATTAATCAGGTCGGTTTTTTCCTTCATAAATCAAGAAAGAAGTTGAGAATCACACCAAAATTGGTGTAAATGACTTTGTCAGAATTGGCTGCAGGATGGGGATATGGATACTTCTGTTGTCTACATAAAATGTTAAAGGACACCAATTGCTCTTCTAACATCCTGGTGCCATGTAGTAATAGCAAGATGTAAAAGTTTTCTGGGGGTTATATTAGTTCCAGGAGGCCTCACAATTCTCTCCAATAGACAGCAAAAGTTCAGGACAGAGACAGAAAGTGCTGAAGAAGGACACAGAGCACTTACACCCTCTTTGCTTCTCTAGAACATCTAGACCTCCAACCCAGCAGGCATAAGCAATCATTCATCTCAGCTGACTCAATTACTATATATTCAAAGGTATTGCTTTTGAAGTTCTTCTGTCTTTAAAAAAAATGTGCAAGTAAGAAAGCAATAACCCCCCTTCCCCACTGACACACAACTATACAAGATGTATACCTTGTAGAGTAATTAGGCAAAATCCAAGAAAGTGGATACACTCAGTGAATTCATTCTTCAACTATGAAGAGGTTTTAACATGAAAAATAAAACATTGATTTATACTACACATTAAAATGGGGAGGAATAACCATATTAAATCAAAACAAAACAGGTGCAAAAAGTAAACTAATACATTCTTTTATTTCTAGGATAAAAAGCTGAAGGATACTACTGTTAATAAAATCAATATGAAATTAATTAATAGATCACAATGTAAGAAAGATGCCTGAAATGTACAAGGATTTTGGTTTATCTCTGTTATGTTTTTAACTGTAAGGTTCACCCTCATCTTTTTCTCTCTTCTACCTCAAAAAGAAAAATGTTTCATAGTTTTCCCCATTAAGTCCCACAGTTAAAACCATAAACTACTGGGCTGTATATTTATATGCCAATTCAAAGTGAGTTTTTTGAAGCAATCCTCATAAGAAGTAAGGTCCACTTCTTAATCAGGTCATGATGCAAAAATATTCCTGTCCCCCCATGCAATAAGAAAGGTATCTTTGCTTAAGATTCACATTCACTATACTTTTTCTTCTTCTTACCAAACATAGAAATAGAAAAAGGTTTTCAAAATAATAGCAGTAGTCTTGATCTAGTTTAAAAGTCATTGCTCATGGAAGTTAATCTTGTACATCAAATAGCCATAGATAGACTCTAAATATTATTTCAAGTTCTTCGTAACCGCTCAACAAGCCACAAGCCTCATCAATTAATAATGGAAAACCAACATTCTGTAACAGAGTGAAAACTACAGCTAGGAGCCATTAATATCAATTGACACAAACTCTTATGGTTTAGAGGAAGCATATCCTGTAGTTGCTGTAATTGCTCCAAGCTCAGTGTATTGGAGTACTGTATATGTGAGTGTTCTGCTTATAAATTGTATAAGAAAAAGAACAACAGATATATTAATTTAATTTTGAACCATCTTATTACTATTCAGTGTGTATCAGATCCAATATGACATTAATCAACTAATTACCTTCTGACAAGAATTCAAAAGGAAAATACTTAGGCAATCAAAACACGGGCAGAATAAAAAGCAGAATGGCATTACTGAAAGAAAGACACTAAGAATAAAAGTATTACTTATGTAGCACTACACACTTAGGACAACAAGCCTCACCTGGAAGGATTATAAAAGATAAGTAAAAAATACAAATACTCAAACACTAGATACCAGACCTCTAAACCTCAGCACTTAATTATATGCATTTTCTCAAAGCATTTTTGCCATGTAAACTGTATTTTATATATATATATGTATATATATATATATATAATTTTTTTTTTCTGTAAAATACTGTTAATCCAATTATTAGGTACAAATGAAAAAACTAAATTAAAAAATTCTTCCTACCTGCAAAGAGTTCTCATACTCTCTTGACTTCTCTAGATATATTCCTTACTTATACCACAGATGAGGAATTTTCATTCCATGGATTTTTTTTTAAACTAAATTGTTGAGTTCTCATTATAACATTTATCATGAGGTGGAAAACCTTGGCTTTGTTGATGTTAAGGGCCACATTGCACAGATCATGTGTTTCTTTTCTAGTTAAAGAAACATTGTCAAAAACTGGAAATTTGCTCAGAGAAATCCCCTATACACCTGTTATTATTCTCTAAAATATTCTTTCATGAGAAATAGTTCATAAAAATTCATAGAGGGTCATAATTTAGAAAAATATCTGCTTATTCTTAAAGAGTATTGACTTTGTCAAACAGAATAGCTACTTGAAATTTTAGTATATATTTCCAGTCTGTTACTCAGAATTCCACAGGTTTTAGAGCAAAACAAACAAAAAAAAAGCAAGCAAACAAACAAACAAACAAACCTCAAATTATTTTTACTTCATTTACTGCATTTACTATATTGCTCCTACAAAAAGGATACTAAAATTCAGAAATATCATTGCAGTGTCGAAGTTCTTTACTACCTTTTATCATAGTGTTGATCTTCCGTACAACAACAAGAATCACCCATATTGTCTAATAATAGCTAAGGCACAAAAACACTAGACATGAAAAAGTAGTCTTCTCCCACATCACAAAATGAAGCCTTTAATCTCCTCATAAAGATGTGAAGGACCTCATACACATGCCAATAATCCATCATTAGAAAGATGGTCCTTCCAGTAAAACTATTCCAGCACAGAAAAAATCTGATCTAGAAAAGAAAATTTCCCTTCACAATAGCAGAACTGAACACAGAATATTAATTCATTAACTCATAACGCAGAAGAAATGCTGTAGAAAAGCAGACACCTACAGGCAGTAATAACAACTCTCACCTCTTTTGATACAAGTCAACACCAGATTATTAGACAATCTTAGTGTAAAAAGAGCAAACACACCAATATTGTCTGAATATACTGATCAGCTCATTATTTTTTTATGCAATGAAATTTCTTTAGATATTTTTTCCCACATTTTCCCTTTTAACAGAGTTTTTAACAAAAACAAACAAAACTCCCAAATAAACAAAACCACACAAACAAACAACCAAAACAAATCAAAATCCCAAACTTTTCTTTCTTTTGCCTATTCAGCATCCTTGGAAAAAACCACCAGATGGCAATGCAGTGTTCAAGTATTTCATTTAACATACATATTATAGGGAAAAAAGTCTGTATGCATCAGCATGAGGCTCTCTTCCCTAACCTACTTCCTCTTTGATGAATATTAAATAATTCATAAGCAAAAACTCTATTCACCACAAGTAAGTGATCAAATACCATTCAACCTGTAAAGAACAGACTCTTAGAAACCTAAGTTTCTAAGGATGTAAGATCATATGGATAAAAAAAAAAAAACAAACCCACAACCAAAATCAACAATTTAGTTCGAACTATGAAAATGGATAATTTCAGGAATAACCACTGAAAGGAAAACATTTAGAACTGCATTAACATAAAATTCTCAAAATACTATCAGGGGCTGCACTGGGCAGCGAATTGCACAAAAAGTACATCTTTTTAGGCATATCATAAATTTATAAATAGTTTGGCTTCATGCTAAAAAACAGGCATTATTTCCTGCATTTTTGAGGTTTAAGTCAATTCTTGTAAAACTATATGCTGAACGGAACAAAACACGTAGGCTTTAAGTATTTATTCTTCCTTTGCATCAAGCATGACACAGTGATTAGAGGAATTGTTTCATGAAGGAAGATGCTTTAAGATACTTCAAGAAGCTGGGAAGCAGTGCAGGAGTCAGCTTCCCATTTAGTAGATCATATCTGAGATTTATTACATGCCAAATGAAAGTTATCTTTGCAGTTATCGTTACAGGCTCTGAAGCCTCTCCAGAAGTTCATGGAGGCTTCACTGAATACCTTAAACACCCAATTAATAAACTTTACATCCACTATGAATTCAGTGGTTCTAACTGCAAAGTTTAAGGCAAAGAATCCTTTCTTGCTTGAGAAGGCATTAAAATTTGTAGGTGTTATGTATTCAACTATAATTGACAGGAAAATTTTAGGTGTGCTTAAGTCTATTTTAGAGTTTTCATACATGGATTAGGAAGAAGTTTCTTGCATCGCCTGTATTTAGTAATGGAATTATTACTACAACTGCTCATCCATCCATTCTTATGTAACAAGTACAGTTATTACATGTTCTAAATGTAAAATAAGTTAAAGATGTAAAATATGTTACAGAGTAACTTGAAATTGTTAAGAAATTACTTAAAATATTAACTAGAAAAAAAAAATGTATCTTCTGTCAGATAGTAACACAATCATACCTACGAGGTAAGTGTTAAACAGGGATGTAACATAGCTGTGAGCAAGCTAATTTAAAGCATGTTTTCTGGCTAGTATAATAAATATTGGATTAATACTGCTCTTTTTATTCCCTATATTATTATATTTAACTTATTAATAACACAGAGGTAGAAAGATTCAAGGACTGCCTTTAAGTAATTTAATTTAAGTGCTCTGCATAATGATGCATCTTATTATGCAGGACAGCTTTCATCATAGACCTAATCCACATGCAGCACAACCTAAGATTTGTTCTATTGTGAAGGTTTTTTTAACCTTCTTTTCAAACAAACAAAACCAGAATACTATACTGATCCTAATTGTTTACACATATAGCTAATTATTTGATACAACTTCAGTCCTGAAAACAAATAAACAGTCAGAATTGCTATGCATTTTCAAAAATAAATCCAGAATTTGAGTCCACAAATTATTTCACATTTTTGGCATGCTGTGAATCCTCACTGACTTTCTGAAGGTAAGTTGTCATGTTCTTGACAGATCAGAGAAGTGGCTGGAAATTTATTTCTACCAGATGGAAAAAGTCATACTTTTATTAATCACTATCTTTTTTGCACAACTGATAAAAAAACTTACAAAAGAAGAGAGCTGAAATACTCTTGCAGAAAAAATCCAACTGACAGAATTGAAAAGACACATTTTCAAACACAGATCTCTTCATACCATTAACTAACACACATATATAAAATATACAAATATATAATATATTAAATTAATATATGTATATCTAAAATATGTAATATACATGAACATTAATTAATTAAATACATAATGAACACAAGATCTCAGATTTCAGATTTGGTACTTAAATATAAGCTCAACAAAAGTGAATTAGAAGGAATAAGTTACAATAAGATAAATAATTAGCATATTAATGCAACAACTTCTTTACCTACAATACAGTCCTGTAATTCATAACAGAGAAGGAAGTACAGAAAAATAATATATCTCTAAAAGACGGATACCCCGTACCTATAATTAATACTCCATATTTATAATTATAAGTATAATTTTTTTTTTTATTCATTTTGCTTTCATGACAACATTTCAAGGACAAAGTGAACTCACTGGCTAAAGAAGTGTAATCCACGTCTTCACCTCCCTCTGCCTCTGATTAACATGTTCACATAAAGCTAAAGTTCTTCTTTTTAAGCTGATTTTTCTTTCATACGTCCATTTATAAGTTGCATTAAATTTAGGAAACATTTCTATTTTCATAGTACAGATAAGTCAATCTTATTTTGTTAACACTTTCATTAAAGTGAACAATTTTGTCTTAGTAGAAACACTTCAGGGTTGCAAAAATAGGCCTGCTGAGCATCCAAGGGAGGAAAAAACCAAACCAAACCAAATCAAACCACAACAAAAGCAAGCCAAGCACCATCACACGTTACTACATTCCACCTACATCTGAGGAAGTTCTTCAAATCTAAAATCACAAACCAACATGACCAAAGGCAGATTTCAGTAAATCAGAGTCTTTTACTTTGCACACACAGCAATGACAAACTGCTCGCTCAGTGACACATCTAATGGAACTTGTACACAGAATAACCAGATCTCACACAAAAACATCAAGAACCCCACGTTACAGTGATGTGTGATCCAAAGATTTCCATTATAGCTTTTCCTTTCTATTATGACGTCAGGATAAGAAAATATTCTATAAGTCTTGAAAAGTTTTGCATGCTCTTTCTTTTGCTGGACAGCAATTAAATTACTTTCCTGATTGGAAATTTAATTGCATATTTACACTTTTCCTTGCATTGGTTAATCAGAGGAAGATAATACAGGCAAAAAATACGAAATAAAATACAGAGACAACCCAAGTTCTTATTATCATCACTTTCAAGTAACAGTTATCTGATAACTGGCCATTTTTTAGTTCCTTAAAAATGGATATCTCTGAAAAATTTACTTTAAGATGATCAATAATCTTTGTATTAAATTTGGATTAAGGGGCCTTAAAGCTAACAAGTATTAAATCTTAATCAAACAGAACACCTTGCCCAGACACATTCAAAGGATATCTATGTTATCTGTCTAGGTTTCAACATCCTACTACAAACATGTCAATCCATCACCAGCTCCTTTGCTCTGTACACAGTCTGTATATTTCAGTTTTCTTGCATTTAAATAACCCCAATTATAATTTTATCTCAAGTCTTGATTGAGGAATACTGTCGGGGTTTGGACTTCTACAGAATACCTTAATTTATAGTAGTACTCCTTATTTGCCTTCCCTCAATCTACATTTCCAGGCACTAAAATATAGGAGACATAATCAGTTTCATTATATTGTTACAAATACAATCCATTGAAAATACAAGACATGATTTAAGCCGTTGCCCAAAACATATAAAGACCTGTGTTCTCCCCAAGCTCCAGCTTACAACTACTACCAACCAAAACACAAAAACAAATCAAAGCCAGACTTCTGGAACAGCAACAAAAGCTGCCTAAAACATCCCAATGCTAAACAGAAAATGACAAGCAAAAACAAACCTAATTAATTAATTCCATCAACATGGGATTAAGACTTTCATTAAGGATTTAGTTTTCTTTAGTGCCATACAGCAGGATATTTTGCAGAAGTAGTATCCTATTTTATTTTTCACTATCCAGTGAAAAGCCAAAGAGAGGAAAATGGGAATTTCAGGGTGCCAGGATAAAAATGAACCCAAAACTACCCAACTGTCTAAGTACTGCTGTTCTCTCTATTTACATATGAAGATGATTCATCTGTAGTAACACTATGAAAGATGTTTGGTAAACACATCACCCTCTGCTTGGTTTCTGAAAAACTGCCTCTATTTTCTTCACTGAATTAAACACTTCAACTGTGTTTCAGGTATCCCTTCAAAAAAACCATTTTGCTGATCGCTTTTTATGGTTTTAAATTTAATGTGTTTGATCTATTTTTTGTATTCAAAAAATCCATTGATTAAACCAAAACTCTATGATCTTCATTTCTAAAAGTATATAGTCAAACAGACAAATCCAGTAGCTCAACTTAACCATGTTGACTGCAACAAAGTCTTTTAAGTAAGTTAAATAGTTCTGGGAATAACTTTCCTCCAGCAGACGAATGGTTACATTCATTTCACATTACATATCTGACACATATGATACAGTAGTCTAAAAATATATAGAAGATACCTTTTTTGCTGCAGAATTGGAAATCTCTTAACAATGTTCCAAACCACCATAACAATATCCTATACTTGCAAACATTAAGCACTTCTTTCCAAATCACATTGTAACCACAGAGATAAAGATTTACTTACCTGATCCCCTTTTGGTCACAACCTTCAGGCTCTGAGTTAGAGTAGCATACAAGAGAATCAAGTTGGGAATAGGAGCTTTCATCTTCTGTCTTTCTGTCACTGCTTCCTAGAGTACCAAAAAAAAAAAAAAAAAAGAAAGAAAGAAACACTGATTGTACATTAGTGCTGAAACAACCTTGAAGTAAATAATCATAACGTTGACTCGTGGAAAAGCTAAATACAGCTTTTCTGAGCAATTTAACTAAAAATGGTCTATTTTTTCTTTTAAAAATTATATAAACTAAAATCAACATAAAATAAACACATGCCTGCACTACTTTTAACCATGGAGTTTAAGTTACGATTTTGTCTACACCTTGAAAATTCATTGTGTCTCTGCTAAAACTTTACAATAGATCTCCTGGAACACCTAGTTCTTTCTTTTTATCACATAAGCTATTCCACCCCCACCAAGAGGAAAAAGAAAATAATGTCCTTCTTCATTAGTTTTGCTCCCATTTATTAGTATCACAAATTGAGCACAAGATTTACAATGAAATTGAACATAGATCGAAAACAATTCTTGTCATCTTCTTAGGCACAGCGGAAGGGGAAACATAAAAGCTCACCAGAAGAACCAATAGAGACACTTGTAACTTCCTCTTAAGTGAACAAGTTCCCATGAGCAAGTTCAAACTAATATATTCACTGCACTAAATCAAAAGGGAATGTTAATTAGAGTGCAGAGAAGTGGAGCATAGACTGTGTCTAAGCCTTCACCCCTATGATGCGAATAAAAGTTTTGCATTTCATTTGCTTACTCTGGAGGATTAAGTGGTATAAGCAGTTGGTGAAAGCAGAGACCAAACATTTTGTTAATTCCCCATATAACTATGAGGGTGTCATCTACTCAGGATGATTATCAGCTTTCTTATGGAATGGTTGATAGGACTAACATCTAATATTTCGGTGTGTTAAAAGGGAAAGAGAGGACAAATCTTCTGTCTAGTCAAGCTAGACAGTAACCTGTCTATGCCATCTGTATTCATGATAGGAGCTTATGCAAAAATATTCTTATCTAATGGGAGATGGAAAAGGGCTGGGATCAATGGCTCTTTAATATTGTGGGTTTGATATTGACCTCTGTTAATCACAGCACTGGACAGCAAACTGAAAAAATTCTCAGAAGGAACCACATACTACAAGCTTTGATTTCTAAAGAGACAGTGAATCTTTTGCACTTTCACTGATAGTCAGGTTACTGACTACCCAAGACATTTTCTGAAAGCAGTATCTTAAAATATCTTCATCTTAGAAGAGAACAGGTTAGAAATAAGAAACAGTAGGAGTGTAAAAAGCCACATTATGGGAAGAATTGTTTAAACAATTATGACTTTATAATCCATCTTAAAGCTTAATATTTTAAGACATTTAAGAACTAAGCACAAACCCACTGCATTCATGATTATGGCTTGATTAAAGATGAGGGAGTGAAAGAATATATTTTGACAACAGTTTGTGATATTTGATTTTTATACAATATTTATACTCACAAAGAAACACAGAAGGAGTTGCTCATTCATTGGCTGTGAACAAGCTTCCACATTTTAGCATCACAGATGAAGGACTGTCAGCAGCCTCCATTTTCAAAATTTAGGCAATAAATTGCTTATCAATGTAGAAATTAAATATGAAATATGGGACTGCTAGGAGGTAAATTATGTGTAATGCTAATACTTTTAGTTAGGTTTAAAATTTAACAAAGTACCATGACCACTGGCAGTTATAAATAATACAGGATCCTTAGAAATTTAGAAGGTAGAAATAAAGGTTAATTTTCCAGGGGCACAGTGAGCAGATAAAATGTGTTATGCCATATTTTACTGCAGAACTTAGTCAAGCTTTCTGAAATCAAAATCTCATTTCTCAGTCACTGCACTAACTGATGCCGCAGGAAATCCTGAAGCTGATATCTTCAGCCTCCAGGATACTAGCAAGAGTCAGCTCCTTGCTCTGTGTGAGCCTAATAAATACTGCCCAAAGAACCACAGGACCTTACTATGCAATTACAAATCCACTAAACAAGTTCTGACTGTGAAAGCATATCTAAACACATCCTTTCTGACCATACATCAAAAGATAATATTGCTCATCACTGTGAAATAAATGCAAATACATACATACATTTGCATCTACGTGTGTGTATGCATGTATGTATGTATTCATTTGTATTTATAGATACTTTTGTAGTGAAACCATGGAGTAGCTATAAAGCTTGATTCTATCAAAGCAAACCCCAGTAAATACAAGATAACAGTAAGAAACAGCTCAGTAAACTAAAATTTTCTTTTGGTCCATGCATATATCACTCATTTGAGTTGCAAAGTCAACAAGAAGAACCACTATTACAATAAATTAGAATTTCATTTTAATCACACCACTGTGGAAGCCATTCTCATGCACATTTATTCTCAGAGATTCAGGTCTAACTTAAAAGTATGAGAAAAACCGGCTGCTGCCTACACTGTGGCAAATCCCTCAAAAGTAAAGTCTGCTACTGTCTTTGGAGATACCAGAAAGGAATTCCTGCTAAAGGGAAAAAATAGGAGGGGGTGACTGCCAATAGCAGCCATTGCCTCCTTGCAGCAATATGAGCAACAAATCAGATCTTACACAGGCTCCCCCCAGAGTCTTCCAACCCTTCTCTTCTGTTTACACTCCCTTTCATGAAGGAGGAGAAGTTTTTCTAGTCTTTCCCTCATTTTAAAAATCAAATGCTCAAACAAAGAAAATGCCAAGAAGTAAAAATCACTATAGTGGATCTGGTGCCTTAAGGCTTTGGATGGTTGGAAAATCTGCCTCATGTTATTCCTGTGACTGACTCAAAACACATACTTAACATCTCATGTCCCTTGTTCTGGGTGGATGCCTCAGAAATTGACTATTCTAGAAAAATGTCACCCTCGTGAAATTGGTTGTGAAAACATAATAAGCAAGTCAGAAGAAAATAAAAAAAGAACACCCCAAGGGGAATCCCACAACAAGTCAACAGAAAATGCCTTTACTGCCGCAATGACTATGCCTGAGGCCCAGACACTGTAACATATTCAGGTAGCTTTTAAACTAAAAATAAATAAATAAATAAATAAATAGGCATAATTCTGAGAAATCAAGTTCTTAGCACTAACTGGACTGTGATATCTCATGAATTGGAAATAGTCTTCTTTCAGCAACAAATTTTTAAGAGACTATTTCACTAGTCACTTGGCTGTAATTTTATTTTTTTTAATTACATTAAGAAATTCTGATTTTAACCAGCAGAACAAGTCTGCTGTTTCTTTAAGCAGTAGGCAAATAGCTTACACACCCATCCACAAAAATTATTTTTATGGGTTTTTTTTTTTTTTCTGGTTTTCAGTTACTTCCACCAAAAAACTAAGACAATGTATGGTAGTTATAAACTTAGTTGCTGGTTTTTAATTTACATCAATTTTAGGTTGTTTTAGATACTCTGGCTATACAACTGCTTGACACCATAGGTAGTGTTTAGTATTCTTAGTAGACTAAGGAAATCTTTAAGAATGAGGGAATTTTGGTTGCTTTTTCTTTATACAATAGCAAGGATTGGAATATTTTTCATCTTTAAGCAGAATTCACAACTTCAAATTTTCAGTAGTGAGTTATTTGCTTGCATGAACCAAAACACTGAACAAAATGTTGAATATTTCTGCATAAATATATTCCACACAAATTTTAACTGGGCACATTATTTTTTTTTTTTTAAAGTCTTTTCTGTAGAAGGGGTCATTGCTTACCACAAAAATGACATAGCATGGCATCTGTATCACCATGTATCTAATTTTCCAGTTGGGACAGAAATAGAAATACAGCTGCATCTCAAAACTAACATTCTTTAGGGAAATGCCAAGAATGTTTTATTCTTAAATTGTGATAGCTGCTCACTATGAGGAAAATGTATACATATAGACACATGCTTCCCGAAACAGCTCAGCAGACATAAAATTAACAATAGTAAAACAGCTCCTCATAAGGCGGGGAAGTAGGAAAAAAAATCTGATTTCCTAATTTTATCTATGTTACCTAATTAAACTTAACTGAAGTAAGAAATTTTTTAATGGGCTCAGTCCCTTACAATAACTTTAAGGGGTTGATTCTCAGTTGACTTATAAATGCTAGCTGGCTCCCATTAATTAATTATTTGAAAATATTTTTTCTTTTAACTTTGAAGAATATTCTTTTATACATTTTCAAAACTACTGCATTATCTTTCTCCATCATACACTCTTCAAAGAAAAAGAAAAGAAATTTGCAGGATCCTCTGAACTCTGGAAGAGACTTCAGGGCTGTTCTGTGGCAATGACATGAATGTGCTGGTAAATTATGAATGAGTAACAAAATTACAAAGAAGCATTACCTGAATACATAAGAAACAAACAAACAAAACTGCCTGTTCAGCAATAGTTTCTTTTTATGTGGCATTTCTTTACAAATACCTCAATAGCATGACGATAAATCCCACAAAGTGTAAAAGACAGTAAAAAATACTGGTATAATAATATTGGCATAATATTTGGTACGTCCAGATCAAAACTCAAACAGCTTGAAAAAAAACTACTTTAAATTCCTAAAATGCAAGAAAAAAAATAAAATTAGAATCAATGTGATTTCATAAACAAATGTCAATTCATTGTCATGATCCGTCCTAGAACAGTAACAGAACTCTAGCAATTCTTGAAATGTTAGCTAGAAGAAAATTTCAAATTAAAAAGTCCATAAATTTCAAATAAAATGTCCAAAAAATAAATTCTTTCCAAAGTCCCAGAAAACAAAAAGATTCAGTAAATCAAAATTTGAAGAAGTCAAGAGAAACTAGTCATAAACACCAGAAAGGCAATAAGCTACTACATTTGCTTTCAAAATCACTCCTGCTCATCCATGCTAAGCAGCATTCCTAAGTTCAAGCAATTTGTGACTCACAACAACAAAAAACCAAACAAAACCAAATTAAAAGGAGGTGATTAAAAAAAAACAGTAAGTTTTGAAGGATTGCTGACAGAGTTTTAAGCTGTGATAACCAAAAGCCAATACGCCACCTGTCTTGCAGAGCACATTGTGAATAGGAATTCAGTAGAGTCTTTTCAGTCAACTGCACTATCACTTTTCCCATTTAACCTGGCACTCATTACTGCCTCCTTTTAAAGATATCTTTTACTGCTAAGATTTTCATCTCCTTGGGACTCAATTCATCATGCAAGGTATAGCACACATGGCCATTTGTCTGGAGAAATTTAAGATCATTCCATGTATCTCTATATATAAAAATATAATCTACCATTCTTATAAATTTCCATTAAGAAACACACATGACTTAAAGATATAAAAGAATTTAAAAATATAAAAATGATTCTACAGGGAAAAAATATTCTCTCAGAACTAGAAGAATTCTGATGTTCACCTGAATATTTTCCTAGTCTTGCATAAAACTGTAAAGTTAGCAAGGGTATTTGAACTGAACATGATGGACTAGCAAATATTAATATTTTGCACACTGATTAGATTGCTTAATGTGTTTTTAAATATTTCACTAAGTGGCTTTTTTGTGTCATAGGTAATGGATAAGATTTCTAGATAGTGCTTTTTCTATTATGAAACAAATAAGTGGTAGCAGATTGCAGATACCTGAAATGTAACACTTCATATGCTTGAGAATCCTCTACTGAAGAAACAGTTGAACATCTTGTCCCTCTGAACCATAGACTGAAATAGTTACATATCTGAAAACTATCTGACACGCATTTTGGGGAACTGCCAGGGCCGAGAAGAGAAAGCACAGCTTCAGGAGAGATATAATAGAGATGACAGTCTCTTTCGAATGGTCTCATAGCACCTTGTGGAATCCAGGTCAGCAGGGTGTCCTTGCCAGTCCCAGATAATACACCAGGCTGGCTCAGTCAGTCAAAAGTGCTGATGTGAACAGGGCAGGAAATAAAATCCTTGGATAGTGAGCCAGTGTGTTATTTGCTATTAAGGTAAGGGAAAAATGGATGGACACAAGCCTCTCTGTTCATTACTAGGAGCCTTTACTTGAGATAAAGAAATACATCACCCTTAGTTTAAAACAATCTAGTATTGTTGATACAAGCAGATGTCTCCCTCTTAATAGTTTACCACTCTTGATCACAAGGAAATAAGAGTCTTAAACTAGGAAAGGTTTTTGCAACAACAACAAAAAAAATAACCAAACTGGACTAACACACTTGATGGAACAAATACATCTAGTAGAATACCTAAGAAACGTGCTAACCATGCTGATTAGGCCAATGGATTAGGGGAAAAGTTGAAATCATAATTTCTTTTTCTGGACAGAAAACAAACAAAAAAGAAAATTATAACAATCTGGCAGTAAACTTACAGACAATACCCAAAAAGGTAGCACAACAGCAATGTTTACAGAAAGCTAGTTGGAAAGTGGTTGCTGTGCTACTTAGCTTCTAAAGGCAGATACAACAGAGTGCAGAAAATAAATAAAACAATTTTCCCTTTCCATAGTCTTAAATACATAAAGTCAGACAAAGGAGGAAAAATTCAAAGACTATCAATGTGGTTCTGAAAGGATGCTCTGCCAAAAAAAGTAAAAGTTCTTTCTTCCAAATCTGTGTGTATGGGCAACCAGTACTCAACTTATGGCATGGTTTTGGCATGTGAGATATCTAACCCCAATTATCTGCTCTTTCATTGGTTCCTTGACCGCTCCATATCTTTGCTTTTTGAGGGTAGGTAGCCTTATTGCTGTAGCAAGATGAAATTCCACCTCTGCCAAAACTGACAAAACAAAGTTTTAATGCTGTAAATATAATTTTGTTGGATAATTCTAACTGTTTGTGTTTTCAGGCAACTAAATGAGCTCCTAAACCATTTACAATAGCAGAAGAACAATAGAAACATAAAATCACAGAGTGGCTTTCGGTTGGAAGGGATGTTAAAGTCGCCGATATGTCCGTGTCCCTGACAAAGATGTTAAACAGTGCTGGTCCCAACACCAACCCCCTGAGGACCCCACTCATCACTATCTCCACTTGGACATTGAGCTCTTCACCACAGCTCCCTCAGTGAGACCATTCAGCCCATTCCTTATCCACTGAATGCCCCACCCATCAAATTCATGTCACTTCAGTTTAGACACAAGGATCTCATGCAAAAATCCAAGTAGAGGTCATCAGTTGCTCTCCCCTCATCCATCACCACTGTAATTCTGTCACAGAAGACCACCAAACTTGTCAGGCATGATTTGCCATTAGTGAAGCCATGTTGGCTGTCACCAATCACGTCCTTATTTTCCATTACCTTCGCTTAGCTTCCAGGAGGATCTTCTCCATGATCTTGTTGGGTTCCAAGGTGAGACTGACTCTCCTGCAGTTTCCCAGGTCTTCTTTATTTCCCTTTTTAAAAATGGGGGTTATATCTCCCCTTTTCCAGTCCGTTCTAAGTGTATTCACTACAAAGGTATGAAGAATTCAAACTCCTTTTCTATATATGGCAAGTTTTCAAAGACTAACTCAAAACCTCAGCTAAACAGTTGGACTACTCTTTTTTCTACATGAATACTTTTCTCCCATTTTCTAATTTATGAAGAGTAGCAGTTAAGTAATGACATAATATGTTTGAAAGAAAAAAATTTGCAAGATGCAGCTTAAAGTAAAAGAAGAATTCAAATTTTTAGCTTAAGTTAGGATAAGAGCCTTTTTTTAAAAGTTCAGTCTTTATGAAATTTTTTAAATAGATATTTCATAAAATAAGCATGCTCTTCCTCAGATACTGACAGAAGATTCTAGGTACTTTGACAATCAATAAGCTTACAAGAATGATTTATTTCCAAAATTCTCTAAATATGTACCTCCCATCTGATTCACTAATCAGAGAGATATTTTCCCTCAAAATGAAAAAAAAAGACAGAAGAATGTGGAAGATGAAGCTCCACTGTGAATATTCTGACAGGTTGTTTACACACAAAAGAATAATCCCCTCACCATCTCTAAGATATCTGTTCATGTAACACTAATATCAATGGTTTTCCATAGCTGGTACCTGTAACACAATTTGACTAACACAAGATAATCTTACAGCACAACTTGTTTCTGATTTAATGCTTACTCTATCCTGGCGTTTGAGATGTTAGGGAACTGGTCTGTAATTTACATTACACTTCATGCTGTGTGAGCTCACTTTGCATTTTAGAGTTGTGAAAAGAGAGAAATAAGTGTTTCATTTATCCCCTCTCTCTCACAGGCTGACAAGCCCTTTACACTTGTTCAAACTGTATTCTGACAACATGCTGTCAGATCCTGGGATCACTGCTGGGCCTGACTGTCCCTGCCCAGCCTTCCCTAAGACTTTCCCCCATGGGCCTGAGACACCATTTCAGCTCATTCTGAGGACATCAGTCCCTGCCTCTGTGACACTGCAGGAGTGCTGGTCTCCAGCTCCATGTCTGGCCCTCCTGGATGGTATCGACATTTGAGGAACCTGTCTTAGCATGGATTCCTCATAATTATGCTGCTTCCCGCCCTCTCTCTTGTGTCTTTTCTTTCTGCTCCTGGCTAGAGCCCCTGGCCCTTGCTCACCACTTGCCATGCCAAGAGCTGTTGACAGACCCCATAACCAGCCCCAGTGCTCAGAGACTGTGGAACTGCACCCTCTGGGTGAGGGCACAGGCTATGCTCTTGGGGTGAGACAGTCAAACCTCACCGCACCCTCACACTTTGCTCCTTCAAGAGGTCTGAAAGAATAACTATTGATCATGTCTGTCTTAAACCTGTTAATTTCCAATGGGAGAAAACTTCTCACATTTTAGTACTACAAATAACCTGAGAAGAGTCGCTGCTTCCCCTTGAAAATGCATGGATTGTAAATAGTTTTGTGTTTACAGAAATGATAATAAAGAGTTTTAGAAGTTCACAATTTTATCAATTATCTATGATATAATTATTTAAGATGTCAGCAGACTATAAGAGAGATCACATATAAAAACATTTGAGCAGCAGCAACTCAGTATTTGTATGGGATTACGCAGGCAAGTTACTGTCTGACAAAGACAAAAGAGTCCATATGATGAATTTGCCATTTGTACATGGACCTGAAAAGAAATATGCATGCAAAGGATAAGTCAGTTTTACCATTCGGAAACAACATCCTGTGTAGCATAATTAAAAGCAGAACAGTTTCTACAAGGATTATCATCACTGAATTGGTTTGTAAAGGACTCAGGCATTGATGACATGTAACTATAATAACGATGGGTATAGCACAGCATCTCTTTCTGCTCTGTTCTGCACACCACCACTGCGAGCCAGCTTTCCTACAGCACTGACAATCACAGCACAGTTTTACAGGTCCTGATCTATTAATATAAAGAAGACTAGAAGGGTAAAAGGAAGAAAGGACTGTAAATGGTGCTAAAACTTCTCCTATTAAAACTGTAAAGCATTTAGCTGCACTGAACAGGATAACTTTGAAACTACTCAGGCTTGTCATTCAGTTTGGGATGACAGTCATTAATCCTACTTAATTTTTAGTGTTGATCTTGCTCCTTTGTTTAGCCAGTTTTTGAAAAGCATACCTCCGTATCTTTAACTTCTGGTGAAACTGCTTGCTACTTCCCTGCCTTAGCATCAATCAGTTACCTAATAATCCCAGTGCAGGAGGAACTTTCACTGCTTGAGTAGAAAGTAGCAGACACATGACTCTATTGCTTACCTTCAGCTATAATTTAAACCTGTACTGAGATCCAAGGTCAGAAAGCAACCAAACTAGTTGGCCTAACCAACTACTGCTTTTAAGTGCTGCTGAATAATACTGCATATTAATAGCTGCAATTTATGATTTGACACTAAGAGGAAGCAGAAAGTTTCAGAAGAAGCAGACGTTCCTGTTTAACAATGTTGTATTAATAATGAGAAGCCATGAAATATGTAATATCCAAACTTAATGCTACAGCATCCTGATTGATAACAACTGCTGTTCCAAAATTAATTTCAGATTATAACACGGAAAATATACACCAAGTAAAGATTTACATATATCCAGGTCACAGGCTAAATATTAAACTAAATTGCAGTATATTCAGTATGTTTCTGGCAATTTTTGTAGCTGGGAGTGAGCTATTATAATGATACTCTTCAAAATCTTGATTTGAAAATAATGATCAAAAATCAAAAAAACTTCTAAAAATAACTTCTCTGGAAATTACTAACATTTTGTCCCACCATGACAAGTATTCATCTACCCATTCAAAACTGGGATTTCAAACACTGATGGATCAGGATGAGACTGACAACCATTCTGGTCTCACCTGTAGTAGATCAGACTTGGGATTCCAAGCCCCTAAGTCAAAACCTTTTGCCTTAAAATGAATGAAACACATAACAGAAATAATAGAAGAAAACACTGTAATCCTGGAATTCTTCCTTTCCTATAGAAATATTAAAACTATTAAGCCAGAACTTGTCTCCTTTTGCTTCTTTTTCCAGGCCCCTGAATTTAGAATGCCCAGCTGCACAGCAACTTGTTTCCCCAGAAATTATTGAGATTGCTGTCATCAAAATAATTGGATGAGGTATTTGGGAAATGTGGGTTCAAGTCCTTCAAATTAAGAAGACTTACAAAATAATGCTTCCATTTCCTGGGCATGTGCTATAACTCCATAACACATACACACATTGTGTGCTTTCAAAGGAGCAGTTTGTGCCAAGTAAAATGTTAACTTGTAAAATAAATGCAGCAAATGTTTATGGGTAACTCATTCAAAACTATTCAGTTAATTTCCACCCTGTTGTACAGGGCAGAATGATTCTCATCATATTCACTAAACATAAAAGTAGAGTATTCCATAAAATTTTATCAGCTCCTATTGTGAAAGCCCCCAGGATGTTTTAAAAGCTCACTAGAAATGCATTTAGTTTCCACAGAATTCAAAGCTGAGCGTAAGTGTATTTGTCCATGAATCCATGTTATTGACTGTCAAATGTTATGCCAATAAATTATATATATAAAATCTATATTTAGGATAACACTGCTGAGGTTTTTACCTCCTTGAAAAAACAATGTCTAAAATGTAAGATTTTTGGTACTTTCTAAAAATATATGCAACAACAGTTGATGCTTATATTATTTCCACAGGATTTTGAATTCAAGCACATACTTCCCCCATGCACACTAAGAAAGAACATGATCACTCGCTCTCTAATAGCAGCCAATCCAGCCTCAATGAACAAAGTATTTTTTTGGGGGTTGCTGCAGAAGTAGCAAAAGACCCACAAGAAGTGACAATCATCTCTCTGTTCCCGTCTCTCAGTTTTTTGAGGCTGTTGCACACACATAGTGATTGACATATTAGAAGTGGTAAATTTCTTTCACAGTCAGTGAATCTGATACCACACACACAAATCTTATTAACACTTCATTGGTTGTAACACCAGGAGATTAATAAGAGCTGTTAGAGGTATTAAATAAACTAGAAATAGACCAGTTTATGGAGGTCCAGTACTTTCTTTTTCGTTTTTTTTTTTTCTTTTTACATTTAGTTAGATGAGATTGTTCTGATGAAGACATTTGAACTAGGACTTCCAAACCCCAATTCTCCAGTGAGAGTCTCCCATTCTTTCAACAGAATGAGCAAAGGACAATAGTTTGGAAGGCCAAATACTAAATACTAATACTAATACTAAGTGGCCTTATAAACAGCATGTTGTTAGCTCCTCATTCTTCTTTAATTGTTTTTGTAATGAGAAAAATATTTTGATTATTACATTTCCAGATTAAGCAAGGTAGGATGAATTTCTTGACTGTTTGAGGTCAGTGACAGTACTGAAAATTATCCTGATAGACTACAGAAACAATACCAAAAAAACAGATAAAACTCTAGAGAAACAAGTGTAAATTGTCAAATTAAGAAGATCTAATCAACCAAATGCAGAAAGGATGAATAACAGCTGGCTAGGCACTGGTTCTGTACCGAAGGATCTATCAATTGAAGTAGATTAGAAACTGAACACCAGCCAGACTACACTTCCTAAAAAAAAGTAAATTGCCATCCTGGGATGTGCACAGAAAGAGCAGGGTAATTGTGGAATCTTTATCTTTAGGATCTAAGAATATTTTTAAAAGTGCATTTAACATTTGCACACATTGACTGAGTACAGCTGATCTTGACATTAGGCAGCGGAATAATTTCTTTCCATGTTTTTGACTCCATGAAACTTCCCCAGAAAATAAGAGTCAGATGTCTGTGAAAGTTCACATATTCTGGAACATACTTCTTCAAAACAAACAAACAAACACGGAATAAAAGAGTTGTTAAGAGAGAGCAAGAGTGTAAAGCACAGAAAATGGTCAGTTCACCAGTACTAGTGGTAGCCACTGCCCAGAATGTGTCATTCAGAGAAAAATGATAGTCCTATAAGGACTCATTCAACACCCAGTACAGTCAACATAGGTAGAAATACTGTTTTTTATTGACCTGTTCAACATTATCTGAAGACAATAAGCATTCCTTGAATAAATAGTGGCATGGCTGACATTTGCCCACAGTTTTGGGGTAAGAAATTCTGAGGTGGATCTAAAAGACACGTGTGTTTTATTTGTTATGGCATCATGGCTCACAACAATGAGCCTCATACATCAGCAATATCCAAAATATCAGCTCATCTTGTATGTTCTGGTAGGAAGATGACCTTCATGAGAAGGCAGGGGAAGGCAAGGGAAGGTAAGGGCCTAAAGGAGATGAAAAGACACTCAAGGAAGATCACAACATTAGTGTCTCTGGTTTATGATAAAGCACAGGAGCATGTGGCACTGTGAGTCTGGCTATCATAGTTTTAGGGGTGTAACTGGTGGTTGAAGAAGTTAGCATTTAGCTCTGGAACTACAAATCAGGCAAAAAAGTACCAAGGAGGAAATGTGAATTGAGAGAGTTAAAAAAAACCCAAACAAACCAAACCAAACCAAAAACAAACAAACAAACAAAACAAAACAAAACAAAAAACCAACAAACCACAAAACAAAACAAAACAAAAAGTAAAAGATCTGCTAAATTAAAGATAAACAAAATATGAGATTTTTAGTTGTGGATATCATGTCTACAAGAGACAATCAGACAATAATGTTTTAAATGCTCCCCCAGTAACTTCCATCCTTACTCTTACTGGAGATAATATAGGGCGAATGTAAGAAGTCAGAGTAAGGTACCCCACAGAATCTGTATTAAGTCCACTTCAAATAAGAGCTGTAAGTATAACATCCTTGCTTTAGCCATTGCCAATTATTCATTGCCTTATACACCCAGCTCACAGTTGTACACTCTTTACTGTGTAATGCCTAATAGCTGCAATCATTACACACAATGGAGCCCAAGCTAAAGGAGCCAGGAGAGCACATTCTTTACTGACTTTTGTCCATTCAGGACAGAAACCTATTTTCTGCTAAATGTGCATGCATTGTTAGTAATTATGTGCAAAAGAACTGTTAATGGAGACAAGTGTAATAAGGAAATCCTGAAATAAGTAGAGGTTTTAGCAAGTGTAGAATATTAGCATAGCTCTAATGGAACAAGTAATAACTGTTCACAGAGAAGCTTTTAGCTGTATTATACACAAGCCATCAGATACTAACAAAGTTTGGGCTATCATCTTGTATCAATCAACAAACTTGAACTTCTTCATTATGAGCATGATGAGACACTAGAATAGGTTGCCTAGAGAAGTTTTGGTGCCTGGAAGTGTTCCAGAACAGGGTGGGCTTTGAGCAACCTGTGTAGTGGAAGGCAGGAGGCACCCCTGCCTATGGTAGGTGAAGTGGAATTGGATGGTCTTTAAGGTCTCTTCCAAACCAAACTATTCTATGATTCTATGAACTTCAATTTGTAATATAAATATTTAATAAAATGTGTCAGTCTCATGTGAATTAATTAATTTCCAGCTTTTAAAGCAGAGGTCATGATAAGGATTTAGTATTCCCTGGTGTACTCTATTTTCTGTAGCTGCTGTCAGATAGTCACTGAAACTTTCTATTTATAGAATCTCATCAGCATACACATTATTTCAAGATATTTCATACACTCTACAATACTGAAAAGACACTGATCTGCTACAAGGAATTTCTTTTTTTCTTTAGGTATATATTTGGACAAGCAAGGTAATCCTCTTAGTTTCATACTGTATACAAGGTTAGCCTTTCTTGAAAAGTTAAAGAACTGAGTATCAAAAACCTTCACTGAAACACAGGGTAGCATGAGCAGAGAACAGTTCCCAAGTGTGCTGGTTTAAAAGTAAACCTGCAGGAGAAATGAACTCGAGAGATTCCAAATCAGTTACAATTTCCTAAAAATATTACAATAAATACAATGATACAGAGAAAAACTGGTTTTAACCCATAAAAACAGATGTATAAACTCCACACCCTGGGAGAAGAACAGTGTTTGTCAACCCCTGCACTGAACACCACGTGGTCCCCCTGGGTGCAAAGTAAAAGGAAAGAAAAACTTGTTGGTCCATATGATGGTCACAGTCCTGTTGAAGTAATGATCACAGTCTTGTCGAGAGTGGCATTCGCAGTCCTGTTGGAGTTCTGGTCCTCCTCTGGATCCAAAGAGTGGTAGCAGAAGTCCCAAAACCCAAAACATTATATGTGCTCAGGTTCAGGTGGGAATGTCCAGTACCTCCCCCAGGGCAGAGAGTTTCACAATGGGTGATTTAACTCTAGGAGTCATGGGATATTTTTGGAGTCTTTGATGGTCTAGGTGGTTGCAGCCTCTTATGCCAGTCCAGTACGGCCCATTAGCAGAGATGATCCCTCAGGCTGGGTGTGAAGGTGTTAATGCCTTCTCAGAGGGGACTTATCACAGCTGTTGTCACAGTGTGAAGACAAAAAAACATCCCTCACAGGATTTCTTTAACACCCACCCTGTAGCCTGAGGTGTCAATTGTGCCCTAGGCTTCTGCTGCAAATGATTCACTATTAACAGTCCATCGGAAATGACATAGAGGGTGTAGAATACACAGTTTTGGTCATACCAACAATGTGAAAAACTGGTCCCACCCCCTGTAACTAGGACACCAAGGAAATGGAGAAGCTGTGTACCCTGGCAACAAAACCTAGTTGTAGGGTTATTTTAAAGCAAATATTAGTTTTATGCATGTTCGGTATTACCCAGGCAGAATACATCCCTTTCAATAATACTGATTTTCAATAATGTTTACTTTGTCCAGACAGTGAAGAGGTGGATAAGGAGTATATGCCTCCTACTTACCAAGAGAGCTGATGGCTTATTCTCAGAACTGGTACTAGCAATGATGCCCACACAGATGCATGAGAGCAATTTAATTGGGTATGAATTATGAAGGGTTCTCAATTGCTTACTTATTGCAGGTCAGGCTGCCTCCTGCAAAAAAATCCCTAATTTTTTTTAAAATATGAATATTTTTTACTTCTTTTTTTTTTTTTTTTTTTTTTTTTCCCCAGGAGAACCACTTTAGCATATAGCTAACACAGGGCAAAACTGGTTTCAACGGCAAAGCTCGTATTATGACAGAAGTCCTTTATAAAGAGGATTTTTCTCCTTCTCAGTTTTATATGGGGATGCAAAGCCTAGAGGAACATATGACAGTAAAGGGGTAAGGAACATCAAAATAATCTTTAAATCTCTTACTTAACTGCATTTCTTTTCTTCTTTAAAAACATCAAGCAAATTGTGTCAAGCAGTATCTTCTGCTCTGACTGATCAGACTCAGGCAGGGCAGGGTGAAGGCTGCAGCTCCCCACGGGCTGGGGCCATCGCAGGGCTCCCCATGTCCCACTGCCCCAGCCAGCAGCAGCCGTGGGCCCTTGGGCACCCCAGCCTCAGGATCAGGATCAGGCACCTCCCACAAGGCCACTCTCAGACCCAGTGCCTGGGAATAGGAGCTTGAGCCCATGGCCCAATTCCTCCTTAAATCTGGACACATGTCATAGTATGGAGTACTTGCATCTGAATGAAACCTCTTATTTAAGCTCTTTAGAACAACACCAAAATGCTATGGAACTTTACAATCCACCACACTCCTCTATAGGAATTAATATTTTCAAACCACATGCAAACATGAATTTATAGATACTTCTGGCTAAAAATACAGTGTAAAAGGTAAATGGGTATATACACACTGAGGAAAATTTATTTCCAAATTTTGTTTTGATGTATTAAATCAATAAGGTCTGTATTTCTAGCACTGTTTTTACTCTTTCCTCCATCTTTCTCCACCAGATGAGATGGGATTTGTACCAAGGGTCTTGTGAAGGACTAGCCTGACAGAAACCTCAGTGTATTTTCTTATACTGGAGAGCTGAAGTGCTACTCAGGAGCTAAAAGAATAAAAGTAGTAACCATGTTCCAGTGAAAACATGTTTTCTCCAGCCTATGTCTGGAAGTTCCCCAAAGCAGAGTTAAAAAAGGAAGAAAGAAGATGAAAGAGACAAAGACACCCTCTCCTCACAAAAATCTATAGGAGACTGAGAGAAAGGGCTGTTACAGCACAGGGACAAATACGGCAGAATCAGAGGAGGAGCAGAATCAGAGGAGGCACTGCTGCAGACACTGCGCAGTCAAACAGGAGTCTTGAAAGGTGTGTTGCTCCATCACATCCTGCCTGTGGTTCCCTTCATTTTGTATATGCATTTTCTACTATTTTAGAAATTCTAAATATTTGCAAATATTTTCTTTGCCAGCATTCTGGTGCACCTCCAAAGACATGTGGTGGTGCGGTAGGCAATTAAGAAGCTTTGCACAGACTTCTAAAGAGAGGGTGGAAGGCAGGAAAGTCAGGTTGCAATATCTCACTTCAAATGAAGTGGCTAATTAGCCCCGCATGAGACAGAAGGCATGGCAGAAGTCAATGCAAGATGCCTTTTGGACTCATTAAGTTTGAAACACAGAGACTTATATGACAAAACTCTACAGCAGTTTGATAGGTGTCCACTAAAAGAAATTCAACTTAACTAGTCACAGGTAGATTAAAAGATTGATTTGTTAAAGTAAAACAAGTCAGATCCAACATGAAGATTATAGTGTAGGTACATCCTTCTACTTACTTTATTAGATATCTGTCTTTCAAGGATACTGTTAAAAGAATACAAGTCGTCCATTGATTTTAACTCTTAATTTGTTCCTCATTTGCTTCCACAGTTAAAAGATATATACTTAGCAGTTCTACTTTCATTTTTGCCTCTACCTGCCTTTGTGCTGGATCTTAGCATACATTTATTTCACTGAACTGTGTGAGCGTGCTATTCATTTTTGCTGTGAACAAGGGATCTTCAAGGAATGGTCAAATGGCGTGGGAGAGAAAGAAAAGATGAAAGTACATGGTGTAGCTGCAGTCATCAGTACTTAGGTCTGCTTAGACTGAATCCCTGGTTTAACTCATAAAGTTCAGGATGCCATCCATTTATCTTGCTGACCAACCTAACATACTGCAATGTCTCTGCTTCAGCAAAGCAAGTTGAGGAGAGTGTGCAATGCATTTGTTAATTCTGGATTAATATCCTGTGATATCAGGCAGCAGTGACCTGCCTATATAGTTCACAAACAAGAAGTCATCTTCAGAGAAAACAGTCATCTTGGAAGAGAATTACATTTTCAGCTTTCTGAGAGGACCTGACTACCTATAGAGAAAAAGAGCTCTCCCCAAACATCTAGTGTACAGATTCTGAATTTAAAAGACTGCATTTAAACTGACAGAGCAAAGATCTTTAGTATGAATTTAAGGCATGCTTGATTAGACTATTACTAAACAAACCAAATCTTAGGTTGATTAGTCTACAGTATTTCCAATTTGTAAGTGGATGAGACAAAGTATTTTTAAATAGCAGTGGGCCAAAGAAATTTTGTCGTGGTGTGAATCAGATCAAATTAGAATGCTATCAAAGTAATATTTTATTTATTTTTAAAAAGTACATGTAAAGGGATAGAGACACCTCCTCTGATCTGCTGAACAAATTTCTTTTGATGCAGCCCAGGACATGTTTGGTTTTCTGGGCTGCAAGCGCACATTGCTGGGCCATGCTGAGCTTCTCATCAACCAACATCCCCAAGTCCTTCTCCTCAGGGCAGGTTTCAAACAATTCTCTGCCCAGCCTGTATTTGTGCTTAGGACATATTTGTGCTGCCCTGACCCAGGTGCAGTACTTTGCACTGGGCATTGTTGAACTTCAGTAGGTTTGAACAGGCCCAACTCTCATGACTGTCAAGGTCCCTCTGGATGGCATCCCTTCCCTCCAGCGTGTCAACTGCATCACACAACTTGGTGTCATTGGCAAACTTGCTGAGGGTGCACTCAATCCCACCTTCCATGTCATCAACTAAGGTGTTAAACAGCACTGGTCCCAGAACTGACCCCTGAGGAACATCACTTGTCACTGATTTCCAGTGGACATTGAGCCTTTGACCACAACACTTTGAGTGTGGCCATCCAGCCAATTTCTTACCCACCTAGTAGTTCATCCCATCAAAACCATGTTTCTCACTATGAACACGTACTTAGATGGGGAATAAATATTGTGATATGTAACTAAATTGTTACTGTTGTAAGAAGTATTGGCACATGCCAACACTTACAATTCCAATAAGCTACAAAAACTTTACTGCAATAATTTAATAATAATCCCTCTACTGAAATATTTCCTACTGAATTAATAAAAAATACATATTACAAATAAAATATATAAGATTTTTGTTTGTTAGATTTACCTTCATTGCAATAATTCATGTATCTCTTTCTCTAAACTGTGCAGTAAATGGAAGCTTTGCATATATTAAGTATACTGAGCATATGCAGCCTGTGTGGCAAGGACATTCAGTTAAATATGACAGTTAAAGATTAGCTAAGATTTGTGCTGAATGGTTTATCCTGAGAGTTTTCTGCCACTGTAAGTCTGTCATCAGTAAAGGTTACTTCTGATTTTTGACGAGAGTTAAAAATCATGTCCATATATTGTATTCTCTGGTTTATCATTCACACTAATTTGCTAATGATTGTGTCTCCCCACTGTGACAAAAACAGTATTACAGCCAATAAAGCCCTTCCTCTGACTGCTGGTAGTTTAAAATTATTTGTTTTACAATGTTTTCAACAAGGATAATTCTCCGTTTTTTGTGAACTTGTTAAATTGTCAATGGGAGTTTTATAGATAACCGGGATGACTTCCTTCAAATTGCAGCCCCTGTTCATCCCAGGTAGTTGAAAGTTTGTACTGAAGAAGAGCAGACTGCAGCTCTCATTTAAATTCATTAATGCTGTTATGAAATCACTTAGCTGTTTTATGTATTACAGCAGCTGCTAGTGTAGCTTAAAAGAAAATGGGAAGGGACCATTCTGCTTCAACAGAACAGTCTTAACAGGCTTAAATTTGGTAAAGACATCATGCTATCTTTTGATGACTGTTCCCTGGATGAGTATCTCCCTAAGAACAGATGATGCTTGTGTAATGTTGTCTGAAACAAAAGGGCTTCCATTTGTAATCCTACTCTCAGCACAGTTTGGTTACCAAAACAGGCAAGACAAAGAGCCAGATTACTAAAAGTATTACCCTCTCACCACCGCTGCCAAACATAATCTGAGGTTCTTACTCAGAAGAACCACATCACTTAGAAGAGACCAGTTTTAAGATTAACGGATGTACCATCAAGCCATTAGCTCATAGTTCTGTTGCTGAGTACTGTTGCTAAGAAATATCAAATAATGTTTATTATTTAAGATTCAAAATCAATTTTTGATTTCTATAAGGGTTTCCCACACTTTTACTTATTATAAATAAGTAGCCTCTGTCCAGAACATAAAGGGCAGGCTTGAAAAGAGGGTGGAATGCTCTCTGATAGCTCAAACAAAAACAGTAAATTAAAAAGGAAAAGAATGAAAAAAACAAATAAAAAAATTAACAAAAACCCGAGAATTAAAATATTTTCCCTCTTCATGCTTATTCAAAGGTTGGAAAATAAAAGAATAAGTTATTTGAATATATTCTGAAATACAGCCCTTGTGAGGGATTGAAAGGAGTTCATGAAATTTGATAATTAACCTTCACAGGAGATGTAACACCATGCCTTTAGATTTTTGTACTTTAGACAAAAAGTCAACAAGGTACAGACCTCTCTGAGAACCCACTTAGAGATTCCATTTCATAGAAAAATACATTTGTCAAACAGCATCATTTATTTTTAACCAAAGAGCAATGAATCATGTAGGAATCGAAATTAGAAAAGATCAGAGTAATAAAACCTTTCCAAGCTCTCACAAGGTTCAGTGTTTGGGCATATGACTTCTATGAAGGTAAACTTGCAAAATTCTAAATAATTCTGCTATAATGCTGTTTGGAACAATCCCTGACCTTTCAACGAAATCAATTATTTATGAGAGTGTGAATGCTTTGTTTACAATTGCATTTATACTTTCAGGAAGTGCTAGAGTAAATATGAACTGAGTGTTTAATACCAGTCTAATAAATTCTGAGTGACACAGAAAAGAGGATGAGAGAATAAATTTGACAAAAATTTAATTAAACGCTAAGATTCTAAAACTGTTTTGATAAATTAAGGATACAAAACAAAGAATTCAATTACCCATTCTTCCTTAGATTTTAGAAATACAGTGTGTGTGGAAAGAAAAGAAATCAAATTACAAAAGGATGTCATCTGTCAGATCTACGAGGGGCCTAAGGGGAGACATGTGCTGAGCCTTGCAGGGAATATCCATTATAGTGCATCATTCCCTGCAGGCCGTGCTATGGAATCATGATCTGAACTTATCTATTACTCCCAGCATAGTTTTGAGTACACCTTCTCTTCTACAAATGGAAGAGGATTTTTAGATCCATGATTACTTGTTGAATAAAGATTTTTGCATTTAAAATAATAATAATAAAAAAGCCAATTTCTCTTCTTTTTATTAACTTAACTTACTAACTGCTTGTTAACATCTTAACCTTTTATTCCCCACTCCTGCTTGTTCAAATGAAAATGAATAAATGCTGAACTGTTTCATATTTAGGATGGCAGAAAGATTTAAATTTCTGGTTAGATTGTTCATATACACCCATTAGTTATTAATTTTAACATTGAGTGTTTCTCTATTTTCCTATGCTTTAACATTTAACATCTCTCCAGTTACAAATTACAAAGTACATACCTTTTGGGCATTTCTAGATAGAAAATACTTACTATATAGGTGTAAAAAAGTAAAGTACATGAGCTAAGTGCTAGTCTCTCCTCCAGTTTGCTGATACTCAGCTCTAAAAGACAAAGTCAGCAGTAGAAACTGAAGTGAATAGAAAAGCTCTGTAGTTAGAATTTGCTTGATGCAGTCAGAATTTCCTTGATCTGTTCCTCCACCATTACAATGGGCAGAACAATGGGCTGGTGAAGTATAAATTTGTCAGCTCACAGCAACTATCCTCAAGAGAATTAAGAATGACCTCCATAGCACGCCTTATTCCTAGATGGTCCCTGCAAAATTGAAATAATGTCATGCCACTTTAACAACCCAAATCACATTTTGTATTTCTTCTTCTACATAGCAATAAAGAGAATACAAAAATTACCAGGCTAAGCTTTCAGAAAAATCAGCAGTGACCCACTTTATAAAAGAATGCTGCCACATTGTCTTGAAATGATTGCTGAGCTTAGAACTTTATGTAACTGTGGTGATTTTTGTAAAGAAGTGTTAGTCTAAATTGTTAAGCCCAATGAATGGCCAGCAATCATTAAAAGGGTTTTTTTCAGTTTAATGACATTATTTATCTTCACACTATGAACTGTACTTGGCAGCAGATTTCTAATGTTTAAAAGATGCACATCTTCTCAAAAAAGCAGAGAATAATCTTCTAACAGAGGAAATGTCTGACTTTTAGATAGCAGCTGCATACTCTTTCAAGGGCTATAGTAGAAGGATGAGACTGGAGAAATCTAACAACAGGAACAAAGGAGATCAGCTGGAATCATGATATTCCATAGACTTTTTCAAAATGTTTTTTTTCCACAGGATTATAAAATAAAATAGCATAAATGCAATGCAGAAAGGAAATGCTAGTCTTTTTAAAGTTTAATCTCTGTGGCACCACTAACAATTGCTGTTCATTTCAAAAAATAAATAATTTCTAGACCAATCTGGTTTTGTCCAGTCTTTTTTTTTTTTCCAGAGAAGATCATTATGTTTTTACACTCCTGCAGCAGACTAAAAGCAGCAAAAAACATGTCCTGAATATACTGAAGTTGGTGTAAGAGAGCAGAGTCAGATATGGTCTGGTAGAGCAGTTGAGACATTCCACCAGTGTCACCGCTTTGGCGACCTCTGGATAACACATTCTTCTAGGATAATAACCAATATCCATATTTTCCTCTAAGAAAGCCATAGAGCAAATTTATTGAGTGTATTCCCTTTTCTTTCATTTACACTGGAATTTGACCAGAAAGATTTGGGTTTTTTCCTCTCCCTGTATATAGTCCCAAGGATACAAGAAAATGGACATAATGTTAAAATAGTCAGACCTCCCTGCCCACTTTAAAACCTGAAACTTTTTGAAGGTCAATACAGCATGAGATTATCTAATGATTTATTTTGTTTCTAACATAAAGGAACAAATTGTACACGTTTCTGGTAGATCTTCGCAAATGAAGAGGTGTTTCACAACTTCTGGGCTAGCAGTTGTCCACTTGACTTTATCTTATTTAGAAGTTGTTTCTATAAAATGCAATTGTTCCTGTATTCCCCAAACCTTTCCATTCCCAGACCAGTATTATTGGTAGTATGTGCCACATGTGTTAGTGCAAAATAATCATACAGCTTCATGAAATAGAGATGAAATGGAAGTGGACCAAAAGACTAAGATCCCTTAAGAAGGGATATACTTGTCATAGAAACTGTATTTAACTATCTGGTATATTGTTGAGAAAAGCTACATCAGGAAACAGGATCAAGTATTTAAGCTACTTCAGCCCTTTGCCCAGTGCCAGGTGTCTCTGTATAACTTGTTACACGTTAACATGTTGCTTAACATTCTGTCCATATAGGAGTCCAGTCTGCAAAATATAACACTGCCTTTCATCTACTTTTCACTGAATAGGCAGATATACTGAGATTTATATTTTGATGCAAATTTTTCTTTGTAGAAATATGAAAAGTTACAATCTCAGAATAGTTTCTTTTCTATCCATTCCCCTTTAAAGCATCTACAAGAAAAACTGCTACAGAGTCATTTAGGTTGGAAAAGACCTCTGATATATCATCAAATCCAACCTTTGACTGATCACCACCTTGTCAGCTAGACCATGGTACCAAGTGCCACGTCCAGTGGTTTCTTGAACCTCTAGGGATAACGATTTCACCACCTTCTTGGGCAGCCCATTCCAATGATCAAGAAACCTTTCAGTGAAGAAATTCCTCTTAATCTACAGCCTGAATCTCCCCTGTTGCAGCTTGAGGCTGCATGTCCTCTTGGCCTGTCTCTGGTTGCTTGGGAGAAGACGCCAACCCCCACCTTTTCACAACTCCTTTCAGGTAGAATGTGACGTAGGGTCTTGGCACCAGAAAGAATGAGACGAGAGACCAGACGGTGATCCTGGTGAAGCTCTAGACATAAAGAAGACATTAGGGTGATGCACAAGTGGAGCTACAGCAGGAGACACCCAAGCTGATACAGCCTCTGAAGAGACTGGGTGTGGTGTAAGAATCATAGTGCAGGAGTTGAGTGATAAAGAGGGAGCAGCAAAAAGAAAAAGAAACAACACACTGACTCCCACCTACCACTCTGTCCAGTGCCTCACCAAGGCAATGAAGCACTAAGAAGAGCAAGGGGATTCGAGACGAGAAAGTAGGGAAGAAAGGTGTCTGGAGTGAAGCTGAGGCATTCTTTTCTAAAACTTTAATTGTTTATCAATTTATTAATACCAGAATCAGTACTTAAAATTTTATGCTAACTTACAATAAATTAAATCAAACTTGAGTGAAATTCCCCAACTCGAGATACATTTTGGACCACAACAGGTACAGCAAAGAAAACGGCTGAATATAATGTACTGTATTTCCTGACCTTTTCCATTGGAAGAAAAGGTAGTTTTCATGAGAAATCTTGCTTAGGTCAATTGTACAAAAAACCTCCCAACTAAATTGTTTCCCCAAACCAGATTAAAAATATTCTTAGATATCTGAAAAAAAAAAAAAATCCTTTCTTAAGCTCTCCTAAAAACTTTTTTCTAATGCACTTTAGAGGTTTGATGGTCTACCCCACTAATGTTCAGATTTGAAAAAATGACCTTTTATCCACTCTCTTCACTCCATGCAGTTTAATATTCCTATTTAATAGCCACACCTGTCTTCTTTAAGAAAAAAAAAAAATAGAGAAAGAATAACCTAGTAAGGCTAAATAGTCTTTCTCAAATTATTCTTGCAGGCCTATGACATTTACTGAAGTTTTAAGGGCAAATAGAGCTCAATATCACAACCATTAAAAAGATAAGAGTGTTATTTAGGTAAAGCTGGGTGGCTAGTATCCATTAAAAAAGCCCCAAAACACAAGCTAAGACTGCTTAAACAATTCTTTTGGTCACAGAGCTTTGCAAAATACATTTTTAAAGCTGTCTAGTGCAGATGGGCCAGAAAAAGCCATATCAAATTATTTTTAATACACATAAAGGACTCATATTGAACAAATAATAAATGAATCCAAGTGAATGAGACCCGATGTGTGTAAACAATGTAGTTAAACTATCCTTACACGGTATTTTTCCATGTCAATTTCCTGACTATTATAATAAACTCTTCATGAAGTAAATAAACAGCTAGAAGGTTTTCATTTATATGCCAATTTATTTAAAAAAAAAGTGTTGAGAACAATAAAACTTACATTTCTGAATTACAGAGAACAATACACTGCAACTTAATTCAGATGAGTTTTACCACACTGAGAAAACTAAGTTAGTTTTGTGGGTGGGAGAACCACGGAAGAGAAGAAAAGAAGGTTGGGAGTGTTGCACATGACATGGAGCAGAAGGGTGCAATTTTTTCACCATTGCCATTATTTGTAAACTGGCAATTTCACCTTAGGAAGGTTGTTTTTAATGTGCATCAGTGTAAGATAAGGATAACACCACACTTTTTTTTTGCTCTTGTTATTTTTTTTTAGGGGGAAATGGAGTAGGGGAACAAGATCTTATCACCTTAGGATAGTCCTGACACATAGAGCAGTAATTATACAGCCTGCTAAATAGATACATGGGTTAAATAGCAAAAAACATGCTACAGCCAGCTGATATTAAAAATTCACAGTAATGAGTTTACATCTAATGAGGTTACATGTATAAGCTTAATAAACATTTGGGTCACAGTGTTATTGGTATAAATCTGTGCTATTTTGCTGACTTGCATGGAGCTGCAGAAATTTCTATAACAGAGTGTGAGCTGAGGTACACTCTCATTTTAGAGTGAAGAAATACACATTTGATTCAAACAGCCATGCAAATATAACAAATGTTCTATAAGCTGACTTTACAGAATACAAATAGACAGTAAAACACATTTGTTTCCATAACATTTTGATTGATGGACTGATGGACTGATATATCACTCCTTTGGAACTGACCAAATCAGGAATGGTGTTCAGATACCCCAACATAACTCCTACACGTGATAGGATATTCTTGCAAGGCAAGGGCACAATACTCTTCTTCATCAGCAGTACAGCTCTGTCTAATACTGAGATCCCACATGCTCCTCGCTAGCTCTTGCCAAAAATCCCACTGTACTGTGGAGAGAAATTCAGCATGGAGAATTTGAGTTCCCAAAGGACAGTGCTTATTACAATAATACTCCGAGGGGAAATGTTTTGTAGGTTTGGCTTGTAGAGTTGGATATTTTCAGGAAATCACTCATTATCTCAGTTTGTTCAAACGAGAAGGAAGACACCCCCACTCTCAGCATCACTCTCTTTCTGTTTCATAGACACACATTCATTCACAAGCATAACTGTTTTCCAAAGTCTTCCTGATCTAATAATTTTCTAAGAATTATTTAAATATATTCAGTAGAAGATAAGGATATGGTCATGCAGTTAAGTAATTCAAAGGAGGGGAAGAAAAAGAGGAAACTCCATTTCTTCTTCAATTGGCAGCTTTTCTGAAAGTAAGGCTGCATGTGAAGCTAGATTATACAGTTAGCTAATAGCCACTATTGACATGTAAAATCCATTTATGTCAGCTATCCTAGCTCACTAAGCCAAGCCAGATAATGCACTAGATTGTGCACCATTCACTTTGAAAGTTTTATCATTATTAGCATCATATGAAAGATACATTATATATGCACATGTATGCACCCAATATGCATATGGGCAGTGGACACCAAGCAGTCATGACACAATATAACCTAGAATGCAGCCAGCCTATGTACTATCCTTTGAGAGACTAGAAAATTCAGCTTTGGCACTGGTGTTTTGCAAATACTTGCCTCCAGTTTTGAGAGAAAAATTCTTTGGTAAAGTCTGTGCTGGGTCAGAGCACTGTTGAAGAACAGTCTGGGGCTCAGTGCCAAATATGACCTCAGTTCTTGCCCCAACAATGATAGTCATTGTTAAGACTGGTATTGACAATGTTCAAATTTTCTTTCTTCCTCCTCCTACCATCAGTAAGAAATCTATAATTAGCCTTGTCTTTCTTGAGAACAATTACTGTAAAGTGAGGTAACCAGAAACATTCTACAATATTGAAAAGACAGATAAAATATTAAAAGCAAGCTAGACTTGTTTTTTCATAAAAACTGTGTGGAAATTTATCACTGGCTCTCTACTTAAGCCATACACTTCTCAGCTTTCAAAATAGATATGCACAGCAGAGAAGCATTCAGGTGGATGTAGCAAAGGCAAACCTTTAGCTGGGGGGCAGAATACAATTGTCAAGATCCATACAACCTTAAAGCATGTGAGTATTTCCATTGTATCTGGGAGCTTTAACTTCAACAGGACTGCTTCTGCGAGTAAAGATTATGCAAGTGGATAAGCACTGGTAAGTCAGACCCAGTATGTGTAACAGAACTGGGAACATGTCTCTTGCATTTCGAAATACACTATAGGTTTTTATTTTGTAATACTGAGGATGTGCTACAGCCAAGAGTTTTATATGAAATCATCATGTTATCACAGAGAATTATTTTCAAACATGTAAAAAATATTCTCTAACACTTCACTGTTACAAAAGTTATCAAGAAAAACTTAATATCTCCAGAATTCCACCTATTTCAGTGAGATATGAGGGGATATAAACCAGCACAAAATAAGTTCTCTCGGCATTCAGCAGGCACAAAATGATAGTATCAAGGAGACAGGAATAAAGGTTTTGAAAGGAAATAGGAGAGGGAAATATATATATATCTTCTTTGTATGTTATGAATCTTTACGAGACTGATAACATTCAACAAGCACTGAGTAAATAATTTCATTTTCTGTGTACATTCATTTTACTCAACTTTCAGATTAGTGTTGATAAGACAGCAAAATATTTCAATGAAAATTAAACTAAAGGAATGGTGTCCCTCCAGCATGGAATAAATTAGTGCCTTCACTGGGAAAAGCTATATAGCATTCAACAGAAAGTAAATCCCTCATCTTGAAACATCAATAGGAGGTGAGTATACACAAGGGTGAAAAATAAGAATCACTACAATCAGACAGAAGAATCAGAACTAAAAGGTGGTATGCAGTGGTGTAGAACTCTCATATTTTCCAGTGTTTTCCCCAAACTCTTATTTTCCCTTGACTGGTGAGAAATAAAGTTGCCTGTGGGTTTTTTTAAGACTCATTATGAACAATTTGCATTCTCTCCTCAGAGATAAATATTTTTCATGAAGCAATTCTGGAAAGGCAAAGGAAGAAAAATGTTTGTCTATTTATGACAGCTGTTCTTCCTGTGACCAGGAACATCTCAAAGGACAAAAGTGCTTACTCAAATTCTCCCTGTTAGGCCCAAAAACCAAACAAAGAAGTATTTTCTAAGTGAATTTTTACTAATACTTGAGAAAGTCTATCTCCACAAAAGTTTTAAATTCCCATTCTATTTATCATGTCTGCATGATCCATCATTTTCCAAGCCCCATGGCACCTTTCCATGCCCATGGCACCTCCTGTAACAGCCTGAAGCAGCTGAGAAACAGACACACAATGTCACCCACAATGTCTCTTCATCTGTCCCTTCATCTGTCAGGTGACTGTGTGTGATGGGACTGCGCTTCAAACTTAGTATTCCCTAAATTTGTCTGAATTGAGCTGAGCTATGGCTATCTGAGACATTCAGTAAAGCCTAACTATGTTTTCTGTATCCTAAGGACTGGAATATTCAAGAGTTTATCAAATGGCTTTATCGACATGTATGAAAGATGACTGTTACTTATAAATTCATCAACACAAGCTCTTAAAAAATATTCAAAACAAAAGTAGAAGACAAAAGAATGTTATTTCTAGGTTTTATGTAACTTTTTATCTGATTTTGTTGCTTCAGCATCACCACTTGCAGCTATCTGGCCTCCCTACAGTACCTGTCCAGCTCACACCCGAGTACCCCTGCAAACATTTCCTCCACCGTAAGGCAGGTTAGAGACACTATACAAAATGTGCCATTCTTACATAAGCAGCTTGACTCTCCAAAACTGTGTAAATGGAACTTGTAAAACCAAGTCTAGAATTGCATTAGAATTGGTTGGGGTTTTTTTCATGAAGGATATAGCTACTAGATACAAATGAAGATTGCACACTTGGCTATATTCTAGAGTAGTGGGAGGCTTTAGTTATTCATGGTAAAAAGAAATCTTAATGTTCTTTAAAAAGACTCAGGGTCATAAAATTTGCATTCCTTTTTCTCTGTCTATGGTGAAATGAAGCAATGACTTTGTTAACATAGAAACATGCTAACCCTGAATAATCAGGTCAGTGGACTTCATATCAAAAAGGCAGTAGTAGGTAGCAGTACAAAGTTGCTCACGTCTTTCATAGAGATTTACTGAAGTGGCAACATGACTTTTACCAGTACATATGACAGCTCTTTAATGGAACTATTCACAACTCCACGTTTCCATTACTTGCAAGTATCAGTGCTTTATTATTTATAGAATAGTTTCCTTCTCCTCTAACCTTTTCTGACATCCATAGTTTCTGCTTAGTCTGTGTCATCCGTATTTCTTAGTCTGCTGTACTTTTACAGATAGATATTCCCAGAAGCACTTGCTGTCTCCATCTACCATACTGTTTGTATTTCCTCCCTTTCTTCTGCCACTACACAATTTCTGTTTTTCTGTGTGACCACAAATATCTTTGCCTAAATTTTCAAGCAATGCAGGACTTCCTGGGGGGAACAACTGCAAGGAATTCCTGTTCCATTCCTGCAGCCATAGGCCATGTGAGGTCAGCATAAAATTGCTCTAGTAACATGAAGCATCAGTGGATTTGTTATGCATCAGCATCAGACACTTGTTATGCTAGAAGTCTGTGCAGCTCTGTAGCATACACAGACCAATTAAATATAATACCATTTTCACATTGGACATGCTATATGTGAGAAAATCACACTTAATGAACTTCAGATTCCTCTTCCAAAGCATGGAGATACTAGAAAATTTAAAAACATATGCAGTTTTTCACTTTTTTCTTTTAAAACTTATTTTGGTATAACCTTACTGAAGGTGATTTTTATTAACAAGACAGTCTACATAATTTTATAACTGCTTGTATCCAGGCTCTCAGATATGACTCTGTAGAACAAACTGGAGTTAAAAGCTGCACTAAGCAGCCATATTCAGCAGTGACATGTAAGTAACATCAGTAATTCCTTAATGTTTTGCACTGTCTTCCATTTCTGAATTTAGTCTTTTAATATACAATAAATCTACAGAGAGTTTCCTCTCCTTTAATGAGCAGCAACAGTGATCAAAGCAATACAAAGTTTTATGACTTCACTCACTTTCTGAAAGCAAAACCAATTTTTATATGGTACCTGTAAACACTCATGTGCTCTAAGCATTTTCTTTAGCATATTTCGTGTCAAAGCTTAAAATATAGAATCACAGAATCTGAAAGCATCAACCTGCATTGGTTGGCGGAATCAGATGTAATTGAAATCACATATACAAAAAACACATTTCATAAGTATATCAAATCTGTTTTCTGTATAAGAAGCCATCTACATACAAGTTAGTAATTGCTTTAAGGTTAAGTTTATGGCAAAGAAAATGAACAAATGCAATTAGTTTTCTTTCCTTATAGCTTATATAGCTATTTTCAGATTTTCATCAACATCATTTGACCTCCATTTAGGCTTTACAAATCTTATCCCTTTGAGGATGATGTCTGCTCTCTCCATAGTTTTCTCTCTTTCAAAGCCTCACAGCATTTCAAGAGTCAGTGGTGCAATTGAAGGTAAATCAGTGAATTCTGAAACCACATTTAGACTGGCTTTTCATTTTCTTCAGGTTTCATATTCTTGGCTAGGGAGGTGGTGGGAGTTGGATGGGAGAGAGGAAGGAGGAGGAAGGCAGAGAATTTAAAAGTAATGCCTTTTTTCCAGGTCAGTCAGGACTCATGAGTTTTCTCAGTCATCAGTTCATGATTCACTGATGACTTTCTAGACAGCTTTGTTCCTTGAAGGGAAGCACACTGTGTCCTTATTTTTACCACTATTTCAATGATTTCTTTATATTTAAAAACGTCTTTTTTGTTTGTTTTTTGTTTGGGTTTTTTTTGTAACTAAGCCTGAAGGTTGTTACAGCCTGCCATGCTCGTCATGGACAACAAAAGAGAATAAGGCCAACCAACCATAAGGCTCCCCATAAGGCTTTTTGCACTCTTTACTAACTTATGTAAGTGTTAGCACACACCTGGATAGATTTGATAGCTTAATTCTTACAGATAAGGCTTATTCAAAACAATTTCTTCTTGTGCATTTTTCTGCTCTACAGTGTTATTTTACTTTCATTTGAGTGATTTAGAATAATAGAGGTTTATCTTAATCTGTGGAAGTTCAGCACACATTGCAGAAGGCTGGCAAGGACCAGTAGAGAGCAACAGGAGTGGTGCAGCCTTTGTTCATCACTAAAGTCATTCCTGTGATTCCATACAAAATGGTTATGAGAGGTTGCCCAGGTGCAAGAGAGAAATGCCAAAGACGAGCAAGGAGAGGGCTTGTTATTATGTCAGGTTTTTTTCACCCAAAAAATATTCACAAAGATAAGGAAATTAATTCCTTCCTTCCTTCCTCTGTCTCCAAAAGATCTGAGTCATTGAACTTTCTAAGCCTTTACTTTCTCTCTCAGTGACTTTCACCTGTCCAAAAAGCTCTGTCTTTGTTTCTGAGATTCAGAAAGAAGGAACCCAGAAAGTCTTTAAACGTATTATTTAACATAATAGACAGAGAACAGAGCACACAGACTTGCCCAATTCCCACTGAACCTCTACTTTTTGAAGTACCTTCTCACAGTTTAAGACATCCACCCCAGTAGGAATATAAGAAATTAAGTTCCACACATTCTTTGAGCCATTCTTCAGGAAAACCTGGTCAGGTGACAGTGGAGTCTGGTAAATGGGCACTGCTGGCAGCATCTGAACTGCCCACTCTTGGAAAGGTTTAGCCATACCTGTTCAGTGTCATGGGTATTCTAAGTTTTAGGTCTTTTGAGATGCCAGTGGAGACGTTTAATTCAGAAGTGATATATCAATCAGTGCTATA
Organism: Lophotriccus pileatus; assembly: GCA_035583135.1. NCBI lineage: Eukaryota > Metazoa > Chordata > Aves > Passeriformes > Tyrannidae > Lophotriccus > Lophotriccus pileatus. The sequence continues at coordinate 104,454,288 of JAWWES010000001.1, read as the reverse complement.
AACAGCAATATGCACCCGTTGGCCAGTACTGGAGGTATGGACAGTACTAAAGGTCTACAGGATTCAAAGGAAAGCCATGTGTGTACTGCTCCTCCCGTACCCCTGCTGCTGCCTATCTGAACTGGGAGACTTTTGAGGGAAACAGAGAACTGATTGCAGGAGGGAGCAAATCCACAGCAAGTTTTCAGAGGCCATGGAAAGATGGTATGATCCTTATGGAGCAGTTTGGTGAAACTAGAAACTCACAGCAAGTTTCTAGGCTGATACCAAGACTGAAGGATTGGATTTTCCTTGCCATGAGCAAGCTGACTGACGTCGTACAGGCTTGCTTTCAATCTTGCTACTATACCCAAAACAAGGAGAAGGAAAAGGAGATCCTTTATGGACCTTCATGCTCAACCAAAATTTTAAAGCTAAAGCAAGTGGAGTGTGTGCATTGCTGGGGTACTGTCCACCTCACTGCTACTTACAGTACCAGAAGAAAACCTTTTCTGATTCACCTTCAAGTTCAGACCATGCAAAGAATTGAAGAAATAGAAACAACTCTGCATTTTCCTTCCCAGAGACTGGAAAAAAAATCAATTATTTAATTACAGAAGTGGCAGGATGACTTATAGTGACCAAAAAAAGACCCTTTGGGATTGTTTTTTTTTTTGTTTGTTTTTAATTATTGTAAAATGTTCATTTTGGTCCAAATTATAAACAGGTAAAAAAATAAGCAAAAATTCTGCTAATTCAGTTACAACTATTTCAGCTTATAGTTTTGAAGAAAAAGAGAGATCCAGAGACTGCTGATCTCTTTATATCATTCCAAATCACAGTTCTGTAACAGAACATCTAACTTTTTAGTTGATTGAGGAAAAGGCAAAGGAAGAAAAATTAATTCATAATTAATTCTCAATGATCAGGCAGTTAATATACTGTAAAATGTTTCCCAGGAAAGCGTGACATCTGTGGAAAGGGGTAAAAGACAGTGTGGTGCTTCACACTATTTTATACATTATTATTTTACACCATTACATTAATTAGTTGCAGGTTCATTAATCATTTTTGCAGACGGAGTGTTAAACTTACATTATGCCAAAAGTGAAAACGAAGTAATTAAACTAAACGGTTACAGTCCTTTTGTGAAGAAAACAAGTCTAAGAAGGTGAGATGCACACATTCAGTGAATTGGGTATTTTGTTAATTCATTGATATGTTCCACTCTGTGAACTGTGTTTTACAGTTCTGTGAACTGTTTTATTTACATCCAATGGGCACCTGCAGTGCATTGCTAAATCTCTACAGTTGCCCTGTGAGACATGATGATATTTATTAACCAATAATGCTATGCAGATGCAATATTTTTTTATGCATGGAATTTCTGTTTTTGTTTATCTTAATTTTTTAATCCCCAATACATCTCCTGTTGCTTAGTTCTCTTCCTGGGTAACCATATCACCTGAATCTTGTCGGCTCTTTTATATAGAATGCATGATGTTTTCCTTATTAAAAGATATCAAGTGTTTGAAAACACTTGCTCAGAGATAATGATAATTACTTGAGTAATGTTATCAGCATATGACTCATGTAGAGAAAGTCTTCACAGAGGCAGAACAGATTAATTTGTATTTTTTACAGACACTTTCAGAAGTGCTACATTGTTATTACCTATTGTTATAAGGAAAAGAAAAGAAAAGAAAAAAGAAAAAGAAAAGAAAAGAAAAAAGAAAAAGTAACCTTGCCCACCCTTGAATTTTGAAACGCAAAACAGGCTTAACTCTAATAGGTACTGAACTCTTCTGTCTCTTGACTGGAGCTACTGTTAGCACTGAATTCTCAGAACCACCTGAAAGCTTCGGGATTAGAAAAATTTTTGCTGAGAAGTAAGGTTTCCTCCAAGTAGCTGCTGCAAGTCCCAACCCACTATTATTCTGTTTCTGCAATAAATAGCACATTAGTTTGTGACGTTTTGTGATTGCATATGAACATCAAAATCTTTTGAAAAGGATGATATGTCTGATTTCATAAACACGGAATTGCCAGGCTGCTGAGTGCCACCAGCTGAAACCAAAGTATGAGGGAATTAATGACAGCAAGTCAGTTGTAGCGCTAGACGTGTTTGGTTTTATCTTAGAACAACTTTTGGGCTGTGTGAAGCTATTAATGGGCTCTTTACTCCTATGCAACGATTTCTTGTCTAAATTTTCGACTAACAGAGCATTTATGAACTTTTCTACACCTATATGTTCCTATAAATCTTCACTTATTCATTCAAATAGTTCTTTAATGTTTTATTACATAAAACAAAACAAAACAAAACAAAACAAAACAACAAAAAAAAAAACAAAAACAACAACAAAAAAAAAAAACCCACACAACCAAAGTTGTTACAAAAGTAACCACTGTTGCTTTCATTTGAATCCAACTCTCATGGTTAAAATGTTGCAGTCCATCTTCTGTAGAACTGTGTCCTGTTCAGAACAGTTCACTCCCTTTCTCTCCCCATGCAGATTTCTTTGTTATATTATTTTTTCTTGATCATATAAAATTCATACATCTCTTTTACCACCTTGCTGCCTAGTAATATACCTATCTCTTTCCTTTTCACTTCCCCCTCTCCATATTGTTTTTTTAAACAGTCTATGACAAAACTGTTCCAGAGACAACTTTACTCACATCCACTGCTGTGTGAGAATTGCAATATATAATTAATAGCTTATAATGGCAATGGAAATTTAGTTTGGTTTTCATAATTTACTGAAGACATATGCATGGTTAAGAAGCTTAAATTACACTCAAATCCTGGAACATACTAATCCACTGAAAGAACAGTAAGACTTTCTTTCTTTTTCTTAGTTGTGATCCCACCGGGGACAAGTGGAAACCCAGAACTGAGCACTTCATATCCAAGTATGAGCCAAGATTTAAATATAACCAAGACTAACCTGTATTTCAATTGCCAACCATGCTTGTTTAGCTATTCTCAAGTGCAAAGCTTTTCTTCATGAAAGATGCAGCTTTTCTTGCCTTTCTTCTAGAAGTTAAATGATGGCCATAATATTCATTCTTCTGACATTTCACCTCTCACTCTGTATTTCTCTGCGCTTGCAATGAAATAAGTTTTAATTTAGAAGTATGAATGAAATATGTCTCCATTAAGTTATCCTAGGCATATAACATATATCTATGTTGGATAGATAGATAGATAGATATGATCTGTCTATAGATATGATACTGGTCTGGCACACAAGCCTTTTCTGCAGCACTGTATCAGTGCTTTTTGAAGCCCACACACATTCTGTCTATGGTCTCTCATGCCTCTGGTACCTTGTCACATGCACATAGAATCATTTAGGTTAGAAAAGACATCTAAGATCACGGAGTCCAATCGCTAATCCAGCACTGCCAAGTCCACAACTAAAACAAGTCCCTAAATGCCACATCTACACATCTTTTACATATCTCCAGGAAAGCTGTTGCAATCACTTCCCTTGGAAGCCTGTTTTCAGTGGTTCACTTTCTGTGAAGTTTTTCCTAATACCAAATCCAAACCTCCCCTGGCTGAATTTGAGGCCATTTCCTCTTACTCTAATGCTTGTTACTTGGGAGCAGAGACCTTCCTGCACCTCACTACAACCTCCTTTCAAGTAGTTGAAGAGAGTGATAAGGTGAACCTCCTTTTTTTTCCAGGGTAAACAACCTCAACTTCCTCAGTCATTCCTCATAGCACTTATGCTCTAGACCCTTCACATGTACATACACACACACATACACAGAGTCACAAGCTTTGTTAAATACAAGTCTATCTGGTAATTTTGTACCCCTTTACCTTACTTATGTCCTGCCTTTGGGAGGGGAGTGGAACACCATGGTCCCCAAATACTTCTTTGTTTCTTCCACCATATCGCAGTTAAAGGTCTTTATATCCCTGCAAACTGTTTATTTCCAGAGAAAGGACAGATATATATATATAGATAGATATATATATATATATAGGTAAATCCCAAAGGTTGTTGCAACTTTTTTTAGCATTCTGAATATGCCTCCTCTGCCTTTGTCAGTCATTAGGCATTTCTTGATCACCATTTTTCTTCCCTGAACCTGATTACTGTAATTATTTCCCCATAGTTTTCTTGAGTCAGGTATTACCTCTTTTTAGTATATGTAACTCATCACCAAAATTTCCGAATATCACAGCAAATAAATTTCTATTTTTATTCCGATAAGTAGATGTTATGTTTATATGAGAAGAATCCCAAAGCACCTAATCTATAAAACAAACCATAAGGCTGCAAATAGGCAAGAGTTCTTTTCACAGTGGACAAAATACATTGTCTGTTCTCCTTTTCCTCAAAGACTCAAGTTTTATTGCAAAACTAAGTTACTTTAACATAAGATCCCTGCATAGTCATGACCCTTACTCTATGACCTGATTCCTACATGGTAATATTTTTACTATAATATTCCTAAGGCTCTTGCTTTTTCTCTTCTTCTCCTTACTACACTGCTTCCAGAACTGCTACAATAGCTTCATGTGCTTAATTTTAAGCCCACTCCTGAATTAAGATCCACATAAGGAGCACTTAATTCAAAAGTACAACTGCATAAAATCTCGTCACTCTTAATTTTCAGGAAAAAAATTGAAAAATCAAACTCAAATTTTGTAGTGGTTTTACAGTATACAATAACAGAAATTACCCAGAATTTTGAGGGTCGTTTTGTTTTTTGTGACTTAATGGAATTTAACTGAAACAGTGGTACTTAGATGGTATGCGTTTTAAGGAATATAGGAAAGACATTACCTTTGTCAAGTTATAAAGAGAAAAATGCACTAAATGATTGAAACTAGGAGACCATTTAGCAAGGCTGAATGTAATTAAAAATGTGACTAGGACTTTCTTTGAAAACTGATTGGAGATGTCTAGTGGTTTGGATCGAGTAACTTTTTCCTCCTTATGCTCTATTAACCCTGAATATTATTTCTGTTGGAAATGCCACTGATTTATGGCAATAAAATAAGCTGTAGAATTTGAATAGCTCTAAATTATTATAGCAGAACATATTTTTCTTGACATACTTATTTAAATGTATGTTGTACACCAACTACTTTGGACTGCAGTTTCAAATAATATTTTCCCTTCCATTTTTTGCATGACAGTCATAGGAATTCACGTAACAGTCTATCTGTTTTGGACATGCAAAAGGTAAGTTTAATACCTTGTAGTAAGTTATTTATAGTTGATTGACTGTGAAATTTGGATTACTTGAAATCTATAACAAAAGGTGTCCAAACACTCTTAACTTCTCTGAAACACTGAGGAAGGTTTGCTTTCAAATACACTTAGTTATTCTTGAGTTGAATATTACAATAAAGAATTTATTCTAAATGTTTCTTTCCAGGAAGGACATCTGTTTTCCACAAGTCTATAAGGCACATACTATAGAGATTCTAAATACCAAATGCCATAAATACACTTTGTGGTAATTAAACTAAACCCACGGGATATGTAGAATACATACTAAGCCATTATTAAAATCTTGAATGAAGAGATGTAGGAGATACACCCTACAGTTTATCTAATCATTTGGAAATTACTCATTTGACTATGTCAAAAACTTTGTTGATTTAAAGGAAAGGCTTTCCTTCCTGGAATCTGTTGGAGTCTGCATCTGTTTATGTGTAGGACTCAGCAGTATATTTTCCTTTTTTTTCCCTCCTTTTCTTTAACATTTTGAGAAAGAAGAAGAATTTTAATACATTATTTAATAACAATGCTGGTCTCAGCACAATGTTTTAGAATGATGCTTTATTGTCATGGGATATATTCATTTAATTTGAGGGAAAACTGTTCATCAAGAATTCAGAATATGTAATACGGATTCCCATCCTGAATGGGAACTTATTAACAAAGGACACATGGAGAACACATAATTCCTGTGGGTAATCCTATATTTCCTCAGGTTACTCTATTCTGTGATGGAGAAGCTGTCATATGATGTTGTAGTTCTAAGCCGGGAAAATAAAATATTATGTGGCTGTCCCATGAGAGAGGTTTTTATATTGTGTAGACCTAAAAAAGTATTTCAATTATGATTCAGATTTTCCCTATCTACTGTACTATGTCTTCTACTAATAGACTTGATATTCATAATATTCTTCTTTTCCTAAAGTCTTCTTTTCTTTCTAGGTTCTCTTTCCCACAGAGTGTTAGACCAGATGATCTTTTGAGATCCCTTCTAATCTAGGCTGATCTATGGTTCTGTGATACTAAGTCAGAAAGAGAACTACAATAACTAGGACAAGAAATTAAACAGGCAGATCTTTCTGTAGATCAGATTTGATAGAAATTTGATATAACCTAGTAGAGAATTGAAGGCAGGGAGTCTGCCCTTAGAGGAGGAGATAAAGGAGGCTGTTAGATGTCAATCAACTGATCTTTTGGACCCACTCAGGGGTTGCATTTACTTGTGTTAGATCTGAAGTTATCAGTATGAATCCAGACTGGTCAAGATACTGGATCAGGAGGTATTTGACCACAGCAAAGAAAGGTGGGCCAAGAAGATGGAAGACTTCATTGGGACATAGTCAAAAGAAATGTAGGGCAGGAAGACACTGCCTTGGCAGTACCATTCCTACAGAATGCATGTTTATAGGGCTGATGCTCAGTTTATGCGATGATTTAAACTGGTCATCCTGCAGTTGTAGAGGGCTTACTTGTATATAAATACCTTTAGTAATTCTTCCACTCAGCAGTCAATCCCAGCTCTTTGTGTAGAAGCTGGAAGATGGGGAGAGGTACCTAGATAGCTTATGACTTCTGCTGTTTGGGTGCCTGTCTGCCCACTCCTTTCACAAGCATTTCCCTGTGGCAAGCAGCTCCCTGAAAGCTGGTAAAAGCCTTTGAACTGTTTTACAAAATGCAGTTGGCAGAGGAAAAGTGCTTTCCATCAAGAAAGCTGGAGCACCGTGTTTTCCCAGCTGCTCTCAGGCAGCATATGTTTGCTGCATGGCTACTAATGCTACTTTTCTTTCTTCGGGAGACTTTACAGATGTAAATCTCTTTAGAGATAATTGTATAAGGATAAGCAAACTGCAGCTATGCGGCAGTATTTCACGGGGGTTAATGGCAGGGTCAGTCACAGCAACTGACACATCGGTGCCTCGAGGAATATGGAGATCACGACCATCAGTACTACCCATTTCATTTGACACTGTAACACCGTGGGACCAAGACTTGCAAATCTCTCTGGCTTGGTCAGGACAGTGACTGAGATTCAGCTCACAAGAATACTAGAAGAATGTTCTATTTCTTCCAATGACATTTTAGATGTGGTGGTTGCAATTTTTGTTAACAATACTCTAGAATTTAGCAATGTGCCTCCCCCATGTTCCCAGACCTTTACAGGATGGCTACTTGTCAAGCAGTCAAAGCATTCCTCCTCAGGGTGTGAAAGTACACTTTTCTGACCCAGCTAGTAGTCCTGACAATAAATAGAAATTCAAAACACCAGATGGGGAATAAGGTATTGAGCAAATGCAGGTAGGGATCTGTTTCAGAGCTCTCCCTGGGGGCTGGCAGGATGACAATCACCAGGAAGAAAAACAATGAATAGTCAAGCATGTGAAGAGTCAGGGTGAATGGCAGTTGCTTAGGGTTTGAAAAGGAAAACAACCAAAAGAATTTAAGACAAAAACAGCAATGTGCTGCAAGGAGTGTTAACAGAAGTGTCTTTAAAATTTGCCATAAAAAACAGACACATGAATCTTCTCTCTATTGGCAGGCTTTGAGACAGTCTCATATAGTGTAACATGAAGAGGCCAGATTTCATACTGGGTTAGAGATTTGCAGTCAATGGAATGGCTAAAAGCCATAGGACACTGACAGAGTACAGGGAGAGGTATCTCTGGGGACAGAAATTGGCCAATGTTTTAAAGTTGCAAGGCTCTGATTTCCAGAATGACACTGCCAGGGGAGCCCACATCCATTTCTTCCTTCTATAGATCCTTAGTAAATGATAGCATTGATTCAAAACTGCTTTAGGCTATTACTCATCCTTCACTGGCTTGGCTGCAGTTACAATCAGGAATTGGGGTCTTGGTGAAGTGCAGTGCTAATACTCTGTTCTTCTTACAGAAGTCAAATAAAATTCTGGTTTTTAATCTGTTGTTATGTCAGACCTGTTTGCTGAAGTCAGAGTAATTCTTGAGGTGGAGGAAGAAAAATAGGAAGAAGAAAGACAAGTTTGAGGAGCCAGCACAGAAGCAGATATGCAAGAACTAGCTTGCAGTGCACAGTGGATAATCCCACCTCCTTCATCATGCAAATTAAACACCTAATTTTCAAGGTGGAAAGCAGTCAGGAAACCCTTTGCCAGCCACAGTACTACTAGGGCATTTGCTTGGAGGTGTCACCTCACCAAGGCAGCTCGTGCAGATTAGTGACTATGGCTGTTGCACATGTATACACTGTCATCTCAGAGTGACCAGATCTATGAAGGATGATGATAGGAAAAAGTGAGCCAATATAATAGTGTTACCATAAAATATTGTTATTTTGTGTAATAAAAGTAATGGTCAGATTCGAGGAGGGAATATGGAATTTCAGGTCCTGCTGGACTAAGTTTACTAAAACAAGTGGGGTGCTCATAAAAGGCCATCAGTAAGCAAGTGAATGGGAGATTTTTTCTCCATTTGACAGTACAGGTACCTTGGTACGAAGAACTCGATTGAAAACAAAACAAACAAACAAGCAAACAACAAAAAACCAACTAAAAACAAACAAACAAAACAAAACAAACACCACACCTTTTTTTCCTTTATCATATAGTTGTGATGTGGCCATGTGGCTACATGAGGTTGGCGGGATCACTCCCTCATGGGGTGACAGGACCAAAATCAATATTTGTTCTCATGAAGTCCTATAAGTGACAAAAAGACTCAGTGGGATGAGGAAAACTTCAGAGAGCTGTTATGGAATTAAGTGGGAGAGAAAAGAAGTTTCCTGGATTGTTCTGGATGAATTATATTAGAGCCATAATATCTTATCTATTCAATGAAACAGTTGAGAGAGGTAGGTACTGTGCTGGATGACAAGGATTCGTCATCAGAGTGTTTCAAACACTCAATACTAGATTGTGAATGTCTGAGAATACCAAAATTGGGTGCATGAAAAAACCACTGTGGTTGACTGAGTAAATTTAGTAATGATGGTAAAGATAAAGCAAAAACAAACAAAAAAAAAAACCAATACACACACAAATGAAAGCAAACAAACAGAAGTCTTTAAATTGTGTATTGAACAATTGAACTTACTAAACATATGGGAAAAAAATTAATGTTGCCCAAGTATAATATCAATAAGAAGGCCTTTCTATGTGTACATTGCCTTTCAGATGAATGGCAAAAGGCCAGGCCTCAGAAGTAAGAGATTCAGTGAAAGGCTTATGAGCTGAGATACAGACATAAGAATAAAATGTTGAGAAATTGGGTAGTAGACTTTTTTTCTCAAAGTAGAGGAGAGGAAGCAAACCTTGGGAGACATATGGACCAGCTTTTCACCTCTGTTAATTATCTACACTCACTCTGTAAGGCACATTGCTTGACTACATGTATATGACTATAAAGTTGCAGACTGCAATAGAGTCACACCTTAGTTTCTGTCATTCAATGTTTGGTTGTCTGAATCAATGTCTGTGAAGGCTTAAAGCTAGTCACATTAAAATGTGGATTTTCCTTCATCTTTACTTTTTCTTAAAAAGCTAAAACTCAGTGTGAAAATCATGGTTTCCATTGCAGCCACACAAGACCAAAGCACTGAAAAATTAAACACCAACATACACCAACCCCATGCATAACACCACCTCCAGGCCAGGAAAATACCAAACATGTTGAGCACCGTTATCAGTAAATTCAACCTCTTACCAAGATGAAAATCTACTCTATTGTCTATACAATCTTCATATACAAATTATCTTTTAGGTCAGTTTGTGGGAAACTAGACTAGGAACTGTTTTAACATTGAAGTGGAATAACTTTGAACTTGAACAATATCCTTCAGGCAATAAGGGGTGCGGAATGAGTTTCTGTGAAACACTTAAAATTTCAGCTGTTTCTACGCCAGCATTTTAAACATCCTGAAACCAACAAGGTTTAAGCACTTCCAAACAGAAAGTGACAGGGAAGTATCTCCTCCAAATTAAGTCTGTCAGAAAACTACCAACTGCAAACTGTTCATGTAGAAATTGAGACTATCTTTTTGTAAAGATCCCTGCAAGCAGTACTTTGAGCTCAAAAGAAATGAGATTTACCTTGCCTATTTAACAAGTTTTAATATGCTTAAAAACTACAGTAAATGTTCTTGCAAATACAGTCTTTGGGGGCCTATTTCCAAAAATGAATGTCTTAAGCATAAAAGAAAGAAAGGATGTAAAAAATACCTTTTCCTCCCTAGCTCCTCTTTAATTTATGTTCCTAGCTCAGGGATTAGGGTTATCATATTTTTTTTCCCACTTAGCTGAATACCAGTCTGATTTCAGGCTACTGTTGCTATAATAGTGATCTTCTCCCTGTGCTTTTCTCACCTCTTAATTTCTATGCTGGAAGAAAATTGATTGAACATAGAAAGTATGCAATAAACCTTAAGAAGATGAAGTGAAGCTGCATCTATGTTTTACAATTTCACTAGCATTTTATTTTCATTGAAACGAATTGCTTTGTGTGATGCTGATTTGATGCTGCAGGTTTTGAAGTGCTCTTTAGCAGCAGTGTGGTTATATGGATGTATCCACAATCTACAGGGTTTTTTTTGGTCAAAATACACCTTCAACTTTTGATCTCGACAAGCAGTTCAACATGAGCCAGCAATGTGTGCTTGCAGCCCAGGCCAGGCTGGATGGGGCTTTGAGCAACCCATTCTAGTGAGTGTCCCAGCCCATGGCAGGGGCATTGGAACTGGATGATCTTTAAGGTCCCTTCCATGCCAAACCATTCCATGATTCTGTGAACTCAGAGCATTGCATTTCAACTGTTATAATAAGCACAGTGTTGTAAACATGTTTTGAGAAAACTCCAGCCTGTTTTGGTTTCAAAACCAGAGTTTTAATGAAAAGAGTTCACATAAACACAGAGGTACTAATGATATAGAATATCAGGTCAATAACTAAATAAAGAATAAAACCTGCAGAAAACAGAATATGCTTTATAAATGTTGGAAGGAAAACTTGAAGAGTAATAGTGACGTCTTAGTAGGAATGATGAGTAATAGTGTGAACTTAGTGAGATCTAGAAAAGCAAATTATCAGTGAAGAGGGGCAGAGCCATAAAAGCCAAGTGCAACAGTTTTCAATGTGTAGGTTCACTGTGCTGACTCAGCTGTTGGCACTCCTGAGGTACTGTACAGAAAACAGAAGGATTGTTTCAGCAGTGGTACAGGGTATTTTAGGCTCTGTATTATTCTTTACATTGTGGTCCTGCTGCCCTGCTGTAAAAGAACACGCAGATAGGTCATGTAATATGCAATGTGCAACTGAAATCTTTTATAGGTTGATGTACCTTGTGATAATATTTAATATTATATATATAGAGGAGTTATAAAAAAATCAGCTAGTAGATAAATCCCAAGGGAAAGCAAACTACTATAACTTTTTTTACTTAAAATTAAATAATGCTCAAAGCTTTAATTGGGAAAATTTGAATTATATTTTTGTAAATCTACTGGCACGAACATGCTTTCATTGATGAAGTCTCTGTGCATTTAGGCAAGAGGAGTTTCAACTTTAAAATCAAATAAAAGAAAGAGAAAATTGAAAAAGAAGGGATAGCAAAAAATACAAATCTTGTTGAGATTATCTTTCAAGCTGCTGGAGTCTGTGTGGCTTTTCAGCTTCTGTTTGAAGTATTGTCTGATGTCTCCTTTCCCTCTTCTCACTTATGTCATTTCACTACTTTTCTCCTCAAAGAGACACTTGTATCTTGATCACTCCTTCAGGCACACATCAGAAAAAGTGAAAGAGAACGTTATGAAAAGTGACACGCTGGATATTTGCTTATATCCCTGCCACAGAAGAGCATGCTCTCAGAGTTGCCTGAATCACAGTTCTACTATCCAAAATGCTTTGCTCCACAGGTAAGTCAGAGGCATGCAACGCACCTGCATTTGTGTATGTATGTTTGCATATAACTAAGTTAGGCTGTCAGATGCAGCTGACCCACTTCTAGGCTAAAAAGTCAGTTCAAAGCAGAAATATTACATTTGAATGGTAAGGGAAAAAAAGGGCCATTAACCAAATAGAAGAATCACCATGAGTTAATTATTGGAACAGTAGACAAATAGGAAAAGCAATGAACTTTTTCCTAATAAAAAGCAAAGCACTAATAACTCTGACTGTAAGCAGATAGAAACACTAAGGCTTGCAGTCCCCCACCACTGTTCATCAGCTCTGACCTGCAAATGTCTTAACATTGAACCTCTGCTGAGGAGCGAGTGCCAGGAGAGTCAAGCTGAGTCACATTATGTTCCAGTCTTCTGAAAGTGAGTACACAGGAAGGAAGCAGAGATAAAGTGACCTAAATTAAAAGCTGAATTTGTGTTTTCTGAAGTGAAACCTCGGTGTGCTAATTTCTACATTTAACTTCAAAATCAAGTGACTAAGGATACTCAAAGATTACAAGCCTTAATTAAAAAGAATACTAAGCAACCTTTCCTATCAAGTATCACATCTGGAATAGTTTGGCACTTCTTGTGCAATATCTTAATTCATAAAAGCCTGAATAACTCACTCGTTCATGTAGGTATGTTGAAAGTTCTGAATTTAAAGTAAATTATATTATAAGTTTTAAATAGTATTTAGTTTCTGGAATAAGCAGCTGCAGAAAAGGAAATCTTAGCTCTCATGTGGATTTGTTGTCTTCAGATGATTTGAAACATGAACAAAAATCTAGACAGTGCAGTTCAAGCAGTACTCTGGACTCAGATTTTCATATTCAGTATGATAACATATTTTGTAATATATCCATTGATATGTCAATATTATTGTTATTGTTATTATTATTATTATTATTTCCTCTTACCTTTATTAAAAGAGAAGGATTCTATCTGCCTCTCCTGAAGGCAGCAGAAAATCTGGGGGAAACAGGGTTTGTTTGGTTTGGGTTGGGTTTTAGGGTTTTTTTTAGTTCAAAAACCCCAACAACTCAAAACTCCCCAGATTGTGTGTCTCCTCTTGTCTGGTGCCAACTAATTGAGACGGCTTCTTAGCAAATTGGCTGCACTGCTGATCAGTTTTTCAGTGAGAAAGAAGTGGAAATCTTAGTGATAACACTGAACTTCACCCATTCCAAACAAACCTGTTGTTTTTTGGTACCTGTTTGACTGATGTGAAGCATCACACCTCAGACATAGACCAAGATCTTGTTTTCCAGATGGTGGCATGACATGTCAGATGTTTGACACATTCATGTTTTCAACTCAAATGAATTTCTCTATTTTCTCCAATAAGAAGTGTGCAATGCTTCACACACTACTTTATTCCCAAGTAATCTACAATTTTAGTTCTTTGAAAGATCTACAGCAAGACTGAGGTAAGTACAGCTTTTTTGTTGTGACAAAGAGGATTTAATAATAATCAGGTATTTCTTCTGACAAACTCAAAGACCAATATTTTGAAAGCAATGTATTGAAATCTTCTTTAAGAGGAAACATAGATAATGTTCATGATGCCTGATCTTGGTCAAGTCCTATTTATGAAAGACCAGGAGAGAAGAAATATTTTTATCATATATTAAAAAAAATGTGGGGTTAAGTAAATATCATCAGATTTTTAATGCATTGTAAATTGAAGTCTAAACATTTTATATGAATATATTTTAACTTGGGAAATATGATACTATCTCTGTTAGAATTCTAGACTACTTTTACTTGTAATCTACTTAGCCTTATTTAATATCTCATCTTTGTTCTGCTTATGGATTAGAAGGTTGGCAATGCCAGCAAAAGGAGTATTTATGAGAACAGAAAGCCAAGTGTCCTCTGCTGCAAAACTGTATACAGATACTCATTTCTCACCGGACTGTTTTTGAATTCAACACTTGTTCCTGCATGAGTAAATCATCTCTGGGAATATTCAGTGACTGGACAGTATCATAAACAGCACCAAAGTAAAGTAAATACTTTTGTTCCAAAACAATATAAATGTGCTACCTATATTTTTGTCCATCTTTATTGTATTTTAAAACTAATAACAATTGAGTTAATCAATACATCATCCTGCCTGTTTTAATTTGTCTTCCTTAGCCTAAAATAATGATTAACCAGAAAGATAGCTTGCCACCTACTTATCCTTTCTTAAGTGGGGAACTAATTTCAGCTGTGCCTGCACCACATGGGTAGCCCTCAAACCAGACCCTAAATCATATTGGGTTCTGGAGGTCAAGATCAACACCCAAACTTCTATCCAAAATGGAATCATCAGTCACACAAAGCTACACAGCACTGTATGAACTAGACCTTAGAAACTGGACGTCTGTATTCTCAACTATTTCCCAGACAGTTCCAAGATGTTATCTAATCACTTGTACAGAGAGGAGAGAAAGGTGCTACAAGTGTATTGAACTGAATCCTTACACCATGAAAGCAACTATTTTCCTTCAATACCTCACAGATCATATACTGCATATTTCCTGCTAGAAAAACAACTACTAAGAGTAAAAAAAAGACTAAACCAGCTTCTACTGGTTTAGTCAACGTAATTCAATTCAATGTAATCAAAATAAAAAAATTCAATTCAATGTAATCCTTCCCTTTTTCTAAACATTCAAATGAAGGGGACAAAATAGATCTTAACATGGAAACTTAGTTAATATATGACTAATTGTGTAAGAGAAGGAATAAATCTCATTTTGAACCATATTGTCTCTGGAAAATTAGCCTGAACAAAAGTATGTATTTGTCCTTGAAATGAAACTATAAGACTGAAAATCACAGTAATTGTTATGGATTAATATCGATTATTTGAGATACTCAAAATAATCAAAGTATAATAAAGAAATATTTATTAGTATACAA